>JAPYXD010000581.1:3600000-4200000 GCA_030998225.1 Diplolepis rosae | reverse complement strand
CCGTGCTTTCTGTTCAGCCAGGTGGCGAGCTCCGGGATCAGGCGGTAGGTCCATCTCCCTGTCAGCTCACCATGCCATCTCAACTGCCATTTCTCGACGAGTCTGCGCCTTCCATTCTTGCGGATGGCCTCCTTCGCGCCAGCGATTTCCTGCAGGTCGGCGCAGATAAGCTCCTTGCGAAGCTGAAAGGTTTCCTGCCTTTCCTCCGCCAATAAATCTATTGGCGGGACGCTCGCCAGGACCAGCACAGTGCTCGTCGAGATAGTTCTATATGCCGAAACTATTCTCAGCGCGACAAGTCTCTGCGCCGAGAACAGCTTCTTCTGGATAGCATGGTTTTGCAAGGCATTGGCCCAGACCGGAGCTGCATAAAGCAGCTTCGAATGGACCACGCTTGCCACCAGTCTTCTTTTCGCTTCCCTGGGTCCACCAATGTTTGGCATGACCCGGGCCAAGATCGCTCCACATTGGATGGCTTTGGCAGCTGCGATCTTTAGGTGTTCGCCAAAGCTAAGCCTACGATCCAGCTGCACCCCCAGGTACTTATTGCTTGTTTTCCACTCGACTTCATGCTCTCCGAGAACGATCCTCGGATATTGGAAGGATCTCCTGTCCGTAACGAGCAAAGCCTCGGTTTTCTCAGGGGCCATTTTAAGGCCTCTGCTATCTAACCAGCGCTTTGCTCGCCACAGACTTTCATTGATCCTCAGCTCTAGGATTCTGACGTCGTCAGCGGCGCACACGACAAGTGCGTCATCCGCGAAGCCGACGATGCTCGTTCCAGCAGGCAGGTCCATGCGCAGAAAGTCATCGTACATGATGTACCCACCCGCGACCCTTGAGGAGCGCCACATGTCATCTCTTCTTTGAGAGACCATTTGTCGCCCTCGTATATCACCCACCTGTCGCTCAGATAGTCATCCATCATTCGCAACAGGTAGTCTGGAACCTTTTTCCGCATCATCGCCTCGATGCAGATGTCCCATCTCGCGGTATTGAACGCATTGCGTATGTCAATGCTAATCAACGAACAGAATCCCTTACGCTTACCAGTTCCTTTTCTTGCATTTGTGGCGATGTTAACCACAGCTTGGATGGCATCCACAATGGACCTGCCTTTCCTGAATCCGAACTGGTTTTCCGAGAGCCCGTTCTCCCCGACCAAGAGAGCCTGAAGCCGTTGTAGAATCAACTCCTCCAGAAGTTTCCCCATCGTATCCAATAAGCATAATGCACTATACGACGAAGCAACCCCTAGAGGTTTGTTGCCCTTCCTCAGCAGGACCAACCTCTGCTCCTTCCAATCTGCGAAGAACCTCCCATCCCGAAGACAGGAGTTAAAGGCTTCTAGGAGGATCTCCGGGTATGCCCCGATCACCTCTTTGAGGATCTCGTTCGGCACCCCGTCGATACCCGGCGCTGTATTTGCCTTAAGCCTTCCACCCGCTCTCTTTAGTTCTTCGAGAGTGAAGAGTCCTTCGCGCCGGACCACGCAGGATCTTCGGTCCTGTCTTTGGAACGGTTCCACGTGTGGAAACAAGCTTCGCACAATGTACTTGACTCGATCGGGATTATCCAGGCCCGGGGTTTTTCTTCTAGTCACCAATCTCTATGTGACTATTTTGAAGGCGAGACCCCATGGATCCTTCTCGACCTCACCGATCAAGTCTTTCCAGTATTGAAGTCGGCTTTTCTTTATGCCTCGCCTCAAAGCTGTTTTTGCAAACAAGTGCAACTATGTTGTCTCTTAACATATTTAGAAAAATTATTGATATGTGCTTGAAACAAAATAAAAACTGCTTTCGTATGAAATTTTCTTCACCCAGTATTAATTTTCAGAACAGAAAATGATTGAGATGAATTTAAAAAAAAAACATTTAATTTATTTTTCGCACAACTTTACATAAGTTGAATCCTACCACAAAAACACTCCGTATCTAAAATCCAACTTTTGCGACATGATCTCGAGTTTATAAAAATAAAAGGATTTAGTCATAAACACATGTAAGCTTTGTGCGCATGAACCTAGGCTACGAGTAAGTGACCACCTCGTGACGATAACAGCTCCTAGAGAACACGAGACTTATGAAGAGAGGAGAGTAGAGAGGAAATCCTACACGAGCTTTGACTCGAGAGATAAAATGATTTACTAAGTTTATGATTAATAAAAGTTTGTGAAATAATCTTATGATATAAAAAAACTAGTCGAAAATAATAATCAAGAGTGTTAAATCTTTTAAGGTGCTAAAGAGATCCGTGAAGCAATAGCTTTGATTGTTGATTCTCTTTATTTTAGGTTAGTACAAAACGTGCTCACTTTGTAAATAGTGTAATTATGTAAGTAAACTAATAAAACTCTTTATTTTAGACGAATCTAATCGTGTTGCTTCCACCGATTATTTACCATCCTTATAAATCAACAATCAACAATTTTGTGGAAAATGAAAAAACTAAAATTTGAATTTGCAGTAATACCTAAACGAGAGGATAACAAATCAAACATTTATGGCTTATTATCAATCACAGATACAGAAAACAATTCTTACATCATGCCAAAAGAATACCAACCAATGAATCTACATACAGAATTAATCAAGAATAAAACATTCGAGATGGTAAAAAATTCAATAAAAAAAAGACATGAAAGAAGAGAAGTGTGGATAAACTTAACCTCTGATATAACAAAAATTTATTATGACGACGGAAATATGCAATTTAATGGTTTTCTTCTGGAAAAAATAGAAAAAGAAGAAAAGAAGTCTACAACAAACTCTGATCATACAAAAAAAACATAATAAACGTAGAACTATCAGAAGAAGATCCAAAAAAACTAGAAATCCCCCCACTAATTGAAATGAAAGTAAAATTAGAAGAGACTTTGGAGGTGAGAGGACTTTATGACCCAGGTTCGAGAATAACAGTAATAAATGCAAGATTACTAAATAAAGAACTTATAAAAAGTAAAAAAAACTATCACCTAAAAACAATTAGTGGGTGGGGCAGAAGCTATGGTTTTATAAAAGTAAATGCAGAAATACATGGCATAAAAGGAATTTTAAATGCCTTTGTATACGATAATGAAAACTTTAATTTTGATCTCATCTTAGGCCTAGACAGTGTACAGAGATTTGGGTTGACTCATGATGAGAATTTAAACATCCAATTTCAAAATGCAAAAGAAAAAAATGATGAAACAATGAATTTAAAGGAAAACAAAAACTCAGATATAAAAGGTAAAAATGAAAATACTAAAGTCGATTTGAAGATTGACGATAGATATGAAATAAACTTTAATGAATTTATAAAAACAAATGAATTCAAGATAGATTTAGATCACTTAAGTGAAAATAGAAAAGAAAAGATACAAATTTTAGTAAATAATTATAAAGATATTTTTGCTATAGATAAATATGACGTTGGTAAGGTAAAAAATTACGAAGCATTTATCGACTTACAAATTGATAAATATTGTTCTAAAAGACCATATAGATGTTCAATAAATGACAGGAAAGAAATAGAAGAACAAGTATCACAACTTTTAAAACACGGCCTGGTTGAAGACTCATATAGCCCCTTTGCAGCACCAGTCACACTGGCCTTCAAAAAAGAAGAAAATAAAAAGAACAGGTTGTGTGTAGACTTTAGAGAGTTAAACAAGATAATTGTTCCTCAATCCCATCCATTCCCGTTAATAGAAGACTTAATGGTAAAAACAATAAATTGCAAATATTTCACAACATTGGACGTAAACTCAGCTTTTTGGTCCATTCCCTTGAGAATCAGAGACAGAAAAAAAACGGGATTTGTAACCCAAGAAGGCCACTACCAGTGGACATGTCTTCCCTTCGGTTTAAAGACGTCACCAGCGATCTTTCAAAGAATCTTGGTAAATATAATAAAAAAATATAATTTATCTGGTTTCTGTGTAAATTACATAGATGATATAATGATCTTTTCAAAGACATTTGAAGAACACTTAAACCAGATTAGATTGCTGCTAGACGCAATAAAAGAAGAGGGATTAAAACTAAAATTTACGAAATGCAAATTTGCAAGAAACGAAGTAAAATATTTAGGCCACCTAATAAAAAATAACACAATCACGCCACTAAAAGATAATTTAAAAGCAATAAAAGATTCCAATACACCAAAAAACAGAAAACAGGTAAGACAGTTTCTAGGAAAAATAAATTTTGAAAGAAAATATGTGCCAAAAATCACACAAATTCTTGATCCTTTACACAACTTGCTCAGAAAGAATGTGAAATTCTATTGGTCAACTGACTGCATAGCTGCATTCAAAAAAATAAAAGAGATTTTGTGTTCAGGACCAATCCTAGCTATATTTAATCCAAAATCAGATATCTTCATATACACAGACGCAAGCATTAAGGGCCTTGGAGCAGTGCTAAAACAACCTCAAGCGGATGGAACAATAAAACCGGTCGCATACTTTTCAAGAAAATTAAACGAAACACAAAAGAAGAAAAAGGCAATTTTCCTAGAATGTCTAGCCATTAAAGAAAGTATAAAATTCTGGCAATATTGGTTAATCGGAAATTTCTTTACAATATACTCTGACCATAGACCTTTGGAGAACTTAAATGTGAAAAATAGAACAGATGATGAGTTAGGAGATATGATACACTATATATCTCAATATAACTGTACGATTAAATATAATCCCGGAAAAAATAATGCAGAAGCAGACTTCTTTAGTCGAAATCCGATCTTAGAACCAGATGAAAATTCAGAAGATGTTTTAAAAACAGTAAATAATATTACCATGCAAGAAATAATAGACGACCAAAAACTAAATAAACAAATAACGGAAAATACACAAAATTTCATAGTAGAAGACGAAATTTATTACCGAAAATTAAAAAACAAGAGGAAAATTGTGCTGAGTGAAGAATACAGCAAAACCTTGATAAAACGCATCCATGAAAAATTCTGTCACACTGGAATTAACCAGACTACACTCAAAATAAAACCATTTTACACCGCACCAAATTTGGCCAAAAACATACAACGTATATGTAAAAATTGCGAAATTTGTATTAAAAACAAAACAAGACTAAACAGAAAATACGGACTTATGTCACACCTAGGACCAGCAGAGAGGCCTTTCCAAATAATGTCATTAGATACCATCGGTGGATTTGGTGGACAAAGATCGACGAAAAGGTATTTACACCTACTAGAAGATCACTTTACTAGATACGCCTATATTTTATGCTCCAAAAATCAAAACGCATCTGATTTTATAAAATTAATTTAAAAAATACCAGAGGAAGACGAAGTAGAAACAATACTCTCGGACCAATATCCCGGAATAAATTCCAAAGAGCTAAAAAACTATCTTAAAACAAGAAAAATACAACTGATTTTCACAGCCGTAGACGCACCGTTTTCAAACGGGTTGAACGAGAGATTAAACCAAACATTAGTCAACAAAATAAGATGCACATTAAATAAAAACACAAGAAAAAAATCATGGGCCACAATAGCAGAAGAATGCAAAAAAAAATATAACGAAACGGACCATTCAGTTACAGGTTTTTCACCCGAATATTTGCTGAATGGAAAATCCACAGATCTATTGCCACCAGAATTAAAAAAAAAAACAACAAAAGAAATTTGGAAGAGGACAGAAACCTTGCGCTACTCCGAACTCGTAAATCACACGAGTATAACAAATCTCTGTATGATAAAAATAGAATAGATTATGAATTCAAAGAGGGCGACAATGTGTACGTGGAAAATAAAAACAAACTGAACAGAAGAAAATTGGACGAGATTAGTCGGTCCCTTCAAGATAGAGAAAAAAATATCGGACTCGATCTTTAAGATAAAAACAGATAACAAAAAAATTCAATAGGTTTATACCATGCCACAAAGCTTATCCCAGTAGACTAGTCAATGTGACATAATTTACATGAAAATTAATGTCTTGAAGGGGGAGATGTAAGCTTTGTGCGCATGAACCTAGGCTACGAGTAAGTGACCACCTCGTGACGATAACAGCTCCTAGAGAACACGAGACTTATGAAGAGAGGAGAGTAGAGAGGAAATCCTACACGAGCTTTGACTCGAGAGATAAAGTGATTTACTAAGTTTATGATTAATAAAAGTTTGTGAAATAATCTTATGATATAAAAAAACTAGTCGAAAATAATAATCAAGAGTGTTAAATCTTTTAAGGTGCTAAAGAGATCCGTGAAGCAATAGCTTTGATTGTTGATTCTCTTTATTTTAGGTTAGTACAAAACGTGCTCACTTTGTAAATAGTGTAATTATGTAAGTAAACTAATAAAACTCTTTATTTTAGACGAATCTAATCGTGTTGCTTCCACCGATTATTTACCATCCTTATACACATTTTTCCGTTTTATAAAAATAAATGATTCAAGATTAGTTTTTTTTTCATTCCATGCAGTATTTTATTTAGCATAATAAGGGAGAAGGTAATTAAAACAAAAATATTTTCTTAGTTTCAAAAAACCCTTCTTCAAACAAATTCCAAATTCTCAATAAAAATTGATATATTTTTTCAATTAGATAAAGACAAGCTTGTTTGTGCAAAGATTTTTGAGATTATTTTTTTTCGTTGATTTCTTGGGCAGAAATTATTTATGAGACAATATTAATATTAATATAGTTCAAGTTTGGGTTTTTTTAATCTAGAAAGCAAATAATGTACGAAATTACCTGGCCTTACTTTGGGTATAACGTTCCTAGGGGGGGGGGGGGGGGGAGTTAATTCGGTGAAAAAAAGCATGTTTTTAAGAATTCTTTTTATCGATATAGATAGTATTAGTTCATTCATTCAATTTCCATATAATAATACAGCATTTGAAAAATATTTTCCTCAATTTTCATTGCAAAATATTGGAACCTCCGCGAGTGACAGTAAACCTCCGGAGGCGCCTGGAAATAAAGTTGTTTTGCGGTGTACATGATAACTCGCAACAGAATCATTTGAAACAAAAAAATCCAAGTGCATTTGTTAGAGGAGATATTTCTCAAGGTAACCCTGGGAGGATTTTTTTTTTCTTTCGATTTTCCAATTTTTCGTAGCACTTCGAAGCCAAAAAGCCAAAAAAAATCGGCTAATTTGTTATTGTAAAATTAGCTGAGGCAAAGCCGAGACGAATTCGAGGCGCGATCAGTCCTGCCAGCATTGTCGCGAGTCTCGCAATGTCCCAAATTG
The DNA here is from genome assembly GCA_030998225.1 of Diplolepis rosae. Lineage (NCBI taxonomy): Eukaryota > Metazoa > Arthropoda > Insecta > Hymenoptera > Diplolepididae > Diplolepis > Diplolepis rosae. The sequence continues at coordinate 4,192,787 of JAPYXD010000581.1, read as the reverse complement.
TGTGCATTGGCACATATTCTATTTTATGTGCCTCAGCCGCGGAAACTCGTTTTTCCGTTACAGCTGAGAGTAAAGCAATGTTGTATATTCCGTTACAGAGGAATACAATGTAGAAATTGAACTGCGCATGTGCATTATAGTCTTACAGCGGAACGCAATCTATTTCTTATTCTTCTTCTTCTCACTTCTTCTTCGTACAGCGTTAGCACTGACTACTACACAAGACCGATAAAATCAAAATGGCCGGGACTAGTCTCCAATTTGCGCCCGCTTCGTACAACTAGCGCAGCAAACAACTACAATAAGTACTAGATTAGATTCCAATGTACGCATAAAAGCTCGTATCCGCACCACAGTCACATAAAAATTATTCTTTAACAATTTTTTTGAATTTAAAATTCCTCTTAAGATCGGAAAATTCTCAGACAAGATTTATCTTAATTTGCAAAAGATATACTGAAACCAGAGAATCTTTGATAAACAATAAAACAACAATCTATTGCTTCGTGAAACTTATAAGAAATAGTACAACTCTTCCTTCTTGCTCTGTTAAAAATTTATCTTCGTATATTTAAAGTTGTAGCAGCAATAATGTTTTATGAAAAAAAGTATATCAGCAACAAATAGATGTTCAAGACATTGTTTGTCAAGGTATGAAACAATAGCACGTGTCAAATGTTTTTAATCCCGGCCCTATAACATAAAAATTTAAGAAGCTACTTCATTTGTTTATGAGGCATAAACAAAACTTCAATCTTAGAAACACAAATTTGATGCTGTCGAATAAGTGAATTATTAATAAAATGTTGCTTCTATATCAATATAAATTGGGAAATTGAAAAATGCTTCTAGGATTAATTAAGGATATTAAAAAATGTTATCCCGTTAAAACACTGGTATTACAGAATGCTGTTACAGCTACTCATCATCGTGAAATCATATTTAAATTATAGCTTAGTTGAATTAATATTTAGCATTATTTGTTGCATATTTTAAATGTGAAAGACTCAAAATCTTCAAAATTTTGCTAAATTTAAATCCATGATCCATCTTTTCAATGATCTATAATGCTTCCGAAGTTGGGAAAACAATCTTGAGAAATCTTTAGTAGTCGACAATTTGTTCGATCTGTGATGTTCACAGGTGGTTATTAGTTTGGCTAAACTCAAAATGTTAACAAATAAATTTATTAATTCTCTTTGAGTTTTAAAATACGCAGCTATGCCAGCAAAAAGTAAAAAGTAGTTTGTTGCAACAAATTGAAATTTCGTTTAGGTATTAAAGTGTTAGTGTTAGTTGAAATTTGCCGGTTTTACTCATAGATGTCGCTAGAGATATGTATACATTTCTATGATTTGACATCTATATCATATTTTTCTATGGACAATAAACTTCAAAAATACACAATTACATTCTGCCAAAATAATAGCATCATAGTTGTTTACCTCAGTGAATATGTCGAGTTTCGTTCCAAGTAAATCGCATTTGCGGCATTCGTTGCTTTTCTTATTTCATCAAAAGAAAAAAGCAGTTCAAGCTCATCGATTACTGGTAGCAACTTATGGTGAACATGCTCCAGTGATTAGAACATGAGAGACATGGTTTCGTCAATTTAAAAGTAGAGATTTCGATTTAACAGACAATGAACATCCTGGTGCAGCGAAGAAGTTCGAAGACGAGGAATTGCAGGCGTTATTGAATGAAAACCCAACCCAATCGCAACAAAAATTGGCATAAACACTAAATGTGACCCGAGGAGCAATTTGCCAACGTTTAAAAGTCATGGGAAAAATCCAAAAGTATGGAAAATGGGTACCACACCAACTGAACGATAGACAAATGGAAAATCGAAAAACCATTTGTGAAATGCTGCTTCAACGGTTCGAAAGGAAATCTTTTCTGCATCGAATTGTCACGGGGGACGAAAAATGGATTTATTTCGAGAACCTGAAGCGGACAAAATCATGGCTTTAACCTGGTGAGGTCGGCCCATCGACTCCAAGGCCAAATGGCTTTGGCCGTAAGACAATGCTCTGTGTTTGGTGGGAGCAGTGTGGTGTGGTGTACTTCGAGTTATTAAAACTTGGTGAGACGTTGAATACGGATCGCTACCGACAACAATTTATCAAGTTGAATCATGCGTTGATCGAAAAACGGGCGAAATGGGCCCGAAGACATGGCAAAGTTATCCTACAACATGACAACGTACCGTCTCATATCGCTAAAGTGGTGAAGAACACATTAAAAGCATTGAATTAGGGAATATTATCGCACCCGCCGTACTCTCCAGACCTCGCCCCGTCCGATTATCACCTTTTCGCATCGATGGGACACTCACTCGCAGAGTAGCGATTCGCCAATTTTGAAGAAGTCGAAAAATGGCTCGTCGAATGGTTTGCCTTGAAAGAGAAAAAGTTTTCTTGGAATGGTATCCATGATTTGCCTGAAATACTTCAATACTTCAATACTTTGAATAAAATTTTTTTGAGATTCCCTTGAGAATTTAGTGTTTTCTTTATTGAAAAAACCGGCAAACTTCAACTAACACCCCTGGTACATTCGAAGGGTCCGGGGGGGGGGGGGATAAATGGTGACGCATCTGCGAGGAATTGTGCCATTTAGGGAACTTCTCCTGCCAATAGAGATGATCTGAAACACAAAAATAGAACAGATTCTTACTCTGCATATCATTACGCATGTCCTGTACCAGAATAATTCAAAAATATTAAAAAATGAAAGAGTTGTGAGCTATTAAAGTTAAAGTACCGATTTTTGCACTTTTTTTCCTTCACATTATTGTTTATGAAAAAAAATGTTTCTAACATTTTTTGTTGAATCTGGTACCACACATTTTCACACTTCTGAAACACGCGTGTGCCAAATTTTATCGCGATTGCTCATATAGCGCGTCCTGGAGGAGTTTCGTAAATTTGGAAAATATGGTTTCGAAAAAAACGCTTTGAAAGTATTTGTGTCACGGTGAGCGAAACCGCTGATTGCCTGATCAAAATCAGAAGGTTAAATTTTTGCGCCTCCACCCCCAAAAATATTATCTGAGAAAAGACAATCCCTTTACGATAAGATTTTTCAACGAAGAAAGGGACTCCTGCGGGAATCAGTTTCCCCGCTGAGCCGAGTTCTCCGGGATTCCGCAGCACTCTCTTCGGCGGCCGATAACTTCTTTGATTCTACGGACTGCGACTCAAATATTTTTGAGAGAATTCTTGAAATGTATATCTGTCCGATAAAGAAAAAAAAATAAATCAATTTTTTTGACCCAACAAGGCAGAAACCCCCCTTAAGGGTGTGTTCTCATGGATTGGCCGTATTTCGAAGCGTTTTTTGGAATTTAACTGTGAGAAAACTATGATTGATTTTTTAATGCGGTTTCTTTTAAAAGTTTTATTAACCCTTAGAATAAAAAATCCAGAAAACTTGTATGAAAAAATTTGCACGGTTTGGCCACTGCACCCATGCGAACATAGGCCTTCCACAAAAATTTGGTTGATGGTTCCCACCAAATCTCAAAAATGGCTGGTCTGAAACACAAGAGTAAATGTTTTTCTTAATCTATGGTAGTGTAGTTATCGTCTGATGGATGCTTTTTTTTATCATAACAATTTTTAAAACAGCGGGCTATAGAAAAAAAAAATCGTTTTTTTCACCTTTTTTCATCTTTCAAAATTCATTAAACATTTTTTATAAACAATAGGGGAAAAAACGTGCGTCAGACGATAGCAAGTACATTTCCACGCATTTAAAAAAAAAGTCTATCAAAATCCATCTACTAGTTTCTTAGAAATCGTGGGAACCAGTTTGGAAAAAGTAGTTTTGAGAAAAACGCGATTAAAGTTTCCAATGAAAAAAAGCGACAAATTGAGTTTAATTTTTTTGACGTAATTGCCATAGTAAAACAAGTCGTACATCTTTGAATCGTTCTTAGATCCCTAATTTTTGAAAAAATGAAAAAAAAAATCGATTTTCTGACACGGTTCGATGAAAACACCCCCTTAACTTTATTGCGGTTTCATCCTAGGACAGACGACCTCATTAAAGTCTATGCCTCCTTTTATATTCCTAGGATATTTGTTCATTTCTCGTTATTTTGGCATAGGGTCAATTTCTTTTTATTTTCTTCGATTAAAATTATCATTATTGGATATAAAAATTCGCAAAAAAAGAAAGAAAGGCAAACGTTTCGGCCACATATGGAGGCCCTCTTCAGTGCCATAAATTCGAAGATTAATTCAAAATTTCTGTAAAAGATTCGAATATAGGAGATAAATAAAATAAGGATTAGTTTGAGTTTGACAATCATAATATTTTCACATCTTGAAATTGCTACGAAACCCTTAGGAAAAACCCAAATTATGACGTTAACCGAAAGAGTGTCTGACCACTTCCACTGCCGAAATTATGAACCAATAGAAATTCTCTTTCTGTTACAAGATTTTTTTTGTAAGTGCATTCTGCACATTCGATCGCTCTCTATTTTTCCTAGTTAGGCACATATCTTATCTCCACCACACTGTATACTCGTGTCGAAATAAAGTATGTTAGACACCATATTGTCTCTCGTGTTTTAATACGTCATTATATTTCTCAACTATTACCAATTGTATTTCAAGAGTCAAATGCAAAATGTTCAAAATAAGAAGAAAACTGTCTAGAAATGCTCACTTGAATTGATGAATATCAAAAGAAAATGATTTTATGTGCCACCGGCGCGCAAACTCGTTTTTTGCTACAGTTAACAGTAGCGCAATGTAGTATATTGCGCTACAGAGGAATGAAATGTAAAAATTGAACTGCGCATGCTCCTATAGCCATGCAACAAAGCACAATCTTCTTCTTATTCTTCCTCTTCTTCGTACAGCGTTGGCACCGTACTGGCAAAGCCTTGTACATTTGAACTGCGCATGCGTCTATTGAAATCCATTACTACTACACAAGATGGATCAAATCAAAATGGCCGGGACTAGTCGTGACATATCAAGTGTAATGACTAGCGCCGCAAACAACTACAATACTAGACTAAATTCGAGTGTACGCATCAAAACTAGTATACGCACCGAAGTCACATAAAATAGAATACGTGCCTATGCACACAATTCGGGTAATTACGAGACTCGCTTAAAATGCTCGCAGGACTGATCGCGCCTCGGCTCCGTCTCGGCTACGCCTCAACTACGCATCAGCTACGCCTCGACTACGCCTCACCTAGAAGCGTCCAAAGCGGCCAAAAACGCAAATGTAGACCGGTAAGGTTATCGCCTCAGTATTTTGGGATGCTCATGGAGTTTTGTTCATCGACTACCTTGAAAAAGGTAAGACGATCAATAGCGAACGTTACATTGGCCAATTAATGCGCTTGAAGAACGAAATCGGTGAGAAACGGCTCCAAATGAAGAAGAAAAAATCTGCCCGTCTTGCGGGCACATTCTCATCGCGCGCAGCTCGCTTCGCTCACAAATTTGGACGCGCCTGGGGCGCGCGATTCGGTTGTCGCGCTTCGCGCTCCGTTCTTTCTGGACCTCGTGCTTCGCGCTCGGTCTTGTGCTCTTCGCATGCATTTAAGTTTATTTCTTATAATTTGATACTGAAGCTCAAACCAATTTTATAATAATATTACAGATTATGTGAATTACACATTTTCTCAAAGTCACTGAATTTCTTTTTGAATTTAAGTGAAACAGGAGATTCAATTTACATAAGGCTCTATCAGCCTTAAGGAACACATTCTCATCACGGCGCTCGCGCTTCGCGCTCGATTTTCTGTATACATTTCAGTAACTTTTCAATAAATTACATGATTAAAATAATTTATTTTCTTCCAAATCTCTCAAAAAGAAAAAACAATCGTAGACTTTATTTAAGGAGACGATTTTGCAGAACAACGCTTATTTCGTATCTCACATATTTTGGTGAAAAAAATCGAATTTCTTTAATACTAAAAATCAAAACATAAAATATACATCCTGTCCCGAAATGTCTTAATGAGAATTTGTAAACCTCATTTAGGCAAACAATTTTCCATATAAACTTTTTTTTTGTATCTCACATATTTTGTCTAAAAAATTAAATTTTGGATTTTCAATAGTTTTTTTTTTAATTACAAAGAAAAATATGCATCTTATGAAAAAATGTTACAATTCAAATTTGTAGGAATTTATGTAGAAAATAATATTGTATCATAATGTTTTTTCGTATCTCGTATAATTTAACTGGAAAATGGAATTTTGATATTGACTTTTTTCGAATTTGAATATGCTGTAACATTTCTAATTTTGATTTAATCAAAAAATGTTATTGGGATAATTTTTAGAGATTTATGAGAACTATCAAAAACCAGTATTGAAATTTTTGATTTTTTCAAAAAGTTATTTTCAAAAACACAAAAGTAGTGCTCAATCCTTCAATTTTGATTGGATGTGGCTGGTTAACGAACTTGTCCTTACTTTTTCGGCTCCAATAAAGTGTGCCAAAGCTCAATTCAATCTGATAATTCTATCGAGAGTTATGCCGCACACGACCTACAGACAGACAGACAGACAGACACTTTCGTAAAAACCATTTTTTCTGACTCAGGGGGTCTTAAAACGTAAAGATTTGATGAAAATTTCGAAAGTCATTTTTCACATAAAACCAATACCTTCTCATCCATGATGAGAATGTAAAAAGTGCTCTTTCACCAAGACAATGCGCCATGGCACAAGTCGCTCGCTACCATGGCGAAGTTGAATGAATTGAGCTTCGACTTGCTTCCGCGCCCACCATATTCACTGGATCTGGCCCTCAGCGACTACTACCTGTTTGCAGATCTCAAAAAAATGCTCCAAGGAAAGAGATTCTACTCCAAGGTACACTACACGTTTCTACACCGAAACGAACGCTTATTTCGAGGCCAAAGATAAATCGTTTTACAAGAAAGGTATTGAAATGTTATAGAAGCGCTGGACTGATTGTGTTGCTTTTGAAGGAAACTATGTTGATGAATAAAGTCGAGTTTTGCCAAAAAAATGTGTTTTTCCTAGTTAGTCCCGGGACTTATTGATCCACGTGTTATATGAAAGACAACACCTTTTTCCATCTCAAATCCGAGTGGGTATTATTGAGCATAACAAATGAAGCAACGAAGTTTCACCCTTTCAACGCTTTTGTATCATAAAGCCAAAATATATTTCACTCCATTAAATAAAAAAAAGTATTTACCTTCTGAAAATGCCACGTCCACCAGTGCATAAAAAAGAGAATAAATGAAAATCTTCATATTCACAGACTCCTTAAAATTTCTTGAAACAAATTGTGGTCATAGTATGCCATATATATACAGGTTCCAAAGACCACGTTCTCAATTGGATCAAGGTTTCACCTGATATTTGTAAATTTGTTTCATGGTTACAGTTAGATCGTTTGCTTTTAACAAATAGCTGAATATTTTTATGAAATTTTGCTACTTGTATACGTCAGAGTCGAAATTTGTGCTTCTGGCAGGTCACTGAAATAGAGATCATGATAAAACCTACCTTTCTTATTTTTCTAAAAGAATTTCGTAATTGGAAATAAAAAAGTTTTAAAACGGTTCACTAATTGTTTTGCAATTATGATTAAGAATTAATTAAGAAGTATAGCAAGTATAGTATGTAACATCTTTCTAATTGCTTTACAAACTTTTGGTTTAAAACAATTATGGAAGTTTTTGACATGATACGGAACAATTGTTAATCAGTATTGAAGTCTTGTTCCAATCTGAGAAGCAACCAATATACGATGATTTAACTAAAAAAAATATTATAAAATGTTGTCTCTTAACATATTTAGAAAAATTATTGATTTATGCTTGAAACAAAATAAAAAACGGATTTCGTATGACATTTTCTTCACCCAGTATTAATTTTCAGAACAGAAAATGATTCAGATGAATTAAAAAAAAAAAAATTTAATTTATTTTTCGCACAACTTTACATAAGTTGAATCCTACCACAAAAAAACTCCGTATCTAGAATCCAACTTTTGCGACATGATCTCGAGTTTATAGAAATAAAAGGATTTAGTGATAAACACATTTTTTCGTTTTATAAAAATAAATTATTCAAGAATAGTTATTTTTCAATCCATGGAGTATTTTATTTAGCATAATAAGGGAGAAGGTAATTAAAACAAAAATATTTTCTTAGTTTCAAAAAACCCTTCTTCAAACAAATTCCAAATTCTCGATAAAAATTGGTATATTTTTTTAAGTAGATAAAGACAAGCTTGTTTATGCAAAGATTCATCCATTACCAGGAAATGCCATTGATCACATCACCCTGAGCCACGTAATTGATTCAAGTAAAAATTTGTCATGTAATTAAAGTCAACGTTTTCAAAGGAATACTGATAAATGTCTACTTTATTAGAAATTATTTTCTGCCGTTGATTTCTTGGGCAGAAATTATTTTATTTATTCATTTAATTTCCATATAATAATGCGATATTTGAACAATATTTTCCTAAATTTTCATCGCAGAATATTGAAAATATTTGGGCAGACAACTTGTGGTTTTTGCACCTAAAAAATTTTTTTTCCTAGAGTTAACTATCACCCATAGTTAAGTCTAACCTAGTTGAAATAACACGGATTCCTGTTTAAGAGAATCACGTACATATAGTTGAAAAAACCAATATAAACCTTGTTACAGAGAAATAAAGAATTCTAGTTCAATTAACAATTAAATTCAATTAATATTGCTATGTTGTTATTACAAAACTCCGCTGTAAAAAGAACATCTTCTGTATTTATAACTTTTTAACTGTGTAAACAAAAATTTATTTTTGTCAATAATTCTTTAAAATCCACTTTTATCAATATAAATTTTGCTCTAGTAGATCATAAACGTAAAGGTGTTTATTGGTTACGTTTAATACATGCGCCTGAAAGGATCTGTCCGTCAAATCAACTTGCTTTCTTTGTTTTTCTTACTAAACTTGAACTTTTTCATTTCAACTAGGATTGCAAAGTTGGCGCCTGTCCTAACTAGGCAAAATAGTATACGGGCACAAGGAATTTTTTTCGGTGTGCATCACTTCGTGACCATTTCGCCAAAAACTCAACCCATATCGTTCCACAACTACCATATTCATCTGATTTGGCTCCGTGTGACTTCTGGTCATTCCCCAAACTCAAAAGACCACTCCGAGGACACCGTTTTGACACGATTCAAAAGATACAAGCCGAATCGAAGAAGGCTTTAAAGGCAATTCCGGAAATCGAATTTAACAAGCGTTTAGACGATTGGAAAAAACGATGGCATAAATGCATTATATCGGGAGCGGATGACTTTGAAGGGGCTGAAATTGATTTGGATAAATAAATAAAGATTTTTCATTTTAGAACAAAACTCACCTAAGATTTTGCCCACAGTAGTATATAGACTTTGCTAATTTTGGTTTCGCTCTGCAAAGTCAAATTTTTATATTTATTTTTTTTAATGTAGCACGATGTGACTGCATTCAGAAATTGAAGTCTGTTTTACGCCTCTTTTTTAGTTTTCGAGATAATTTGACGAGTTTGTCCATGAATGGCTTGCTTTTGTCAAATTTCAAAAAAACTTTTTTTGCAGTAAAACATGTTTTTTATTCAAAAATCACTATTCTGCGTATTTTTGACTCTCGTGAAGGTCATACGACGAAAAAAGAAAAAAAAAATTCGTCACACGAGACATCACAAACTTCAGCTCGATAATTTAAATCATTCGCTGTTAACAAATAGCTGGATATTTTTATGATATTTTGCTACTTGTATACGCCAGAGAAAAAATTTGTTATTGTGGAACGTAACTGCTTAAGAGTTCTTGATAAAACCTGCCTTTCTTATTTTTCTAAAGGAATTCAAAAATTGGAAATAAAAAAGTTTTAAAACGGTTCACTAATTGTTTTGTAATTATGATTAGGAATTAATTAAGAAGTATATCAAGTATAGTACGTAACATCTTTCTAATTGAAGAAATTTTCTGTGAAAAAAGGAACAAAAAAAGGAAAAAAATTGTTTTTCAAACTTCTTGTTTAAAACAATTATGGAAGTTTTTGACATGATATGCAACAATTTTTAATCAGTATTGAGGTCATGTTCCAATCTATAAAGCAAACGATAAGCGTATTTACCTGGCTTTACCTTGTAATTAATCTACTTTAAGCACAATAAAAAACCAAACATTTTTTGGCGATATGATGGTTCAACTAAAAAAAATCTTTCATCAGAATAATTTAGTTTATCTGACTCAATAATTTGGTTACTTTCAATAAATTTGCAGTAAGAATTAAATTCAATCAGAAAAATTAGTTAAGGTTTCTGTCTTGCCCAATATCAGATTTTTGGAAAAATAGATTTTTTACTATTTGAAGAATAATGCCTTCTAAAAAAAAGATTTGCATATTATTTTTCTTAAACAAATAGCCATATTTCGAAATACATTATTCATTTAATTTTGAAATTGGGAACTTTGGAGTTTCAAGGAATCTTTTTCCTGATAAAATAAGCCGTAATTTAGCAAAACTTAGCCATTTTCGAAAAATTGATACAAAGCTATAGTAGGGAACAATTTAATTGCTATATTAACATAATGAAAATTGATATTTTTTGTAAGTTTCTAACAAAACATAAAATGTTGTCTCTTAACGTATTTAGAAAAATTATTTATATGTGCTTGGAACAAAATAAAAAACGGCTTCATATAAAACTTTCTTCAGCCAGTATTAATTTTCAGAACAGAAAATGATTGAGATGAATTAATAAAAAAATTAATTTATTTTTCGCACAACTTGATATAAGTTGAATGCTACCACAAAATTACTCCGCACCTAAAATCCAACTTTTGCAACATGATCGCGAGTTTATGAAAATATAAGGGTTTAGTGATAAACAAATTTTTTCATTTTATTAAAACAAATTATTCAATAGTACTTTATTCTTTCTGTCTATGCAGTATTTCATTCCTTCTTCAAAAAAATTCCAATTTCTCGATAAAGGAATAATTTTGAATCTTTAGCCCACACAAAGAAATACTGCGAAATATAGTTTTTGAATGAGTGTATTACTCTATTTTAGAATATTTTGCGAATTGAGAACAATTACATTATCCTATGTATCTTTATAAGGTACTTTAGGAATCAGTATAAGTGTAGATTATTGTTATATTTTGAAGATAAGGTGTCATGCTTAATAGAATTAAATCCTAAATAGATTATAATTGAATCCACTTGAGTAAAGTACGCTTTCTTATAGATTGAGCAGAAGTGTTTAACAAAACGTTCAGCATTTCTTAATATCAATAAAGATATTCGTTTGAAGAATTCCATGTATACACTGAAATTTTTCCTTTTTCCTTTTGTCTTTTTCAACTAAGTAATTCATAACTCGGACATTAGAAATTAATTATTTTTTAACAATTTTATTGAATTCAAAATTAGTTAAGGATATTAGAAAATGTTACCCGGTTAAAAAACTGATATTACAGAATACTGATAACGGTCTTAATGACTTAAATCTCGTAAAGTGAATTCAGTTTAATGAAAAAAGCGAATATTATCAGCTTTGTTAATATAAGATATAACTAAGGAATCTTGAAGATGTTTATAATTTGGATCAATTTTTTATATTAAGAACTGTGGTTTGTGTGGGAAATGATATTGAATAAATAAAAAATTTTCCACTGAAATGTTTTTTTTTCATTTTATGTCAAGATCACACATCTCTTTTTATACAAGAAATAATTGTTACAAAATCAAGGAAAAAGAAAATTTAGCTAATTGTTAATTTTTTTCTTCGAAATTTTTCTACAATCACTTATTTTGACATCATATTTAAAATATATCTTAGTTGAATTAATATTTAATTATAATGGTTGAATATTTTAAATGTGAGACTCAAAATATTAAAAAGTTTTGCTAAATTTAAATCTATGATCCATCTTTTCGATGATTTCTAATGCTTCCGCAGTTGGAAAAATAATCTTAAGAAATCTCTAGTAGTCGACAATTTGTCCTATTTGGGATGTTTACAGGTGGTTTTTAGTTCGCCTTAACTCAAAATGTTAACGTATAAATTTGATAATGCTCTTTGAGTTTGAAAATTCGCCCGAATAGCAATACACTCACCCTGGATGCAATTTTTATACAAATATTTCGTACATGAACTACCCGTGCAGAAATTGCCCAATTTGTTTCCAAGTTCCGATCTGGGCCCGATCGGATTTTCCACATGTGGCCGCAGGAGAGCACATGGTGTGGCCCGGGTTGGAACCACATCGGATTATGATAGACAAGATTATTTTCGAATTTTGTGTTGTGGTCCTGATATTGTATAGTGACTATATTGATATTAAAATGCCAAAAGCAAAAAGTACATGGCGAGTCCGGAAATATTTTTTTATTAACGGTAATTTAAAATGAAAATTATAATTTTAAGTGCAGAACGTTATTGTGTTTCATTATTTTTTATATCGTATATTCAATTCAATTTTCCAAAGTGAGTTGTTTAGAAAGAAAATGATTAATAATGTAATATATTTTTAGATTCAGAAGAATCGAATAGTTCTACAGACTACAAAAAGGGGTTTAAAAATTATACTGTTTTTATACTTTTAATTATACTGTTGCATCACTAATCTGAATTTATGAAATACATTTTCTTCAACCAACTATTTATTGTTATTAAACGAAAAGCCTTTAAATTTTACTATTTTTAAAAATACAAAATTAGAAGGGGCCATATCTGGACCAGATCGGGCCTCCATTTTACAGGCCCAGATCTGGGCCCGATCGGGTAGGGCGTTTCATTACTGGTCTGGCGCTAGACAGATTACCCTATCGGGGCCACATTTTTCCCGATCGGCGCCCCACCAAAATTTCTGCACGGGTAATTGTTAGTTGATTATGCACCGCATTGATAATTAGGACATTCCTGCATGCATTACAATTCGTTCGAGAAAGCTCAAGAATAATGGGTGGACTCAGCAAAATATTTCGTTAATTTAGTTAGATTTACCAAAAAACGTATGCTTATTATGGGTTAGACAAATTTTTAGTTGATTAAATAAAAAAATTTGGTTTATGCAATCAAAGATGGTTTATTTGGATACGATCTAGTTACATCAAGTAAATATTTTAGTTCATTGACCAAAGATTGGGTTTTAAGAGTCCAATTAAAAATGTCCAAAATAAGCTGAAAATACTGTCTATAAATCCTTACTTGAACTGATGAACATCAAAAGAAAATGATTCGATATGAATAAATTACAAAGCAATAATTTTAGGAACAAATGTAATATTTGCCGATTTTTCAACAATTGATATCTGGTGTTGAACTAATCTTCTAATGAGTTACTATATAGTGTGAAGTTAATAGCATTAAATATTTCAATCAAAACAAAGTTTATATATTATAGAATAACTAAAGTGGTTAATTTTATATTAAAGTTATTCATTATATTGAGATTTGTTAGGAATAGTCAATAAGTCGTAATGAAAACTATTATTTTTACGTATGCTGGGAAAAAAAAAAATTTTATGGAAAGATATCAGACTTCTTAATCCATAAGAAAGCGATTTTGCTCAATAATTTGATTATATAAAACCAAATTCTTTCCCGTCTCAAAACAGGCGGTCAAAGTACATTTTCCACCAAAGATGTTTGAAGAAAGATTTTGTTAAATAATAAAAATTTGTTGATCAGTAAAATTTGTTTAATTGAATCAAAAATTTAGTGTATCCAACCTAATGTTTTAGTTAATTCTGATAAATGGCCGAAATACCTTTTAAGAACGTTATTTCCAATTTAAGAACCATCCAATTGGAGTTATTTTCAATATCTTATTTTTTACCATAAGTAAAGATTTAAAAAAAAATTGAATTTTAAAAACATATGATTTATTTACAGAATTCAAAAACATTTTATGGCATGACGGCATTCAATATTTTCAATTAAGATGCCTAAGTGTTCCAGGAAATTTTTATACCTATTTCCCTATCATATTCGAAAAAGTATACCAAAAATCTGTAAGAGCAGAACAAACCAAAACACCGTTTTCCTCTGACTTAACAATTCCCACGAGTTTGGAATTTTGAAGTACAGCACATCCCTTGAACTCCTAAAATATTTTAAAGTTTCAAATTCAAATTTATTTTCGGGAAAGAAAATGAATATCATTCCATTTATTCATTATTTTCAAGTATTCTTGTAGGAATTACAATACTTACTTTGCAGGAGGTAGCTTCATAACGCACCCAAAATCGTATCGGAACACTGAAGGGGTTGTTGTCATTTTTTGAAGCTTGTCCATTTATAATCTCGTATTTTAGATCTAAGAGGAAAATTAATGTGTTAATAATAGTTCTTATTTTAAAATTTGTTGAATGCGTCAATCATGGGAGAGTGTATTACTAGACATGATAATAGAACTCTACAGTATCAACCTGTAATTTGAAATGAATCTTGACATTTTATAACAGTTATTTACAAATAGGAAAAATGACGTTTGCTGAATTCAATATAATACTTGTATTTGTATCATATTTTCAAAAGTATAAAAAATATTGTCAAAATGAAGAATCTTTTCAAATAAATTATCAAAATTTTTTAACTAAAAATTGTATGTCCATTGTAAATCAATTTATATTTTTGACCATTATGTATGCAATATTTCAACAAATATTAATGCTTATTTTCAGGAAATAATTTTTTGTTGCAATATATCTAAATTAGACTTAGTCAAAATTCTTATTAGAATATTAAAAATTGAACGAATTTTGTAACTTGAAATTATTTTACTTTGTATTTAGTTTGAAACATTTAACGAACATATTCAACATACTTCCGTAGTTATCCCAGTACCAAACTAACACCTGGACTGACCCAACTTCATGGGTCTCACTAGAGTCATGTGACAATTCTGCTAGAGGAACAAAATTTTCTGGGAGTTTCACATAACACAACTGTAACAAATAAAAAAAGATAAAATTTCTAGTTCTAGAGCGTAATCCAATCCGATAATTCTTGCGAAAGTTATCTTGATTAGACGACGACAGACAACGGATACCGTCGTTTTTTTCACTCAGAGGATCTCAACGTTGAGATTTTACGAAAATTTGAAAAGTTATTTTTCACATAAAACCAATACCTTCTCATATAATGAGGATGTAAAATACTGTAAATTTCCGGCATTATATTGTATGATATACATAATTACGAGATCTGACTGATTAAAATCGAGGGTTTTTTCACTCGCAAATAGCGTTATGAAATACGAGCGAGTCGGAGCAAGTCGCCTTTTGCGTGTGTCTACGTGTATATTAACGGCTGCACGCGTGAATGCGCATATACTATCAACAGATTACACCTAAAATTCTAGAAGGTCTATGATTTTATTTTCCTAAAAATGATAAACTTTGAATTATTATTCTGGAATTATCATTAAAATCATTTATTTTCATTCAATCTCAATTATAAATACTTATCAATTTCAATAACAATATTAATAATAATTTTAAAAATTTGACATTTTTCTCTGGAAAAAAATACGCATTCAACTATTCTGCAAAATTTCGAACTCAACCACTTAATTTGCAATCATTAATTATAAAATATAACATGATAAATTTATTAATAATTATTAATATTAAATATTAATCCAGGTTATCGATAAATGATATTTATAAATTTTAAATATAATCAATGAATTAATCGTGAATTTTGGAATTCCATATAACTAAAGTCAATATATTCTATTGTATTTAAGCTTAATTCAAACAAGGCAGTACAGAATCGCCTTCAGCCGGGTAAAGAACTGACGGAGACGGCGAGTCACGGCTAGGGATGGGTAATGCTCGGTGAGAATCGATTCCTCGATTCCGACTAGTGCGTCGATTCCGGAGCATCGATTCTTCGATTCCGATTCCAATTTCCCCCACTCCTCAAAAAGCCCGCGAATATTCAAAATTTTAGAGAGTACACGGGCAGTATTTGGAGAGGCTTGATGCGAATATTAAAAACAATTAAATAAATATAAATTTCAATTGATGTTTAATAGTTTTTTAAGAAAATTTATAAACTTTTATTAATATTTGTACACTCAGAAAGTAAATGGCGCGAAGTTTAACTGTGACTAGTGCAATAGTACCATATGAACATAGTAATTATTATAACTAATGGGTAGGTATACATTGTACCATAGTTTTAGCTGCCCAAAGTTTTAATTGCCCATAAAATCACCAGAAGTCACTATATTTGAAAAGCAGTGTTTGACGAAGATTATGAAAGGAATGCGCTGGCAAAAATTGCAAGTATATATCAAATATAGGCGGTAGAGAGCGCTTCAGGGAAATGTGCAGGAATCCTGCACCTTGCAATCCTCGCAGTTTTTTCCAACACATTCCTTTCATAATCTTCTTCTAACACTGCTTCTTAAATATAGTGACATCTGGTGATTTTATGGGCAACAAAAACTATGGTACAATGTATACCTACCTAACTAATGCTTTTCTTGAATTATCGTTTGAGGAAATTTAAATTTAAGGACTCTACTTTCCTTTCCACGTCTCCAAGTCAATGAACGACAAGAAAAGCATCAAAACACAATGAAAGCGTGCTTCGACGACACATTGAAAATTGAAAAGAAGAAAGTCGACACGAAGGCTGGAGGTGCCAGGAAATCCACCCAATGGAAAAGACCTCTAATGAAATGACAGAAACACGTTAATTCGCAATTACCAATCACAGATAACCTTTAGGAAAGCGGAAATTTATTTTCTCTTATTTCTGTGATCGGAATCGTTGTCGATTCTGACAAAGCATCGATTCTTGGAATCGATTCCAAAGAATCGAAGAATCGACACCCAAGAATCGATTCTTCGTCAGAATCGGAATCAATTTAACCATCCCTAGTCACGGCGAGTATTCACGGGACTTCAGTTTTAACGTCATTTTTCCTTATTAAGAGAAGAAATACTCGAAATACACTGTTTGATTTAGAATTAACTCATGAGTGAAAACCCCTCGATTGGAACTACTCACTGTTAATAATCGGATATCCTCTCCAGCAAGCTGCGTATGATATTCAACCTGACTTTCAAACATCAGCTCGCTGTTTCCAAATCCAAAAATAATTGTAATCTCGTTTGCAGGGATATTTTTCCACTCAAAATTTTCAGTAGATATGGCATACTCTGCTGTGACTAACAAGGCGCTACCAAACGGTATTTTATTGCGATGTAGAACACCAAAGTAGTTGTAGGGAAAATCTTGCACAGAAAAGAGAATTTTTGTCATTAGACAGATTTAAAGACATTTAATCACATTTAAATAAACGCAAGCTTTCTCGACAAGAAGAAAGTCGACACAATGAACTATCTCAAGAAGGTCGCTTTCGATATGGCCATTTCCCCTAATTCTCTTTGGAGCACTTTTTGTAGTTTCCCGAACGCTACGCTGACAGAATTTGACTGAATAAAATCTTGTGCTTTTTCAATAACTTTAAATATATCATTAAAGAATATTTATTTAATCCGACTGAATAATATTATTTCGCCAATAATCAAACAAAATATTTTTAATTACTGTAAAACTTAAAAATTTTTTTTTGAAAAAGTACAAAAAACCTCTGGTTTAGAAATTTATTCATCGGGCTCAAGTTTTTCTATGCTTAAAGTCTTAAAAATTTTTTTGAATACCGAAAAAATGAAAATGTCCATCTCCCTAAGCTGGTCTTATTGTAAGCGTTGGATGCATTTTCCGAGGCTAGCATGGGAGTGAAAGGAGTGCTCCAGTGCGCATGCGCGAGGATTAGGAGAAATGGCTGTATCGAGAGCGGCCTTATTGAGGTTTTCATTTTATTCCTTGATAAGGTTTGCTCTACGACCAATGATACGAAAACTGACTCGAAATGGGTGAAGTGTATAATCTCACGTATTTATCAGATATATTGACTTTTTGGTTTTTTAAATCGTCAGTTATTTCCATTGTCAAACATAATCCGGATAAAATGCAAAATTCGAGTGAGCTCAACGCGTAAGCGATCAAAGAATTTTGGAATCACTAAGCATCACAAATGTTGCCAAAATATGCAAATTATTTTAACAGAGTGCTAATGCGTAAAAAGACGGGTCTTATATTCATTCGGATTGTGTTGTAAAATTTTGGGTAAAATTGTAGATTCTGCACCAGATTCTGGGCAACTATAACATCTGGTTTTCATTATTAAACTGACAGTATTTTTTTCGGAACTGTTTTACTTCAGTAAAAAATGAAGTAATTAAAATTAGGAGTAGTTTCAAAGAAATTAAGTATTTTAGAGTACTACAACATTAAATGAAAATAAGTATTTACCTGTTAATAATACCACGTCCACAAGTGCGCAAAAGAGAGAATAAATGAAAATCTTCATATTTACAGACTCGCTAAACTTTCTGAAGACAAATCGTGCTTATACTATGCCATATATATACAGGTCCCAGTCACAGTGCTCTTAATTACATTGAATTTTCAAATTATATTTGTAAACTTGCTTCATGGTTACAGATAGATCATTTGCTGTTAAAAGTGACTGAAAATACTTTTATGATATTTTGCTACTTGTATACGTCAGAGACCAAATTTGTGATCGCGGAAGGTCACTGATATAGAAATCGTGATAAACCCTACTTTTATAATTTTTCTAAAGGAATTTCGAAATTGGAAATAAAAAAATTTCGAAACGGTTCACTAATTTTTCTGTAATTATGATTAGGATTTAATTATCAAGTATATCAAGTATAGTATGTAACATCTTTCTGCTTGCTTTTCAAATATCTCAAGTAAAAAATTATGGAAGTTTTTGATACGATATGCGACAATTATTAATTAGTATTGAGGTCATGTTTCAATCTAAGGAGCTAATAATATACGTATTTACTTGTCTTAACATTGGAATTAATCTACTTGAAGCACAATGAAAAACCGAGAATTTTTGGACGATATGATGGTTTAACTAAAGAAGAATCGTCTACAGGGTGAGCCATCTAACATTTGGAATTTGAATCGGCTATAAAAAAAAAACTTGCGGATATTTTTCAAAAGTATGGTTTTATTAGAAAGAATGAACCTTTCCATTTAAGAATGAAGGACATCATTCAAATGACTGCCGCGGCTGGCCTTACAGGACCCCTTACAATCAACCCAATTTTCCAGTACATTTTTGATTGTTTGGACAAAAGGCCAATAAGGTTAATGAGTAAAATTGTCGCATTTGGGGATAACAAAATCCAAACGTCATGATTTTGCTACGGTGGCATCATTGGGCCATTTTTTTCGAAAATGATCAAGGATCCAACATACGATCAATGGCGAGCGTTACCGAGCCATGTTTAACGAATTTTTGTATCATCCAGCGACAATTGAGGCCTTGAAATACGAAATTGAAAATGCGATTCATGAGATTGAAGCCCAAACAGTCGAATATGTACTGAAAAATTGGGTAGATCGAATGGGGTACTGTAAGCCCAACCATACTTTTGAAAAAATATACATACTTTTTTTTTTATAGCCGATTCAAATTCTAAATCTTAGATGGCCAACCCTGTATATACGACGTCGACAATTTTGTGGGCCGGGGGGTATAACAAAAATGCTCCACTATATATGGGGGTGGGGGAAAGTCTGTGTAAAAAAGATTTATCCTAATTTGCAAAACTCTTCCTTTATGCTCGGTTAAAACTTGAGCTTCGTGTTTTTACAATTTTAGCAGCAATAATTGTTTATAAGAAAAACTATATCAGCATAAAATAAACGTACAAGAATTATTTTGTAAAGGTATGAAACAATAGCATGTGTGGAATGATTTTTATTCCGACCCTATAACAAAAAAATTGACGAAGTTATTTCATTTGTTTACGAGGCCTAAACACAAATTAAATCTTGGCAAGACAAATTTCTTGGAGTCAATTGAGTGAATTATTAATGAAATCTTGCTTTCATATCAATATACAATGGGAAATTGAAAATTGTTTTCAGGATTAGTTAAGAATTTTTGAAAATTTTATCTGGTTATAAAACTGGTATTACAGAATGACGATAACGAACTTAATGCCTTGAATCACGTAAAGTGGATTTAATTTTACTGATAAAGCGAGTATTGTCTGCTTTGTTTACAAGATATGACTAAGGAATCTTGAAGATGTTTATGATTTGGATCAATTTTTTATATTAGGAACTGTGGTTTGTGTTTAAAATTATATTTTTACTATTATTTATTTATAACACTGTAATAATTCCATCACATTTATTATATGCGTTTTCCTAAAAATATTGAATAAATAAAAAATTTTCCACTGAAGTTTTTTCTTTAATTTTATGTCAAGATCACACATATCCTTTCATACAACAAATAATTGTTACAAAATCAAGGAAAAAGAAAATTTAGCTAATTGTTAATTTTTTTTCTTCGAAATTTTTCTGCAACCACTTATTTTGACATCATATTTAAAATATAGCTTAGTTGAATCAATATTTAACTTTAATGGTTGCATATTTTAAAAGTGAGACTCAAAATATTAAAAAGTTTTGCTAAATTTTAATCTATGATCCATCTTTTCGATGATTTCTAATGCTCCCGTAGTTGGGAAAACAATCTTGAGAAATCTCTAGTAGTCGACAATCTGTCCTATCTGTGATGTTTATAGGTGGTTTTTAGTTCGCCTTAACTGAAAATATTAAATTTGATAATGCTCTTTGAGTTGAAGAAAAATTGGGTTTTAAGAGTCCAATGCAAAATGTTCAAGATAAGCTGAAAATACTGTCTAGAAATGCTCACTTGAACTTATGAACATCAAAAGAAAATCATTTATTATGAGTAAATTAAGAAGCATTGAATATTTATATTGAAACAAAGTTTCTACAGGGTTTCCCAATAGGGGTGATATGATTTTGAATGTCCCTATCGGGCTGATTTGAACTGAAATTTTTGACGTCTGCTGTCAGTTGTCATCAGTAAGGTTTGCCATTTAATCATGAGTAGTTTCACGCTTCCACAACGTTTGGAAATTGTCCAATTATTTTATCAAAATTCGAGAAGTTTTGTCGGTGTTCAAAGAGCATATCGTGCAAAATATGGTCGTCATTCTGCTCCATCCGCGCTCTCAATTCGTCGAATAATCGATAAGTTGGAGAGTGAATTTACTCTATTGGATACTAAGCCTAAAAATCGTATGCGTACCGCACGTTCTACACAGAATATAGCCGCCGTACCGTGAATTGTCCGTGCCACGCCGATCTCAGGAATTGGGCCTGTCCAGGATGACTACCTGGCGTATTTTGCGATTGGATCTTGGCCTGCATCCCTATAAGATGATTCTGGCCCAAGAACTGAAGCCTAATGACCATCGTTTGCGTCGGGAGTTCGCGGATTGGGCTTTGGAATCAATTGAAAATGATCCCAATTTTCATCAAAAAATCATCTTTTCTGATGAGGCGCATTTTTGGCTCAACGGCTTTGTAAACAAGCAAAATTGTCGTTATTGGTGTAAGGAAAACCCTCAGGTCATTCATTCATCTCCATTATATCCCGAGAAACTAACCGTTTGGTGCGGTTTATGGTATGGTGGCATCATCGGACCATTTTTTTCAAAAACGCCGAGAACCGAACCGTAACTGTGAATGGAGAGCGATATCGGGCCATGTTAACCGATTTTTTCTTTCCGGACTATGATGATATTGATGCAGAGGACCTTTACATTCAACAAGACGGCGCAACTTGCCATACTGCTGGCCAAACAATAGATTTATTGCGAGGAAAGTTTGGAGAATCAATTATCTCAAGAAATGGCCCTTTCAATTGGTCGCCAAGATCTTGCGATTTAACGCCTCTGGATTATTTCCTTTGGGGATACGTTAAATCTAAGGTTTATGCCAATAAACCAAAGACAATTGGAGAGCTTGAAACCAATATCCGAGCCGCTATAGCAGCCATACCACCAGAAATGCTCCACAAAGTCATCGAAAATTGGCTTGAACGCATTCGGGTTTGCAAGAAGAGTCTCGGGGGACATTTGGCCGATATATTGTTTAAATCATAAATGGCATAGAATATCCAATATAATAAAAAAGATTTCGATCAATTCCGAATGAATATTCAGTGTTTTTTTTTCAATTTCAAAACATATCACCCTTATTGGGAAACCCTTTACTTCCGTCGTTATCCCTGTACCAAACTAACAGCTGGACTGACCCAGTTTCATGAATCTCACTAGAGATATGTGACAATCCTTTCGGAGGAACAAATTTTTTTGGGAGTTTGCCATAACATAACTGTAACAAATAAAAAAAAGATAAAACTTCTAGCCCCAGAGCGTAATCCAATCCTATAATTCTTGTGAAAGTTATCTTGATTAGACGACGACGATGGCGGCGACGACAAACAGCGGATACCGTCGTTTTTTTCACTCAGAGGATCTCAACGTTGAGATTTTACGCAAATTTGAAAAGTCATTTTTCACATAAAACCAATACCTTCTCATATGATGAGGATGTAAAATACTGTAAATTATTGTATGATATACATAATTACGAGATCTGACTGATTAGAATCAAGGGTTTTTTCACTCGCGAGTATTTCTAAATAATGGACGAATAGCGTTACGAAATACGAGCGTGTATATTAACGGCTGCACGCGCGAATGCGCATCCCGTGTACAAATTTCGAAAGGGTTCTAATGGGGCCCTGGCGAGTTTGCCCTATTTCTAGTCGGGATCTAGCGTGGAAAACTAGTCAGGGCTCCGTCGGTAACTTAACGCTTTTGTCGAGGTGGGCTCTACCAGACTTTCTAGACAGATTTAAAAACATTTCACCACATGTAGATAAATGCCAGCTTTCTCAACAAGAAGAAAGTGGCACGATGAACTACCTCAAGAAGGCCGCTTTCGATATGGCCATTTCCCCTAATTCTCTTTTGAGCACTTTTTGTAAGTTTTCGGAATGGTACGCTGACAAAATTTAAATAAATAAAATCTTGTGCTTTTTCAATAAATTGAAATATATCTTTGAGAAATATTTATTCAATCCGACTGAATAATGTTATTTCGCCAATAATCAAACAATACGACTTCTGTCCGGAAAGTATCGGGCCTACCTTTATATCTCTGCGCCATAGTGTTCGAGCGACCTTTGTGGGACATGAACGTCAACAGTAAAGCCTCACGAACCTATCGGTTCCTTGTTGACATCTGCCGGACGTATAGTTCATGTGCAGAGTGTCTTTGTTTACAGAGCTATTTTTGAGTTCGGCGGATTTTGTGACTGTTAAAAATGACTAAAAAACAAGATCAACGAATTTGCATCAAATTTAATCGTTTCAAAGGAGGACGCACTTCTGTTGATAGTGATTCTCGTTCTGGCCGACCTTCGACGACAAAAACATTAGATAATATTGAGTGGGTGCGATTTGCGATTGATGGTGGTCGCCGATTAACTGTTCGTGAACTAGAAAATGATCTCGGAATACCGAAAACTACTGTTTGGGAAATTTTGAACAAGATTTTAGGAATGACTCGCGTGTGTGCGGTGACTGGCTTCTTCACCACGATAAAGCGCCAGCGCATTCATCGAGTCTTGTGCAGCAGTTTCTGAGTAAACACAGTATCGCATTGCTTCGACAACCTCCGTACAGTCCCGACATAGCTCCCTGCGACTTCTGGATGTTTCCAAACTTGAAAATGGCGCTGGAACCGTGTTATTCAATCAAGTGGGGAATCCCAAGCAGAAATTAACAATCGGACCAACGTCGATCCAATGTTGGATACCAACTTCCGACTGTCGGCGGACAGTCAAAATGATAACGATGTACTGCGTTGGTACAACACCAGTTTCCAACGTTGTATCAATACAGGTAACCGACATATTTTCAACACTGGCTGTCAACATTTCTAAAATACTGGTTATATACTTTTATCATTAAATCCATGTTTTACGGGTCAAGACATTTTTTAAAGAAGACTAGACTCTAAAATCAGACTATTGACTCTCAAACGATTCCCTTCACTATTAAAGGATTTTCTATTCAAAATTGGCATGAGAGGAAATCCTTTAGCAGTTGAACAATTATTGTTTCAAATGCTAACCTTTTACTGTCAAAGTATTTCCTTTGGTCTTGAAATGAAATCCTTTCTCGTACCAAAAAATTGAAATTCAAATTGAACAAAAAAAAAATTAATTTCAAGATTTCGAGGATAAAAGAAAACAAATTGTATGATATAACCTATCTGATATAAATATTAGAAATGTACACAAGCCCAATTTTGACAAATGACAATATTAAATCGGTTATCATCGATACTACAATAACAGTAAAACGATTCTGTTGATAGGCAAAAGAAATCTGCTTAATTTCAATGGATGCATTCTGAAAGGAACCTAACTTTACTATCAATAGACTTTTTCACATTCTCATCATGGATGAGAAGATATTGATTTTATGTGAAAAATGACTTTCGAAATTTTCATCAAATCTTTACGTTTTGAGACCCCCTGAGTCAGAAAAAATGGTTTTTACGAAAGTGTCTGTCTGTCTGTCTGTCTGTAGGTCGTGTGCGGCATAACTCTCGATAGAATTATCAGATTGAATTGCGCTTTCGTACACTTTATCGGAGCCGAAAAAGTAAGGACAAGTTCGTTAACCAGCCACATCCAATCAAAATTGAGGGATGGAGCACTACTTTTGTGTTTTTGAAAATAATTTTTTGAAAAAATCAAAAACTTCAATACTGTTTTTTGATAGTGCTCATAAATCTCTACAAATTATCCTAATAACATTTTTGGATTAATTCAAAATTAGAAATGTCACAGCATATTCAAATTCGAAAAAAGTCAATATCAAAATTCCATTTTCCAGTTAAATTATACGAGATACGAAAAAACGTTATGATACAATATTATTGAATACATAAAGACCTACAAATTTGAATTATAACATTTTTTCATAAGATGCATATTTTTCTTTTTAATTAAAAAAAAACTATTGGAAATCCAAAATTCAATTTTTTAACAATAATATTGGAAATACCAAAAAAACGTAAGAATACAAAGTTGTTCGTTTCAAAAAGATCTACAAATTTTGTCTGGCGCAGTTTCTGATAAAAGATATATTTTTCGTTTCAATTCCAAAAAATACGATAAAAATGAAAAATTTCCATTTTTTAGACAAAATATGTGAGATACGAAAAAAACATTTAGATGGAAAATTGTTTGCCTAAATGAGGTCTACAAATTCTGATAAAGAAATTTCGGGACAGGATGTATATTTTATGTTTTGATTTTTAATATTGAAAAAATTCGATTTTTTTCACCAAAATATGTGAGATACGAAATAAGCGTTGTTCTGCAAAATCGTTTCCTTAAATAAAGTTTACGATTGTTTTTCCTTTTTAGATATGTGGAAGAAAGTAAATTCTTTTAATCATGTAATTTATTAAAAAGTTATACTGAAATGTATACAGAAAATCGAGCGCGAAGCGCGAGTGTCATGATGAGAATGTGTTCCTTAAGGCTGATAGAGCCTTAAGTAAATTGAATTTCCTGTTTCACTTAAATTCAAAAAGAAATTCAGTGACTTTGAGAAAATGTGTAATTCACATCATCTGTAATATTATTATAAAATTGGTTTGAGCTTCAGTATCAAAAGATAAGAAATAAACTTAAATGTATGCGAAGAGCATATATAAGGATATAAGATATAGAATAGATAAGAAGATAAGATATAGAAGATTATAAGGATATAAGGTTGGGCCAATTGTTTCCCAATATTGTACCAACGTTGTTATGCAACAGTCGATCTCCTACATCGGACCAACATTTAACCGATTGTCACAGTCAACAGAGTGTCATGATTTCTGCTTGGGATACTTTGTAGGATGGCTCCCGCCTGATGATACAAAATAACGCCAGCGTGGAGATATAAAGGTAGGCCCGATACTTTCCGGACAGACCTCTTATATTTTCAATTACCGTAAAATTGAAAATTTTTCTTTGGAAAAGTAGGAAAAACCTCTGGTTTAGAAATTTATTTATGATGCTTCAGTTTTTCTATGCTTAAAATCTTGAAAAATTTGTTTGAATAACGAAAAACATGAAAATGTCCATCTCCCTAAGCTGGCCATATTGTAAGCGTCGGATGCATGTTTCGAGGCTAGCATGGGAGTGGAAGGAGTGCTCCAGTGCGCATGCGCGAGGGTTAGGAGAAATGTCTGTATTGAGAGTGGCCTTATTGAGTGAGTTCACTGTACTGACTTTTATTTTATTCCTTGATAAGGTTTGCTCTACGACCAATGATACAAAAATTGACTCTCAATGGGTGAAGTGTATCATCTCACGTATTTATCAGATATATTGACTTTTTGGTTTTTTAAGGTGGCTTGAGCGTTTTTGAAAAAAATTACAGATTGCTCTGAAACTTAGAGATTATCTTAACAAAATATGCTAGATTCATTTGGAAAAAAGAAATACCGTGGTTGACGATGTCAATGCCGAAAAAATCGCTACCGAAAAAATGTCAGTTTAACACGTAGTCTTATGGGATTCCTCATCAAAATCGGCGAAACTCCGGAAAAAATCACAAGTCCCCATAAATAAAATATATACTAGTACTTTCGATTTCGAGGAATCTATTAGTATTATAAAAACGAAGGGTTAACGACTTCAATCAAGAGAAAATTGCGAAAAAGGTACAGAATATAGAAATCGCCTCGAGGTGAAACTAATAATTTTTTACTATTGCTTTTTTCCGGGGACATTTCCGCGATTTCTTACCCTTCTACTCAGATGTTACTATAATACATATGATTATTAAAAAAATAAATAGCAATGAGCATTCATGTAACACGTGCCCCCACGGTGTCCCTCACTTCATACGACACCAAACGCTCAAGCCACCTTAAATCGTCAGTTATTTCCATTGTCAAACATAATCAGGATAAAATGCAAAATCCGAGTAGGCTCGATGCGTAAGCGATCAAAGAATTTTGGAATCACTAAGCATCACAAATGTTGCAACGAAGTTTCAACGCTTTTGTATCATAAAGCCAAAAATATGCAAATTATTTTCACAGAGTGCTGATGCGTGAAAAGACGGGTCTTATATTCATTCAGATTGTGTTGTTAAATTTTGGGTAAAATTGTAGATTCTGCACCAGATTCTGGGCAACTATAACATCTGGTTTTCATTATTAAACTGACAGTATTTTTTTCGGAACTGTTTTCTTCAGTAAAAAATCAAGTAATTAAAATTAGGAGTAGTTTCAAAGAAATTAAGTGTTTTAGAGTACCACAACATTAAATGAAAATAAGTATTTACCTGTTGAAAATACCATGTGCACAAGTGCACAAAAGAGAGAATAAATGAAAATCTTCATATTTACAGACTCCCTAAACTTTCTGAAGACAAATCGTACTTATACTATGCCATATATATACAGGTCCCAGTCACCGTGCTCTAAATTACATTAAAGTTTCACATTATATTTGTAAACTTGCTTCATGGTTACAGATAGATCATTTGCTGTTAACAGTGTCTGCAAATACTTTTATGATATTTTGCTACTTGTATACGTCAGAGACTAAATTTGTGATCGCGGAAGGTCGCTGATATAGAGATCGTGATAAACCCTACTTTTCTAATTTTTCTAAAGGAATTTCGAAATTGGAAATAAAAAAGTTTCGAAACGGTTCACTAATTTTTCTGTAATTATGATTAGGATTTAATTATCAAGTATATAAAGTATAGTATGTAACATCTTCCTGCTTGCTTTTCAAATATCTCGTGCAAAAAATTATGGAAGTTTTTGATACGTTATGCAACAACTATTAACTACACGGATAGAAAGAAATGGCTGTTACAACGATATTTATGATTAATTTAACTTTACCTTATTTCTGGCATAGATACAGCAATATGAGATTTGTATTTTAACCATCCGATTATAACTGAATAAATATGAACGAATCAACCATATTATTAGTTGCTATGGAAACATGTATTGTTCGCCTTCCCATATTATATTTCCGATTCGACCAGTTTCACTTACAATATTTTGATTTCTGTATTCAACATCCTGCGTTGTTCAGAGAGACATATTATTTTATAAATACAATTATAAATTCCCAACCGACAACCGAATGGCTAAAACTCCCGAACCATTTCTATCAGTGTAGTATTAAGGTCATGTTTCAATCTAAGGAGCAAATAATATACGTATTTACCTAGCTTTACATTGGAATTAATCTACTTGAGGCACAATGAAAAACTAAAGAAGAATCTTCTACAGGGTGGGCCATCTAACATATGATTTATTTTAAGAATTTAAAAACATTTTGCGGCATGGCGGCATTTAATATTCGTAATCAAGATGCCTGAGTGTTTTAGCAAATTTTTATACCTCTTTCTCCATTATTACCGAAAATATTTCCGGAAGATGTGCAACAGCGGAACAAGTACAAAAATTTTCTTTCTCTGACTTAACAATTCCAACGAGTTTGGATTTTTGAAGTACAGCACATCCCTTGAACTCCTAAAATATTTTGACGTTTCAAATTAAAATTTATTTTCGGGAAAGAAAATGAATATCATTCAATTTATTCATTATTTTCAAGTATTCTTGTAGGAATTACAATACTTACATAGCAGGAGGTAGCTTCATGACGCACCCAAAATTGTTTCGGTTCGTTAATGAGATTGTTTACATATCCTGAAGCTTGTCCATTTATGATCTCGTATTTTAGATCTAAGAGGAAAATTAATGTGTTAATAATAGTTCTTATAGTGAAATTTGTTGAATGTGTCAATCATGGGAAGAGTCTATTACTAGACATGATAATAGATCTCTACAGTATCAACCCTTAATTTAAAATGAATCTTGACATTTTATAACAATTATTTACTAATAGAGAAAATGAATCCGTTGAATTTGTCACGTCCCGCGACTCTACCACCTAGAGTAACAAACAACTTAAGGAACCAATGAAGGGATCAAGGCAACATTACCGCGTTCGTGATTAGATCGACTCAAGATACAGCAAGATGTAATAAGAAATAGGAAGATCGTTAAAATCGAAAGGCAGATTAAAATGGAATTGACATATTTGGCTGTGACATTAATGCAAGGTAATAAATTTCATCGGCGGGTGAGTCATCGGAGAAGGCAACTCATCCGATCTTAAGCTTCAATACCAAATATGGAAAGGGTAGCACACCTGGTGTTTTTCCCCCACCATGATTGACATACTTTGGGCCTATAAAAGGCGAAGGTTCCAACAGAGTTCAGTTCAGTCAGTTAGTCAACGTCCGCTTTGTAAAATGTAACCAACGCGAGTCCAGTTCAGTGTCGTCACTTCTTACTGCGAGTTCAGTCCAGTCAGTGCATTTCAGTCCAGTCTCATCAAATTATTCACCGCTAGTCGGACCAGTTCTAATTCGACGCCAAGTTCAACGACTGTAAAAAGTGAAAGGAAATCGCCTTCCAAATCCTTTCTAAAATCTGGGATCAGAGAATTGACTATCTTAACCGGCTAGACCACAATTTCCGATCTGACTGAAATTATCTCAACATCTATAAGTG
The DNA here is from genome assembly GCA_030998225.1 of Diplolepis rosae. NCBI lineage: Eukaryota > Metazoa > Arthropoda > Insecta > Hymenoptera > Diplolepididae > Diplolepis > Diplolepis rosae. The sequence goes on along the minus strand of JAPYXD010000581.1, from coordinate 4,163,179 downwards.
ACGACTCAAGTATTCACATCCAATCTACTGGACTCATTTCATCACCGACCAAATTCCAACGCAGGGTAATCACTAAGTATTTTAACTTTTATATATTCATGTTTATCTTTTCCATGGTGCTCACTTAAAATACTTTTGTTAATAAATATATTTATATGATCAACCATTCTCATTTACTGACTATTCCTCATCCCTTAGAGAGGATCCTTCCGATCCTTACATAAAACGAGGAGATCTTTTAAAAGAGAGAGGTGTTACGTTTCTGACGTAACAAATTCAACAAAATAATTCTATTTAAATCGTATTTTCAACAGTAAAAAAATATTGTCAAACTAAAGAATCATTTGAAATAAATTATCAAAATTGTTGAACTAAAAATTGTAAATCAATTTATATTTTCGACCATTGTGTATGCAATATTTTAACAAATATTAACGCTTATTTTCAGGAAATAATTTTTTGTTGCAACACATGTAATTTAGAATTATTGAAAATTCTTATTAGAATATTAAAAATTGAACGAAGTTTTAACTTGAAATTATTTTTCTTTCTGTTTAGTTTTAGACATTTTTAAAAAAATATTCAACTCACTTTTCTGTTGATCCTCGTACCAAACCAGCACCTGGACTGACCCAACATCATTGGGCTCACTTGACAGATGTGACAAACTTTTTGGAGGAACAACATTTTCTGGGAGTTTTTTTATTACACAACTGTAACAAATAAAAAAAAGATATAACTTCTAGTCCCAGAACGTTATATTTGATTACAGATGCTGACGATGGTGATGCCGACAGACAGACAGATACTGTCGTCTTTTTTATTCAGGGGATGTCAAACGTCGAGATTTTATGAAAATTTAAAAAGTAATTTTTCACATAAAACCAATACATTCTCATCCCAGGTGGAAATTTATGACTGGCGCGCTACCATACCAGTACCGTCATAGGATTTCTGGTACTGGCGCAGTACTGACTAGACCCTTAATGATAACTTGACTGGGAGTTGGCAGTCAGTACTGGGCTGGTACCTAAAAGCAGTACTTGTTCAGTACTATAAGCCGGTACTGGTAATAGTAAACAGTACTGAGCCCATAGTAAACCAGTAGAGTGCCAACTGTCAATGATACCCCTACTTCAGAGTTTCACCAGTACTGCCAAAGAATACCGCGCCAGTAGTAAGCCAATACTATACCTATGTTTGGCACAGTATTGACATGCAGTACTGGCATTACTCCTCGGTTACAACTGGCACAAGACTGCGCAGGTTGTAAAAACTGTCTGACCTCCGACTTTTCCACCTGGTATATTGCACCGGCAATCGAGAGACCCGGACTCGAATCCCGGCACAGTCAAACTCTCTAACTTTGAATTATTGCGATATAAAGTTTGAAGTTGTTTACGAGGACACCTTTTGGCCAGGTATTTCATTTTATACGCGACTGATGATCCTCCGATAATGTAGGCAGTGGCAAAAATTCCGAACTCAACGACCGAAATTTAAAAAATTAAAAAATAATAATCAATAATAATATAATAATAATTATAATTATATAATAATAAAATATAAAATTATTAATGATTGTTATTTTTAAATATTGATTATGATTATTGATGATTGATATTCATAAATATCAATTATAATTGCCATAGTAATTCTAGTTTTGATGAAAATGTATGAAAATTTGTATACATTTGATGGAAATTTTGATAAAATGATGAAAATTTATAAAGTTGATTCAATATAACTTTTATGAAATTCGTGATTTTTATAAAGTGGTTTTATAAAAACTTCATACAGAATAATTCTCTTTATAAATCCCGAATTTTCATTTAACAAATTTTTCTATTTTTTAAAAGTTTTGACATCGATTTTATAATAGAAGGAAATTTTTTAAACAATTTTGGGAATTTCATGAAAACTAATCACTAGGGTGGTTTTCGAAAATTATTATACCGACGGAGACGGCGAGTCGCGGTGAGTCACGACGAGCATTCACGGGACTGTAGTTTCAACATTATTTTTCCTTATTGAGAGAAGAAATACTCGAAATACACTGTTTGATTCCAAATCAACTCATAAATGAAAACACTTTGATTCGAATTACTCACTACGAACAATCGGAGATCCTCTTCATCAAGTTGATCATGTTCCTTAACCTGACGTTCAAACGTCAGCTCGCTGTTTCCAAATCCAAAAATAATTGTAAGTTCCGTTGAAGGGATATTTTTTCATTCAAAATTTTCAGTGGATATGGCAAACTCTTCTGTGATTAACATCGCGCCACCAAAAGGTATTTTATTGTGATGTAGAACACCAAAGTAGTTGTTGGGAAAATCTTGCAGGGAAAAGAGAATTTTTGTTATTAGACAGATTCAAAAACATGTAATCACATTTAGATAAACGCAAGCTTTCTCGACAAGAAGAAAATGGATGTAATGAACTATCTCAATGAGGCCGCTTTCGATGTGGCCATTTTCCCTAATTCTCTTTGGAGCACTTGTTGTAAGTTTTCCGAATGCTTCGCTGACAAATTTTGTCTGAATAAAATCTTGGGCTTTTTTAATAATTTTAAATATATTATTAATAGTATATTATGAGCCTAGGCGCATAATGAGGGGTATTACGTGACGAACGAAATCGGCGCATTTACGATGTTTTCTGCGTATACTCGAATCCAATCTGAAAAGGTCAAAATTGCCGTGATTATCGCCCATCTCACTTGACATTTCGCGAATACTTCCGGCCATTTTGATTTTCTCGATCTCGTGTAGTAGTAGCGTATTGTAATAGACACATGCGCAGTTCAAATGTACAAGGCTTTGTCAGTACGTTGCTAGCGCTGTACGAAGAAGAAGAAGAATAAGAGGATGATTGTGCTCTGCTGTATGGCTATAGGCGCATGCGCAGTTCAATTTTTACATTATGTTCCTCTGTATCGTAATACACAACATTACGCTACTTTCAACTGTAGCGTAAAACGCGTTTATGCGCCGGAGGCACATAAGAATCTTTATTTAATCCCACTTAATAATATTATTTCGCCAATAAGGTTTGCTGTACGACCAACAATCCACAAAACTGACTTAAAATGAGTGAAGAGTCAGTGAAGTTACGTATTTATTAGATACATTGACTTTTTGGTTCTTCAAATCGTTTGTTATTTTCATTGTCAAACATAATCAGGATAATATGCAAAATGTAGAATAGAAAATTTATTTTTCGGATTATTTCACTATTTGATTATTATTTCATAGTTTTTATGATGACATAAAAACTGATTATTTGATAAACTGAAAATTCAATATTTTTAAGAATCTTTAAAACCATTGGAAACACCAATAATATCGAAATCGATTTTTGCAGCCTACACCTCTTTCCTTCAGGGAAGATCACATATATAATATATGCAAATTATTTTTATAGAGTGCTGATGCGTAAAAAGACGGGTGTTATATTTATTCGGATTGTTTTGCAAAATTTTGGGTAAAGTGTAGATTCTGCACCAGATACTTGGAAACTACAGGGTGGGCCATCTAACATCTGGAATTTGAATCGGCTATAAAAAAACTTTTTTTTGCCCCAACTTTTTTTCTTATCGCTTCTTACCAAATTTTAAAAAATTATGCGATTTTAATAAATTACAAATTACTTTTTCAAGAAAAAGATTCCCTACAACTTAACCATTTCCAATTTTCGAAAATGAATAAATTATTATCAAATACAGCAATTTGTTTAGAAAAATTTCGTTTTGGAAAATGTTTTTTTAATGGTTTTAGCCATTAAAGAATTTATTTTAAAAATCAGAAACGGTGAAGTTGGGGGAAATCTTTTCTCTGAAAAAATGATTTATGATTTATTGGAATCGCATAATTTTTCAAAATTTTGTAAAAAGCGATAAGAAAAAAAGTTTGGGAAAAAATAAAATTTATTAGTAAAATTCTTTTTTTGTGTTTCAAATTTTTTTCATGAAAAATAATCTTTTCTCTTCCAAATCAGCCCTTCTATAATAATATTGGTATTCTTTAGAGCAAAATTATCTATTTTTGTTTGAGGTCTAATTTTCGTGGATGAAAACTATCTTAACGGTATCCCACAAAAAATAATCCAAAGGGGTTAAATCGCAGCTCGGAGACAGCCAATCGACATCGGAATTTCGACTGATTATTCGATTTTCGAAAACGGTGAGCAATAGATCGATTTTTACGTTGGTTGTGTGGCAAGTGGCCTCGTCCTGTTTAAACCAAATGTCGTCCATGTCATTCTCTTCAATTTTTGTAATTTGAGTACATTTTCGATTGTTTGGACAATAGGTCAATAAGCAAAGTTGTCGCATTTGGGACTAAGAGGATCCAAATGTCATCATTGAGAAGCCGATGCACCCACAGCGAGTGACTGTTTGGTGCGGATTTTGGTACGGTGGCATCATTGGGCCATTTTTCTTCGAAAATGAGCAAGGAGCCGCAGTTACGGTGGATGGCGAGCGTTACCGTGTTATGCTCAATGCATTTTTGTTTCCAAACATTGAGGAGGATGACATGGACGACATTTGATTTCAACAGAACGAGGCCACTTGCCACACAACGAATGTAACAATCGATCTTTTGCTCACCGTTTCCGAAAATCGAATAATCAACCGAAATTCTGGTGTCAATTGGCCGCTTTGGAGCTGTGATTTGATCCTTTTGGACTATTTTTTGTTTGACGCCGTTAAGGATAAGTGTTACGCTAACCATCCAAAGACGATTGAGGCCTTGAAACAAGAGTTCGAAGTTACCATTCATGGGATTGAAGCCCAAACAATCGAAAATATACTGAAAAATTCGCTTAATCGAATGGGGTACTGTAAAACCAGCCGTGGCAGTCATTTTAATGATGTTCTGATTAATTTTCAAATGAAACGGTCCAATCTTTCTAATAAAAGCATACTTTTGATAAAATATCCATAAGTTTTTTTTTATTGCCGATTCAAATGCCAAATGTTAGATGGCCCACCCTGTATAAGATCTAGTTTTTGTTATTAAGCTGACAGTACTTTTGTTCAGGAACTGTTTTACTTCAGTAAAAAATCAAGTAATTAAAATTAAGAGTAGTTTCAAAGAAATTAAGTATTTTAGAGTACCACAACATAAAATTAAAATTGGTATTTACCTGTTGAAAATGCCACGTCCACCAATGCGCAAAAAAGAGAATAAATGAAAATCTTCATATTTACAGACTCCCTAAACTATCTTGAGACAAATCGTGTTCACAGTTTGCCATATATATACAAGTTCCAATCACCATGTTCTCATTCAGATAAAGGTTTCACCTAATATTTGTAGATTTGCTTTATGGTTACAGTTAGATTGTTTGCTGTTAACAAATAGCTCGATATTTTTATGATATTTTGCTACTTGTATACGTCAGAGTTGAAATTTGTAATCGCGGAAGGTCACTAATATAGAGATCGTAATAAAACCAACTTTTATCATGTTTCCAAAGGAATTTCGAAATTGGAAATGAGAAAATTTTTTAATGTTTCACTAATTTTTTTGTAATTATGATTTAGAATTAATTAAGAAGTATATCAAGCATAGTACGTAACATCTTACGTAACATCTTTGGGCTTGCTTTTCAAAATTCTGTTTTAAAACAATTATGGAAGGTTTTGACATGATATGCAACAATTTTTAATCAGTATTGAAGTCATGTTCCAATCTAAGAAGCAAACGATTTACGTATTTATCTGGGTTTACTTTGGAATTAATCTACTTCAAGCACAATGAAAAACCGAGAAATTTTTAACGGTATGATGGTGTTACGTCAGAAACGTAACACTTTTCTTCTTAGAGGGACAGTCCCCTCAAGAGACCGAAAAAAAGCGTTTATTCCTGCTTTTTTTCTCACAGAAAGAAACATCAGAGGCATAAGAACTTTGGGATATGTTTTAGTCATATTTTAGACTTTATTAACAAAAAAAATTACATCCGAAAAATTTCAAATGGTCGAGTAATCCACGTTTTGTGGCAGCGTCTCGACACGGTCGGAGTCAAACTGCGGAAATTATAGCAGCCGTTATTTTTAACTGAAATCAAATTTTTTTTTTGTTTTCTTCGTTAGACTTATTTGTTCTACGTGAACTACGGAAATTTTAAAATTCGGAAATTTAGACGAAAAATTATGATTTCAAAAAAACAGTGACTTTTTTTTTAGTAATTTGTTCATAAAAAAGGTATTAAAAATCGGAATTTATTAAAATCCGTAGTTCACATAGAGTAGCTTCTTATACTGAATAAAAAAACTTTGGTATAAGAAAATCGGTTAAGAACTTTTTTAGTTATCTTTCCCGCAAAGCGTAAAAACACGGTTTTGAGAAAACGCGCTTCAGATTTCGTAATGTACGTACGTACGTAATGTACGTGACCGACTGAATTTCCGTGCATCTCCAGAAATACTTCGAATTTCGAGCTAAAATTTTACACACATAATCTTGAATAATTGCCTAATCGATTAGGCAGAACAAAAAAAACGATGTTTTGAGACCTCTTGAGGGGACTGTCCCCTTAACCCATTAACGCCTGAACGGACGTTTTTTCCTGCATACTTTCCGGCCATAATAAAAATTATGTAGAAAGTTTATAAAAATTCCAGCCAAGGTTTTTCTGAAGTCAAATTTCATCTTCTTTGAGAATCTCCCCCTAATTTTCCGATAAAACGTAAGCCTTCATTGTTATTAACAATTTTATTGACAAAAAAGTGAAATTATCGAGATCGATCACTCTTAAAATCAACGAAACACATGGAAATCGAATTCCAAGAACTGCAGAAATCGTTTTTCTCGCGTCCATAGACATAAAACTCGAAGTTCACTTGCTGTTTGTTAACATTGTGCAGATGGCGCTTTCTGACACAGCTTTACGCGATTTATAATTTATATGATTTTGACATTTGACCACAATGATGTAAAAAGTTCATAGTATGACTTGAAAATGTGTACTCGGAGGTTTCTAGGATCACTGATCACGAATTTAAACTCATTATTGAAAAATTATATTGTTTAAACAAACTATGTCTCCCTTCAACTTTTATCCAAGCTGCAACCAAACTTATTTTTTTGAAAACTAAATCTCTTGATGACACCTAGTTATCGAAAATAAAAAAAACAGCAAGTGAACTTCGAGTTTTATGTCTATAGACGCGAGAAAAACGATTTCTGCAGTTCTTGGAATTCGATTTCCATGTGTTTCGTTGGTTTTAAAAGTGATCGATCTCGATAATTTCACTTTTTTTCAATAAAATTGTTAATAACAATGAAGGCTTACGTTTTATCTAAAAATTAGGGCGAGATTCTCAAAGAAGATGAAATTTGACTATAGAAAAACCTTGGCTGGATTTTTTATAAACTTTCTACATCATTTTTTTTTATGGTCGGAAAGTTTGCAGGAAAATCCGTCCGTTCAGGCGTTAATGAGTTAAAAAATCTCCTCGTTTTATGTAAGTATCGGAAGGATCCTCTCTAAGGGATGAGGAATAGTCAGTGATTGAGAATGGTTAATGATATAAAATATATTTTTCGACAATAAAATTATATTGAGTAAGCACCATGGAAATGTAAATTAAATTGTATTGTTCAAGTACCTTTGTAATTACCCTGAGTTGTAATTTGCTTGAGGATTGATTGAGTCCAGTAGAGCGAATGTGGTAAGTTGAGTCTTCGTTGTAATCTTTGAGACAGTTGTGGTCAGATAGGAAATTCGTAGTCCAGAGGGTTGATCTAGTTGATTCTTTGATCCCAGTTTCAAAGAGAATTTGGAAGGCGATTCCCCTTCACTTTTTAAAGTCGTTGAACTCAGCGTCGAGTTAGAATTAGTCTGGGTAGCTGTAAAATCTGATGAGGCTGGACTAGGCTGGACTGAACTCGCTGTGTAGAGATGATGGAACTGGACTGGACTCGCGTTGGTTACATTGTAGGAATCGGACGTTGACTACTAACTGAACTGAACTCTATTGGAACTTTCGCTTTTTATAGGCCTTTGAGAGGTCACCTATGGTGGGAGTAAAAAACAAGGTGTACCACCTTTTCTATATTTGGTATTGAAGCTTAAGATCGGATGAATTGCCTTCTCTGATCACTTGCGCTCCGATGAAATTTATTACCTGGCATTAGTGTTTTCGATTCTGACGAAAAGGTCAACTACTGTGGAAGTAAAAACAAGATATACCACCTTTTCCATATTTGGTATTGAAGCTTAAGATCGGATGAGTTGCCTTCTCTGATCACTTGCGCTCCGATGAAATTTATTACCTGGCGTTAATGTCACAGCCAAATATATCTATTTAAATCTGCCTTTCGATTTCAACGATCTTCCTATTTCTTATTAGATCTTGCTGTTGAGTCGATATAATCAAGGACGTGGTAATGTTGCCTTGATCCCTTCATTGGTTCCGTAATTTGTTTGTTACTCTAGGTGGTAGAGTCGCGGGACGTGACAATGGTTTAACTAAAAGAAATATTTTATTAGAAAAATTTAGTTTATCTGCCTTAATAATTTCGTTACATTCAATAAATTTAAAGTATAAATTAAATTTAACCAAAAAAATTATTTTATTATTATTAAGAATAATGCCCTGTAAAAAAACATTTTCATTTTATTTTTCTCAAAAAATAGCTATATTTGCAAATGGATCATTCATTTACTTTTGAAATTGGAAACTGTGATGTTGTAGAGAATCTTTTTCCTGACAAAATAAGCCGTGATTTATCAAAACTTGGCCATTTTTAAAAAATTGGTACAAAGTTGTTTATTGATACGTGCTTGAAACTGAAGAAAAACGGCTTTCATATGAAATTTTCTTTACCCATTATTAAGTTTTGGAACAAAAAATGATCCAGATGAATTTTAAAAAAAAACATTTAATTTATTTTTCGCACGTCTTTGCATAAGTTGAATCCTTCCACAAAAAAACTCCGTATCTAGAATCCAACTTTTGCGACATGATCTCAAGTCTATAAAAATAAAAGGATTTAGTGATGAACACATTTTTTCGTTTTATAAAAACAAATTATTAAATAATAGTTTCTTTTCTCCATGCAATATTTTATTCAACATAATAAGGGAGAAGGTAATTGAATCAAAAATATTTCCTTAGTTTCAAAAAACCCTACTTTGAACAAATTCCAAATTCTTGATAAAAATTGGAATATGTTTTTAAGTAGATGAAGATAAGCTTGTTCATGCAAAGATTTATTTATTGCCAAGAAATGCCATCGATCACATGACCTAAAGCCACGTAATTGATCCAAGTACATATTTTCCATGTAATTGAAGTCGCCGGTTTCAAGGGAATATTTATAAATGTCTACTTTATTAGAGATTATTTTCTTCCGTTGATTTCTTGGGCAGAATTCATTTATGAGACAATTTTAGTATTATAATAATTCAAGTTTGAGTTAAACAAATACTCTTGAGTTTTTTAATCTAGAAAGCAAATGATATACGGAATTACTTGGCCTCCCTTTGGGTATAACGTTCTTTAATCATGAAAAACCAAGGATTTTTTTACGAACCCTTCAATTTGCGTTTTTTTAGAGATAAATGCATAGTAAAAATTTCGAATTTCCTAAATTGTTGTTCTCAACGTTTTTGAATATCTGGTAACTTTTACACTACAATACACTGAAAGGAATAATTTTGAGTTTTCATCCCACACAAAGAAAAACTGCGAATTACAGTTTTTGAATGAGTGTATTACTCTATTTTCGAATATTTTGCGAATTAGGAATGATTACATTGTCCTAAGTATTAGGTACTTTAGGAATCAGTATAAGTGTAGATTAAGGTGAATTTCTCAGTAATCGTTATCTTAGTTTTAGTAATCGACACACAATTAATCTCATATTTTTCTTGATTATCATTGATTTTGACAATTTTTTGTAATCCATGTTACTAAATCGTAGTATCAGTTTTTGAAAAATACTTTAATTGAAATTGTTTTTCAGTACTTTTCAATTTTCAAAAGTAAAATCACGATCACTGGCACACTGACCATTACTGGACCATTTACCTTATTGATATATTTCGTAAATAAAGTTTTATGATTAATAGAATTAAATCCTAATTAGAGTATAATTGAATAATTGAAAGTCATATGTGCTTAGAACATTTGTAAATTCAATTTACATTCTTTCATTAGATAACACCACACACTTTAAAATATTCTCAAGATTATGAATTTAATATTTAAACATCACTATGTATTTTTAATTTTAAATCTGATTAGGAAATCTGAATTACTATATCTAGGGATTTTAAGACCTTCAGAAGAACATTAAAGAATTTGTACTGTTAATTTATAAAATTTCGAAAAATAATTACTTGAAGATGATAAGATCGAATGAAGTAGAAAATGGATAATTCAATATACTATTATTGAAATGTTCGAAGATTTCATAGATTTTCTATAAAAGATAAATTTTTTATCTAGATATTGTTAAGGATTTTATTGTTAAAGAAACATAGCTGATATTATCATTATATAATTTTAGAAAAATTGTATAATAATAATATTTTTTAATTATACCTAATATTTTGAAATTAAATATATATTATATTTTATGTAGCAATATTAAATATTATTTTATTAATAAATCATGAAAATGATTAAGTATTTTTTCGAATTAGATATAATAATCAATATTTGAATAACTATGCTTTTTCAGTACAATTATAGTTGGAATTCTATTTTCAGTGTAAAATAATACTTTAGTACTGCGCCAGTTTTTTTTTTTTTTTTACTTCAGATCGCGTCACAATTATTGAAAATACAAACGCAAGGTTTGCTGATTTGTTAACAATTGATATCTCATCCTAAATTATCTTTTCAGCAGGTTATTGTGAAGGTATTAGCATTTAATATTTTATTTTAAACAATGTTCTTGTGTTGGAAAATAACTAAATTTTTCATTTGTATATTGAAATTATTTATAATATTAATTCCATATTAAGACCATCAGTTTAAATGGAACTTCCTAAACTTGTTTTTATATTTTATAAAGAAACCGAACGTTGCGTGAAACTAATATAAATTGAAAACAGCAAATTAGAAAATTTTGAATTATCGTTGTATATTATATCTTTGAAGAATTAAAAAAAAAATGAAACGTCAGGAAATTATTGATTTTTTATGATATTTGAAGTAGATTTTTCTCAAGGCAAGTTTAGGTATATATATATATATATATATATATATATATATATATCATTTTGTAAGATAATTATACAATAAATTAAGCAATCGTCGCGATTAACTTCAATTGTGTCAAAATACTATTTTTGCAATAGTGAATTATTCTGTTCAAATATTTTTTTCAGATTGATAATTCCATGTATAGAAGGACCATTGTTCAAAATTTTGACTAAACTGAGTTGAAATTTAATAATATTTAATAATAAATTTTGAAAAAAAATAGTTTCGATAAAAGTTATTTGTTTATCAAAAGTTATTGCACTTCATTCATTTTTTGTGTGTAAAACGATATATAATGAGCTAACTGTAACATTTATTTAATCTAAATATACATGAGCTCATTTTGTCTATTGAAATTTTGCATACAATTCTACTGATTAGATTTTTTGAAATCATTTTTAATGATTTATCAAATATACAAATTTTTGGACTATCTTTTTACCAATCAGAATCAGAATAACGAATTTCAGACTACAGGAATAATAACTCATAATGTTATAAGTAGTAAAAATATTTCTTTATTGATACTTAAATTTTATACAGAATACAAATTTTCCTTTGTTTTTTGGGAGCTATTTCGATTTTGAGAAATATATTCTCATCACGGCATTTGCTCTTCGCATTTGATATTTGAAAACAAGTTTAAAAATATAGTAGTAGAAACAAACAAAATGTTAAAAATATTTCAAAATTTAGAAAAATAGTCGAAACAAAACAAAAGTAATTGATGATAACCAAAATTTTCGTTTCTTTTTATATATAACACAAGACATAAAAACCCGAAGCATTAAACACGCACAAAAAAGATCTGTAAAAACAGAAAATTTGGTACTTATTTCCTTATTTGGACAACATGACTTCAAGAGATTTTATAAAAAATGCAATTCAATCAACAGATTTTTTGTATGTTTATCTAATTTTTCAACAAAATCTACAAAATATAAAAACAATCCGAGTTTAGTGGAAAATACATAAAATTCTTTGATTTGACTGAACTTCTCGCAAAATCTACTGAAAAGTCATTTATCCAGATAACTACCAAACTTTCTTTAATTCTTAGAAATCTTTTTTTAGCGAAAAATTTTTCACTTTTAATAGTTTTAAAAAACGTATCCTACAGTAAGTGAAAGATTTCGTTAAATAATCAAAATTCTTTGATTAGAAAAATTTGTTTCATTGAATCAAAGATTAAGTGAATCCAACCCAGTGTTTTAGTTAACTTTAATAAATGGCCGAAATATCTTTTGTAAACGTACTTTCCAATTTAAAGATCATCTAATCGAAGTTATTTCCAATATCTTTTTTGATATGAATGAAAACTTGTAAAAAAAAAATTAAATCTTAAAAACATACAATTTATTTAGAGAATTCAAAATGGTTCTGTGGTATGACGGCATTCAATATTTTTAGTTATAATGACTGAGCATTTCAGCAAAACTTGGTGAGAGATCTTATGCATCACCAGGGAAATATTTTTTAAATGTTTCAATTGTGGAACAAGTCAATAAACTGTTTTCTTCTGAGTAAACAATTCCCACGAGTTTGGATTTTTGGATTACAGCACATCCCCTGAATTTCTAAAATATTGTAAAGTTTTGAATTCAGATTTATTTTTGGAAAATAAAATAGATAACATTCAATTCATTCATTATTTTTAAGTATTTTTGTCGGAATTATAATACTTACGTAGCAGCCGGTATCTTGATGTTTCACAAAAAATAGTTTATCATTATTTGTTGAATCAACTTCTGATACTTCCCCATCTAGCTTCTTGTATTCGATATCTATCACAAAAATGTATGTATTTTTATATTAATTTATGTTCTTGACCTTATGTTTTTCAGCCTACTTTGATTTCCACAATATTTCAACAGAAATTCAATATTTCAATATAATTCAAAATTAATCAATATCCGTTTTGAAGCATTGAAGTTTGAACAAATTTTGTAACTTGTAATTTTTTTTTTCTTTTTAGTTTTAGGCATTTTTTAAAAAATATTCAACTGACTTTTCTGTTGATCCTCGTAACAAACTAACACCTCGACTGGCCCAACTTCATAAGATTCACCTGACGCATATGACATTCCTTTTGGAGCAACAAAACTTTGTGGAAATTCTTTAACACACAACTGTAAAAAAATACATTTTTTGAAATAAAGAAAACCCAGTGAATTTTCGGCATTCTATTGTATATGATATACATAATTACAACATGTGGCTGATTGGGACTACTCACTTGAAAGATAGGAATGGGAATATCTATCTTTCCCTATCCCTCAGTCTATCTGCCGACTGAAGTAGCATCTAACTTTTTCTATCCCTTAACCTATCTTTTTACTACGAATTTCAATCTTCATCAATCTCTTGTTCTATCTTTCGTGACAGCGGACTTTTATCTTTTTCTATCTCTTAGTCTATCTCCTTAGTCTATCTCTTTCATATAAATTTGAATCTTTTTCTATCTTTTTATGTATCTTTCGTGCCCGAGGACTCTTATCTTTCTCAATCCCTTAGTCTATCTCTTTAATATTTTTAATCTTTTTCTATCTTGAACGATTCAGTAATCTTATATTTTTCTATCCCTTGATCTATCTTCCTATTTCTAATTCCAATCTTTTTATTTATTTTTCGTGATCGACCACTTGTTTCTTTTTCTATCCCTCATTTATTCCCTCATGCTGCAAATTTTAATCTCTCTATATCCCTCAGTACCTATCCTTACCACGAAATTAAGAGTGCAGTTCTAAAAAGTATTGTAGCCATTTTATATAGGGGAAAACTATTACATCATTGGCCATAAAATATAGTCACCCCCATGGAAAAAGAATATAAAATATCTTAATAGTGGACTGATCTTCTTTTGTTGTCAGGACAGATACTGAGAGATAGAAAGAGAGTTAAAAATCTGTAATAGGGACAGATAGGCATCGACTAGATTGGCAAGAAGGTTAGAAAAAGATTGACGTTGATAGATCAAGGATAGAATGGGATAGAAAATTAAGTATTAGAAAAGATAGACTCGAATTTATATAGAAAAAGAGATAGAAAAAGATTAAGAATGATAGATAAAGGATTCGAATGGATAGAAAAGTAGTTATTGGAAAAGATAGACGTGAATATAGAATGAAAAAAGGATAGAATTGGATAAATTAACTCTATCTTTTTACTTGCTTTTTACTTGCAGCAAGATTAACATGCCAATAAATGCAACAATATTTCACATAGTCTATCCCGATCACACATGTTGATTTTTTGTAAGTTTTCCGAATTCTACGCTGACAAAATTGGACTGGATACAATTTTGTACTTTTAACATAACTTCAAATGTGTCATAAAAAAATATTTATCCAATCCCACTTAATAATATTATTTGAACTACACTCGACTCGCGTTAAGTCGAACTTCGCTAAGTCGACGTTCGCGCTAAGGTGGCTGGTGTTGCTTTCCCTTTACCCCCACCACGAACCATGAGTTACCAATATGATTCTGTTTACATGCGCAAACATCGAAACTGAACGTACGACGCAAGTCGCGGAAAGTGAGTGGGATCTCTTCTCGCGAACACCTTACCGCGAATATTCGGTTTCATCTGCGTCGCCTTAGCGCGAGTCGAGTGCATTTCGAAAATAGTTGAAGAATATATTTTCAATAGCCGTAGAATTTTCAATTTTTTTTTTTGAAAAAGTAGAAATAACCTCTGGTTTAGAAATTTATTCATCAAGTTCAAGTTTTCCTATGCTTAACATCTTGAAAGGATTTTTTTGAAGACGAAAAAACATGAAAATGACCATCTCGTTAAGCTGGTCTTATTTCAAGCGTCGGATACGAGTTTCAAGATTAGCATGAGAGTGGAAGGAGTGCTCCAGTGCACTTGAGCGAGGATTAGGGGAAATGGCCATATTGAGAGCGGCCTTATTGAGAGAGTTCACTGTACTGACTTTTTAGTTCTTCAGATCGTTAGTTATTTTAATTGTCATACATAATCAGGATAAAATGCAAAAAAAAGAAAAGAAAAAGAAAAAATCTGCCCGCTTCGTGGGCACACAAATTGAAGTAACTAACGCTAGAAAATGTAAAATTAAAAATGAAATAAAAAAACAATTAGAATAATAAGGTGCTTTCAGCTCGCGAGTTTGAGCGCGGCCAGGGCGCACGATTCGATCATTTTTAATGATAAAGGAAATTTAATTTAATGAAAATTTTGTTTCTTAACATTTTTTCCGTATCTTGAATATTTCGACGGAAAAAATAAGTTTTTAGTCTTTATAAAAAAAGTTTTGATAAATAAATGAAAAGGTATCTCTTATGAAAAAATAGTCAAAAGCTTATTCATAGATCTTTTTGAATTAAACAATCCTCTTTCCTAACATTTTTTTCGTATCACAAAAATTTGATGCAGCATAGAATGTTTTATATTTGACTACGCTTTTAACACTCAAAACGAAAATTTCCTGTCCAATCAAAATATGATCTGAGGTTTTGTATATCTTCTAGAGGGGAACAATTTTGTGCTCAAAATTTTTTTCGTATCTCGTATATTTTTTTTTTAAATCAAAGTTTTCATTTTTAAAGAAATTTTACATCAATAAACAAAAAATATAACTTCTATGAAAAAATGGTGGGTAGCATATTTGTAGATCTTTTTGGAATAAAGAATTTTTTTCAATATTTTTGTCGTATCTCATATATTTTGGCTGGAAAATGAAATTTTTTATTTTTACAAGAACGTTTTTTATAGATAAAACCAGAAGCATTGGTCAAAAATTGCTGATTAACGAACTTGTTCATACTTTTTCGGCTCTGATAAAAAAATGTTAAAAGTAAATACCTGTTGAAAATGCCACGTCCACAAGTGCACAAAGTAGAGAAAAGCTGAGAATATTCATTGTGATAGGCTTCCAAAAAGTTCTTTTGACAAATCGTGGCCATTATATGCCATATATATACAGGTTCCAGTCATAAAGTTCCATACAGCTCTTAACTAGATCAAGGTTTCACAAAATATTTGTAAATTTCCTTCATAGATACAATTAGATCGTTCGCTGTTAACAAATAGCTGGATATTTTTATGATATTTTGCTACTTGTATACGCCAGAGACAACATTTGTGATTGTGGAAGGTTACTCATGAAGAGATCGTGATAAAACCTACTTTTCTTATTTTTCTAAAGGAAGTTCGAAATTGGAAATAAAAAAGTTTTAAAACACTTCACCTCATTTTTACATTCTCATCATGGATGAGAAGGTATTGGTTTTATGTGAAAAATGACTTTCGAAATTTTCATCAAATCTTTACGTTTTGAGACCCCCTGAGTCAGAAAATATGGTTTTTACGAAAGTGTCTGTCTGTCTGTCTGTAGTAGGTCGTGTGCGGCATAACTCTCGACAGAATTATCAGATTGAATTGAGCTTTGGTACACTTTATTGGAGCCGAGAAAGTAAGGACAAGTTCGTTAACCAGCCGCATCCAATCAAAATTGAGGGATTGAGCACTACTTTTGTGTTTTTGAAAATAATTTTTTGAAAAAATCAAAAACTTCAATACTGTTTTTTAATAGTGCTTATAAATCTCTACAAATTATCCTGATAACATTTTTTGATTAAATCAAAATTAGAAATGTTACAGCATATTCAAATTCGAAAAAAGTCAATATCAAAATTCCATTTTCCAGTTAAATTATACGAGATACGAAAAAACGTTATGATGCAATATTATTGAATAAATAAAGACCTACAAATTTGAATTGTAACATTTTTTCATAAGATGCATATTTTTCTTTTTAATTAAAAAAAAAACTATTGAAAATCCAAAATTCAATTTTTTAACAATAATATTGGAAATATCAAAAAAACGTAAGAATACAAAGTTGTTCGTTTCAAAAAGATCTACAAATTTTATTTGACGCAGTTTCTGGTAAACCATATATTTTTTGTTTCAATTCCAAAAAATACGTTTAAAATTAAAAAATTCCATTTTTTAGACAAAATATGTGAGATACAAAAAAAACGTTTATATGGAAAATTGTTTGCCTAAATGAGGTTTACAAATTCTCATTAAGACATTTTGGGACAGGATGTATATTTTATGTTTTGATTATTAATATTAAAAAAATTCGATTTTTTTCACCAAAATATGTGAGATACGAAATATGCGTTGTTCTGTAAAATCGTTTCCTTAAATAAGGTCTACGATTGTTTTTTCTTTTTGAGATATTTGGAAGAAAATAAATTTATCAATAATCATGTAATTTATTAAAAAGTTACTGAAATGTATACAGAAAATCGAGCGCGAAGCGCGAGCGTCATGATGAGAATGTGTTCCTTAAGGCTGATAGAGCCTTAAGTAAATTGAATTTCCTGTTTCACTTAAATTCAAAAAGAAATTGAGTGACTTTGAGAAAATGTGTAATTCACATCATTTGTAATATTATTATAAAATTGGTTTGAGCTTCAGTATCAAATTATAAGAAATAAACTTAAATGTATGCGAAGCGCGAGGTCCAGAAAGAACGGAGCGCGTTATTAGGTTGGTGTTGTTTCTGCCGTGTTTTGGGCATAAAAATGACTATAATATTTTTTTCAAAGTATATGGGAATCTGTCGATGAACTCTGCATTTAAATTGAATTTTAAGTGGAGATTTTCAAAGAAACTCTCAGCAAAATAACCTGCGTGCTCTTTTCTAATGCGGCAGCTAGATTCATTTTTAAGAAAAATTTATTTAGAAATAATGATAATGAAAGTGTTTGGTGATGAACAAATTTTTTCATTTTATAAAAACAAATTATTCAATAGTAGTTTCTTTCTGCCCATGAAGTATTTTATTTAACATAATAAGAAAAGAAGGTAATTAAAACAAAAATATTTCCTTAGTTTCAAAAAACCCTTTTTCAAACAAATTCCAAATCCTTGATAAAAATTGGAATATTTTTTTAAGTAGATGAAGATAAGCTTGTCTATGCAAAGATTTATTCATTTTCAGGAGATACCATTGATCACATTACCTTAAGCCACTTAATTGATTCAAGTAAACATTTAGCATGTAATTGATGTCACCGCATTCAAGGGAATATTTATAAATGTCTACTTTATTACAGATTATTTTCTTCCGTTGATTTCTTGGGCAGAAATTATTCAGGAGACAATGTTTATATGATAAATTATATTTTTTTATTTATTACATTATAAGCTCCTGACTATTTTTTCATAAACGTTCATTAATTCATCAAAATTTTTTTTATAAAAATCAAACTCATTTTTCCCGCCAAAATAAACGAGATATTTTCGAAACGTGCCCGTTTGTTTCTTCGTAATAATTTAATATTATTAAATAATTTAGGTTTGAGTTAAAAAAACGACGGAAACTTATTTCTACACCTGATAATTATCAGCAGAGTTCTATGCAAAATTACGATTTTCGGTAAAAACTAGGCCATGTATTGACTTTTTAAAATAAGTTGTAATTAAAGGAAAAAAAATCCTTCGTTCTATCACGAGTCGATCTTATCTAAAATAAGTGTGTGAAATTTCAACAAGATCAGTGCATTAGTTTTTGAGAAACCGTGTCCACCTACTTCAAAAATGCAATTTTGAGACAAACACGTTTACAATTTTAAATAGGAATAAAACAAAGAAATTTGTTTTTTCAACTTACATGGAATTGTCAAATCCAACTCCATAAAGTAAATGTCCTGCTGTAGCTGCAATGCCCAGGGCATCTTTTTGCTTTTGCCAAGTTTGACATCCATATCATGCAAAAAAGTTCATAGAGCTTATCTTCCTTCATGGAAAGTGCAGGCAGCGATGAATGCAGCAATGTCAACTATTTTTGAACGAGCAGAAGTGTTTTAGGAGTGATTTTCCAAATGAGCTGGTTCAAATTCTCATTATTATTATTTCTGTGTTTGTAACAGGAAAATTTCTCTAAAAGCCTTTTTTCCCAGATATATATAAAAGGCGACCCCAAGGGATTAGAGAGAGGAAAAAAAAAGAACATCTAAGCTGCTGCCTTGATGAACCTGTGACGCGCTCAGCCGGTCGAGTCGAATAGGAATGGTTGCAAAAGTCTCTCTCTTCTAGTTTTACTCCGATTGACTTCAAACTTTGGGAAAATATTCTTGACATGTTGTACTATTATATAAAAAATTATGAAAAAAATGGATTTTTCAAATTTTAAAACCCATGTAACCCCTTAAGGGGTGTATGCAGTTCTTTGGCATGAAAAATGTATGAAATTTGAGAATTTTTTAGTCGTATAAAATGAATACTTCTGGAAATGAGTGTTTATGTATTTAATTCCTCTATCAGTAGACAGTAAATTTCAATTTTATGAAAAAAAATGGCGGCTTTAGCTCGTGTCAAATAAAACTATACCCGACGTATTTAAGGCTGCGCGGGGCGCTGCACAGCCTTGGCAGTTTATCCGAAATAAAAAAACGTTAAAAATTATTAAAGTGGACCAAATTTAGGAGGCTTTATCGTTTTTGAATTTTTTCAGAACATCTCGATAACAAAATGGTAGCTATTTAAAAAAAAAATCAATATTCCCGCCCAATTTTTTCAGCTGCAACACACGGAAAAATTATTTCTAATTCAATTTTTGATAAAAGTAGCTTCCATAAGGCCGAAAAAATGGAATATCCTTTTATTTCCACGCAGGTATATGTGAATCGTTTCATTCGGTTAAGCTGAAGAGCGCTCCGCGCGCCAAAAAATACTGTTTTCAGAAAAACGTATTCAAAGTTTGAAGTTACCCATTTCCGAGCCGGCCAACGGTTCCGCTCAACGGGCTGTGATTTAAAAAATATTTTATGTATGAAAATATACTTTTACCCGCGCGTTTTCAATTTTTTAAGGATGCGAATTTTGCAAGAAACAAAAAATCGATTTTTTCATCGTCAAGAACTGCAACTTCCTCTTAAGGGGTAACACCACTGTAAACGCCAAAAAAAGCACGTTTTTTCAAGAATTTTTTTTGATGGAAGGAAAGGGAATACAATTATAATGATTCGGGAAGTTATTATTTATATATTGAAATAACAAATTACAAATTTTCAATAAGAAATGTTAAAAAAAGGCACTACTGGAGACATTTCCGTAATGTGTGTTTTCTTGGGTGACCTGCGCGGCACGTAGCACACAGGGTGCAAAATTTTATCTGGAACAAAATAAAAAATTTTTTCAATCTACATGAGCATAGCTAGAGAAACACGAAGGGGATTAAAAAAATATTGATTTTTATGTAATTGGCAAGCATTTGAAAAAAATGCTATTAACAATTAAATATGATCAATCAGAAAATCGAATTCGGTGGGCGGGAATACATGTGCCACTGGCGAGACTGTGTGAGAATCCAACTTCAGTGCATGTAATTTCTCCTTCCCTGCTGGTTAATCGTACACCTGACAAATTTTTTGTATTAGAATTTTCGATTCCATTTTTTATAAGGAATGTGGATGCAAAATATGTACCTTGAGTTCTGGGACACCCTGTATATACCACGTCGAAAATTTTGGGAGCAGTGGGGTATAACAAAAGTCCACCGTTCAGCACATTAGTGGGGGGGGGGGGGGGTAAATTCGTCTGAATCAAAAAAAATATACTGGATATTTTTAAAAGCAAAAAAAATGTTAATATGAGTAGAAGGTATTTGATACTTAGAAAGAAAAAATACGATACAAGAATAAATTGAACTCATATCCCAAGAAAAATATTCCACACATCACCACTACTCTGATAAAAAATAAATCGCTGCTTTCCATAATACTGCGACCATCTTGAAGAAGCGTTAGAGCCGGAAGCATCCAAAGTCCATCGACTGGAATAATTGAAAGCTTGTTGCTCAGATTACACAGAGAAGAGAAAAAACGTCTCTTTATCCTTTCTATGTACTTGCTAAACCTAGAACTTTCCATATCTCGGAAAATATATAAGCAGTAATATCGACTAACATGTAATTCATGTTTGATCTTCATGGCTTCTGTGGTGGAGTGAATTCATGCGGGAGCAGTAATTCCGTTTTCAAAAAAGTCTAGACGGAGCCGTAAACAGAGGAAGGAAGGAAGGAAGAAAGGAGAAAAGATGTACCCTTTAGCATCGTGTTATGAAACGCTGTTGTTTCCTTCTGGACCCATTCTTCATCCCCCCCCCCCCCCCTCACTCTTTCACCACTCTCACTTACCCTTTACCGCTTCCTATTTCTCTATCGTTTCGAGAACTTTCAACAGCACCTTGTTTCTCTTTTTAATTCACGCTCACTTCTCTATTGTGGAAAATTAAAGGCCAAGTACATTATCGCCCAGTTGGACCAATCCGATTGTGATGATGTTCACAAAAAAATTCAGTACTGCGCCAATACTAGTTAGCCGCTACTGAATTAACATTACTGGCGCAGTAATGGCTATCATGAATATTTAGTACTGTCTGAGTACTGGGAAGACAGTAATGTGCCAGTACTGATTATCGGCTACTATATGCATGCCCGTATAAGCCCAGTACTGGCTGGTACTGCCATGCAGTACTTAGACTGTACTAACAAGCCGGTACTGGTGAAGCATTATTACCCCTGTATTCCGCCAGTACAGACGCAGTACTGATTGCCAGTACCGATCCCGTCTCCGGCAGTACGGGTGCAGTACTGTTTCCGTATTGAATGACTGGTCAAGCCAGTACTGGCGTTCCAGTACGGTTCAAGTATCGGTTAGCTAGTAATGGTATACCCATATAATCCTAGTGCTGACTGGTACTTGCAATCTTCTCTACTTAGACTGTATTAACAAGCCGGTACTGGTGAAGCATTATTATCCCTGTATTCTACCAGTACAGACACAGTACTGATTACCACTACCAATCCCGCATCCGGCAGTACGGGTGCAGTACTGTTCCCGTATTGAATGACCGGTCAAGCCAGTACTGGCGTTCCAGTACGGTTCAAGTAGTGGTTAGCCAGTAATGGTAAGCCCATATAATCCTAGTACTGATTGGTACTTGCAATCTTCTCTACTTAGACTGTACTAACAAGCCGGTACTGGTGAAGCATTATTATCCCTGTATTCTACCAGTACAGACGCAGTACTAATTGCCAGTACAGATCCCGTATCCGGAAGTACGGGTGCAGTATTGTTCCCGTTGTGAATGACCGGTCAAGCCAGTACTGGCGTTCCAGTACGGTTCAAGTATCGGTTAGCTAGTAATGGTATACCCATATAATCCTAGTGCTGACTGGTACTTGCAATCTTCTCTACTTAGACTGTATTAACAAGCCGGTACTGGTGAAGCATTATTATCCCTGTATTCTACCAGTACAGACACAGTACTGATTACCACTACCAATCCCGCATCCGGCAGTACGGGTGCAGTACTGTTCCCGTATTGAATGACCGGTCAAGCCAGTACGGTTCAAGTAGTGGTTAGCCAGTAATGGTAAGCTCATATAATCCTAGTACTGATTGGTACTTGCAATCTTCTCTACTTAGACTGTACTAACAAGCCGGTACTGGTGAAGCATTATTATCCCTGTATTCTACCAGTACAGACGCAGTACTAATTGCCAGTACAGATCCCGTATCCGGAAGTACGGGTGCAGTATTGTTCCCGTTGTGAATGACCGGTCAAGCCAGTACTGGCGTTCCAGTACGGTTCAAGTATTGGTTATCCAGTAATGGTATGCCCGTATAAGCCCAGTACTGACTGCACTGACAAGCCAGTTCGGGTGAAGCATCATCATCCCCGTATTCCGCCAGTACATGTGCAGCACTGATTTCCAGTACCGCGCCCGTATCCGGCACTACGGGCGTAGTACCACGCCAATTGTTAGACTGATTGGGCGGGTAATTTAGGATGCGCGAGGGAGTCAGAATATGAGAAGAGGTGCAGAGTGAGAGAAGGGAATGAGGGGCTGGTTGACTAGAAATGCGGGAGGACACCTGTAAACCGAAATGCTTTATCCCGTAGTGGGCCATTTCGATAACCATGACATACGTATCTGGTTGTAGCTTTCAACTTCGTTTTCAACCCTTTAGGTGTTGGCTACTTGCAGGCGAGGTTAAATTGCGTGCATGCAGGTGCATATCATGATATGTCGGGAGCAAGTACGCACGCTGGACACATTCCATAATCTTTTGCACGATCTCTTATCATGTCGGACGACCGACATAAACCAACACAAATCGATTGTGAGAGGTCAAGAGCCGGAGAGCTTGTGCCAGGCATATCACTATTTTTTTGAGGTCGTAATCGAGCTGTCTTACACGCCGGTCTCTTTTTATTACCGTCAAGGAGTGCGTGTCAGCAAAGCTTTTAATAAAGGAGAAAAAAAATCACGATAGGGGACCAAGTCGAGACATTACACCTTTCCGGCAATCTGTGCTGTACTGTTTCGCGATGAACGAATAATAGGAGTAATCAATCATTTTGTCGCTGGATTTTTATTCGGGGAGAGGTTGATTTTAGTTTTGTTCATTGAATGAAATTTGTGGCCTGTGATCTCTATAATATCGTTTTTTAATGGAAGAAAATAGTAATGGAATTGCTTCGGAATAACATGCAATGTTCTGGGGTTGCTATATTTTTCCACGGAGAACTTTTTTGCACTTTAGCCATTTTTAAATATAAAATAAGGAATTTTAGGGTATTTAAAACCCGGAAAATGATGAAATTTGGAAATTAGAATCTTAGAGTGAGAAAAATTGAGGGATTTTGTTCTTCAAATTCCTAAATTATTGGTTTTTTTATTTTATCAATATATAATTATGTTTATGATACAGGAATAAACAAAATCTTGTGATTGGTTCGAAATATCATGCAAAGACCTTAAAAATATAATCCTGTAAATATTTCGGAAAATCAAAATCCTGGAATTTATATATATTTTTTGGTTATAAAGAACTTTTTAAAACTTTCACTCTTAGGAATGTGGAATTAATATTCAAATATTTGAAAACAAAACATTTTTTCAGGAAATTTAAAAATCCCGAAAATAGGAACATAAAAAAAACTATCAAGTAGATCAAAGGAACTCTTCTCTAGGTCTATATCTATTGCAGGCCTGACCAGCAAGGGGAAATTTTAGGGAATTCCCTAGAATCTCTTCACTTTACATATGTAGCACTATCCCTACAACCGCTCTCTCCTCAGGTTTAGAGTGCTTAGGTGCTCTTCAAACCTGAGGAGAGTGCAGTAGTAGGGATAGTGCTACATCTGGAAAGTGAGGAGATTCTAGGGAATTCCTTAAAATTTCCCCTTGCTGGGCAGGCCTGGTTTAGAATATTGTTACCACGGAAACCTAACAATTGAGGGGTCCGAAGCAATAACAGCAGAGCTGTGCGGCCTGTCGGAACGGGAGGGGATACGCAGCACTAGTATTCGTTCACTTTGAATTTCAACGAATCCTAGCGCTGCGTATCCCCTCCCGTTCCTACTATCCAGCGCGCCTCTGCTGTTATTGCATCGAACCCCTCAATTATCTTATGAAGGATCCTCTCTAAGCGACAAGAATGAAGTGAATAAATAAATGGAAATAATTAGGTTCAAAACATTTATTATAATACGATATTAATGATTAATAAACACCGTGGACTTTGGTAGTATTTGTGAAATGAACGATTGTAGTATTAACCGCAGAATGGTCTATCGGTGAGTTCTCTTGAATCCAATCTGTCAATTTTAAATCTTGGTTTTGTCGTAATAAGTAAAAATCAAAAATATCTGTAATTTGTATTTTTATTGATTTTTATGTTCAGAAAATATACAGAAAATATACAGAAAATATACTAATAATAAAAAATGTTATGAAAAATGATAATACTGCTGACATCAACGGAAATCGGAGAGATAAAAAATATTAATTTTATAGCTTATACAAGGCTTTAATAAACATAATCATAAAATTAAAAAACTCCTTTTATTTTATCGACCTGAGGACTCGTGAGTCCAAAAATGGCGGCTAATCTATCTCCTATTGAAAATTCCGTAAACGTAATTCCGTAAAATATCGTAAACGTTGTTGTAAGTGATATCGTAAACGACGTAGGAGTTTGGGACCATATTTTTTTTTAATTAAATAAGACAAAATATTTTATTATTGTTACAATTTAAATCTATTTTACTGTATGAAAGGAATATGAAGACAATGGAAATTAATAAAAACATATTATATGTGTGTATTTAATTTCGAACGATTGTGAATATTTGTGTGCCGTTCCGAATTTGCACTCTTATTAAACTTTCATGATGCCGAAAGATCATAAATAAAAATATATTTATAGATAAACCAATATGTTATTAACAGTTTCGATTGTTTTTATATTCCTTCCATACAGTTGAATAGATTTAAATTTTAACAATAATAAAATATTTTGTCTTATTTAATTCTGAAACGGTTTCACCAATGGCATGTAGCTTGATGTAGCTCAGAAAGAGTATACAACAATGGCGGAACTCATACGAAGCCGTTCCCCTTGCCGCACTCCATCCGCTTCCGACAACTAGCGCCGCGTATATCCCTGCATCGGAACTACCCTACGGGTACACCCAATACATTACAGGTTGACCTGTCCTGACTTGAACGTTGACTGCGCTTTAGTATTGGACATTCCCTGTTTATAGGCCTAAAGTAGGTCAGTCATGATGGCGTAGAAGATAAGATGAGTCACCTTTTCCATATTTCGTATTGAAGCTCAAGATCGGATCCGATTGGTCCATGGCCTTAATATCACAGCCAAATATAGCAATTCCGTTTGAATCTGCTATTTGATATTAATGATATTCCTATTGATTTATAAATCTTGCTGTATCTGAAGTTGATAAAGTCGCGGGACGTGACAATATTTTGAATCAGAAAAAATGATTTTAATTAGAAACTCTTTTTCCAAAAAATATCCGTTTTAAGGCCATGGAACAACTACACCACGTGTCTTCAATAATTTTAATTGCAGTATGTAGGGTAATCTAAAAGTTAATAACTAAAATACATTTTTCGTACCAGACAGACCTTTTTGGCTCTTTTATTCATGTCTATCTGGTACCGGACGTTGATTTTAGTTACTATTTTTTCAAAGAACCTTGATTACTAGAATTGCAATTACGGACATCGCGTGGTCCAGTTGATTTATGGCCTTAATGGAAGAAAATTTGTATCTCATCAGAATGATTGCAAATTTCACCGAAGACCCGCAAACTAACTGTAATAGGTTGAAATTTTAATCAACAATGCTTTAGAATTAAGGCCATGTATCGCTTATAGATTTCTACTTTATCCAAATTTTCTGTTGTGTAAATGCATGCCCATGCAATGATATATCGATTTAAAAATGTGTTTAATTTAATAAGAGTCATCAAGGAATAAAGAAAAAATTGTGATCAGAAAAGGAGGAAATGTGATTGTGTTTACTACTCTTCAGATTTTCTTTTTTTCGTAAAACTGAAGGACAGGAAGATCCAATCACGATCTATAAGACTCAGATTGGAATCTAGGCTGACTATAATTCGATCAAAGTCGAATTCAAGTTCCATGCGAGCTCGTGCCAATGTAGGCGTAACTTGTCGAGTGGACAGAAGGGATAGAAAAAAAGAATGAGGGAAATTGGATAAAAAAAGGGTCGTCGTTTGTTAGCTTGTTTACCCCCAGAGACTTATTTCTTCTTCATAAGAAACGCTAGAATCAGAAGTACCACTATGAGCAATAAAGTCCAGTCACCAGACATGTATTACATATATAGATATATAGATATATACAGGGTGAGGCACCTAAAATGTTACAGAGCGATAGCACTCAAACTATTGATCATATCCAAAAATGTTTCAGACAAAAGTTTCAGTGTTCGAGAAGGCCGTCATACTGGACCACCCTATTTTTATCGGTGGAGGCGCTGAAGCTACATGAAGGTCAACTCCACTTTTTTAAATGGAACCATGTATTTATTTTTCTATGACATTATTACTGATTTTAAGACGAATTCAGCGACCTAGAACACAAGGTCATTCTAGTCACGCAAAGTATAAAAAATGTCGAAAAATCGAAACATATCGGAAGAATCACTTTCAAAGGATCCACTAACCTTGGTTTGAGTCTACCTATTGAAGATACTCGAAGTGATGACCCTCGACTTGTAAGCACTTGTTAATTCGCTGATGAAAAGACCGTCTAACTTCAGCCAACATTTGTGGTGTAATTCCGGTACATGCTCAAAGTATTCTTTCTTTCATGTCGTCAGGCGTGGTAGGTGCTACCACCATTACGCGTTCTTTGACAAAACCCCATAAAAAGTAATCTGGCGATATTAGATCTGGCGAACGAGGTGGCCAAGCTACAGGGCCGTCTCGTCCTATCCACTTTTCGTCAAAAATCTCATACATCACTTGTGAACACAGAGCATAATGAGGTGGTGCACCGTCGTGTTGCATCCACATGTTCTTGCGAACATGCAAGGGCATGTCTTCCATTAATTGAAGCAGTACGTTTTGCAGAAAGTTTGCGTAAACTTACCCAGTCAAGCGACCTTCAAAAAAATATGGACCAATGACGTGATCACCGACAATGCCGAACCAACAATTAATGGACCACGGATGTTGAAATGGTACAGTTCTCATCCATAAAAGATTCTCATTTGCCCAACAATGCATATTATGCCTATTCACATTTCCCGTATTTGCGAAGTTAGCTTCATCAGAAAAAAGCACATGACTCAAAAATGAGACATCTATGCGCATTTTTCTACGAATCCAGTTACAGAAATTGACGCGTTTTAGGAAATCATTGCCTTACAAATCCTGATGTAATGACATATGATACGGATAGAACTTGTGTTGATGTAAGATTCTTAATACAGATCGCTGACTAATCCCACTCTTCTTTTCCATTTGCCTGCTGTTTTACTGTACCGAAGCGACAGAAACGGTTAGCTAATCGCTTAAAAGCCATGTGCGATTTTTGTTGCATATCCAGATAACGGGTCACATACAAATCTTGGGCGTTTCTGTAATGTTTACGGCATTCCCCCACTACCGTCAATATCTCAAAATATTCTTGAAAATCGTTCATTTTCGCGTTCCGATGTACTCACATTAGAAGGTAATGCGTGACTAACTGATATGGCAACAAAAAATGCTTACTCTCTGCCGATGTCAACAATACCCTATCGATATGTATTATCACGGGTATCGTAAGAAATGAAAAGAAATGAAAATGATTTTTCGACCATTTTTATACTTTGCGTGACTAGAATGACCTTGTGTTGTAAGTCGCTGAATTCGTCTCAAAATCGGTAATAATGTCATCGAAAAAAAGTACATGGTTACATTTAAAAAAGTGGAGTTGACCTTGACGTAGCTTCAGCGCCTCCACTGATAAAAAAATAGGATGGTCAAGTATGACGGCCTTCTTGAACACTAAAACTTTTGTCTAAAAAATTTTTGGATATGATCAATAGTTTGAGTGCTATCGCTCTGTAACACTTTATGTGCAGGAGGGGTAAGCAGATAAAGAAAAAATATTATTTTGACATTTTAGAACAACGAATGCACAGATATGAATAATGATCTTATATGATTTGAAAGGAAATAGTAATATGGACGGGATTCAAATTCGACTCAGATTTCAGAAATGATATTCTATAGGGGGAGGAGGTGTACGGGTGCAATTCCGAAAAGCACTTACTTCCGATTAATTTGAAACTCACTATACCCACGTATTCTGACGCGCTGATTACGTATATGATGATGAAAATACCCTAAAATTTGATTTTCAAGGTCAAAACTAAAAAAAAACTTGTTTTTAACAAGTTTTATCATTTGATGTCGATAAATATTGATCTAGGAAAAAAAAATTGTAAGCAAAAGTCGTAGCGGATGAAAATATCTATCTTTAATGTTTAATACATTTTTGCTCTAAAACCATTATTTTTCGAGAGAAATGAGATTTAAAAAAAAAAAAATCTCCCAAAACCCATTAAAGGTGCAGTTCCGAATAGGCAAGCCTCCCGATTTTTATCAAACTTCCCATATTTACGTATTTTGACGCGCTGATTACGTATATAATAGTGAAAATTATCGTCTAGTTGATTTTCACGATGAAACCATAAAAAACATGGTTGTTTGCGTTTTTGTCTTGCAACCTTGCACTTCCTGGACTTTCAACCCTTAATTTTCAATTCCTCTTCATGACTTATCTGCCAAGCAATGGTCCAACCGGACCACGCGACCAAGTATAGAAGTGGATATATTTTTATAAGATATATTTTTTGTGAAGAATATTTGGAAAATATTACAGAATCTAATAGAAATTATTATTATTTAATGTTTTATTTTATCTTATTTGTAAAATGGTATATGGTGCACAAAATGTTTTTTTAAATGCATATAAACTATAATCATGTCACGTGGTCAGGCTGGTCCATGGCCTTGAAATTCTTTAGGTTAATATGAGAAACTTGTGATCAGTTTTTATCTTACAAAAAACTATCTCAAATTGAAATAATTTCAGTACGAAATTCAGGTATTCAGTAAAATTACACTTTCAAGTTTTCTGGCACATTAACGATGTTTGGGACATGAATTACTAGAGCTGCTTATCGATTGTGATATTATGCTGTAACACGCAAACTTAGCTACGGTCTGGGAAAGAAAAATAAATAATTCTTCGGGCTTTATGGTCTTGATAAAGTAGAATTGGCTCGAACAATTTTACCAAAGTTTCATATTATATTGCAATTACTCAATATAATCAAGATCTTGAATTATTGACAATTTTAACTGCACTCACTGTTACAATTTCCTGCATTAAATTCAATCTAAAAATATGTAAAGTAAAGTGCCTATACAGTATCCAAAAATTAATATACGTTATTATAAATTTGTAATATTTACTTTATTATTCACATCCTATATGTTCACTGCGAAAATAACTTTGCAACTGTGTATCGTTTCACGAATAATATACAGAGAAAAAAAATTTCATATACAAATGTACATGAAATTCAATAATATTTCCAACAGTAAGATTATTGACTAGAAGGACTCGGTGTTTCATGCTTGGAAAAAATATGAAATTATTGTCTTCGTTCTTCTGAAGTAAATTTTCATAATAGAAACTCCACTACATCCTCTTATCAGGTTCTCATCCAATTTCCCAAGCCGTTGTATTAATTACAAAGTCATCTCCGTCGATTGTACGAAGTTTCTAAACTAAGAAAGCAATTTCCCAAAAAGATCTATATTGATGAAACTGTCGAGCTCTAAGATCGAAGTGTCCCATTGATACTAGAGTAGCTCATCACTGAGAGGAATTTCCTCTGTACATCAGTGGTTGTGTCAACGCAGGCTATACCCACAGGGTCGAACGAAGCTCGGCTTTTGATTAAAGGTAGATACGATCTAGTTCGTAAGAGAACGGTCGATGAGGGAGGATAGTTCGAGGGAAACGGACAAGATGGACGTCGATAGGGTTTGAAACGGGATCAGGGTAAAAGAGAAAGACGAGGAGCGAATCTAGAATAGGTTGTTCGGAATCCAGACAACTCTCCGCAGAAACTACCAGCCGAGTAAAGCAATGATCTTGCCCTGGGGAAATAACATATTTATGGAAGTCAGTTCACTCTCGAACAGCGATACACCGCATCGTCAAAGCTCGCTAAAGCATGTAGTAAGGATCACAGTCTCCACTATTTCCCCCTTTTGGCCCCTCTTTTTCATCAAGATCCCCTTACATATCTTAAATCTACAATTTTGTCCTCTTTTCCCTCTGAGAATTTTTTTAAAAGATCAACCTAAAAGTTTTATTTGGAAGGCCATGGGAGAGTCTCTATACACTGACAAAAAATAATGTCACTACAACAAAACAGTTTTGTTAGCATTAGGGTCAAAATTTGTGGAACGTATTCCCTTTTGTTTTGTTTCTTAATGTAAATATGTGAAATTGATGGCTTCTTGATAGAAAAATTAATCTTCAGAATCATACTGACTAAAAAAATTTGTTTTTCACTTAGTTACATGAACAATTATTCATTTTTTTATTCACTTAAATATATCTCAAAATTTATTAAATCAAATTCGATGTAATTTCTCGAGCTGTTTTTTTATAGTCACAGTTTACAAAAAATTACTTCTAATCGTCTATCCTGGAATATTTGATTATTTATGAATGTTTATAATAATTTGTAGTCAAATATTGTTCAGGAGCATGGAAAAATCTGAAAAAATCAGACACATTGTTTCAAATATTTTTAAGGCTGTTTCTGAAAATTTTCATCTTTGGTAGAAGTTTTTATAGCTGAGTTTATATTTTAAATATTGTAGAATAATTATTAATATGCTGAATTAATTTCGATTTTTTTAACGAACCAATGCGGAGATAAATAGTGTTAAAGTTGACAACATTAACACACAATGCACTCACACGAATTTATTAGGAAACACATACACACACACACAATAAATAATAAATCCAAACGCGTATGCCATAGAGAATAGACATAAGGAGACCAAAGTCGTTCAATCAAAGAAGAACGAATTTTACTCTTAAGCTAATAGTTACGAAATTTCCCGAGTATGGTGCTGGTTCTATAGTGGCACGAATTGGCCGCCGTTGTATAGACTCAAGCTGTCCATGATAGCGGACATCTTCTGCCACTGGAACACAATAGCCGCGTTCAGGAAGAACTAGCATTTCAATGCATTATGAATTGACCAGAAAAAACTACTCGTTTTTCGTGAAGTCAATGTACACTACTTTCGTCTCCTCATGTCTATTCTCCATGGCATATACGTAACCGTCAGTGACGGTTAGGTTTGAATTGCGACGTTTCACATTGGACGAGTCTGCCGCTGACATAGTATTTGGTGACTATACGAGGTCTGTCCGGAAAGTATCGGGCCTACCTTTAAATCTTCGAGCCATAGTGTTGGGGCGACCTCTGCGGGGCATGAACGTCAACAGTAAAGCCTCACGAACCTATCGGTTGCTTGCTGACATCTGCCGGACGTATAGTTCGGATTTTGCGATTGTTAAAAATTACTGAAAAACAAGATCAATGGATTTGCATCAAATTTTGTTTTCAACTCGGAAAAAAGAGTTCGGAAACTATTCAGATGATGCAGAAGGCCTTTGGGAATGAGTTTATGAGCAAAACACGAATAAAAAAGTGGTATAATCGTTTTAAAGGAGGCGGATTTTGCGATTGTTAAAAATGACTCAAAAACAAGATCAACGGATTTGCATCAAATTTTGTTTTCAATTCGGAAAAACGAGTTCGGAAACTATTCAGATCTCGGAATACCGAAAAGTACTGTTTGGGAAATTTTGAACAAGATTTTAGGAATGACTCGCGTGTGTGCGGTGACTGGCTTCTTCGCCACGGTAACGCGCCAACGCATTCATCGAATTTTGTGCACCTATTTTTGTCGAAACACAAGATTGTGCAGCTCCAACAACCTCCGTACAGTCCCGATATAGCTCCCTGCGACTTTTGGATGTTCCCAAAATTGAAAATGGCGCTTAAAGGAAGGCGGTTCGACGACATCGAGACGATTCAGAGTAATGCGACGCGTGAGCTGAAGGCCATTCCAAAAAGTGAGTTCCAGGACTGTTTCGAGAAGTGGAAACATCGCTGGAACCGTGTTATTCAAGCAAGTGAGGATTACTTTGAAGGATGCCACCCGTTCGATGATGAAGAAAAACACCAGCGTGGAGATATAAACGTAGACCCGATACTTTCCGGACAGACCTCGTATGTATGCACACAACTACGAATTCTAAGCCAGTAACGCACTAAAATTTTCAGCATGTAAGAATAAGAAATGTTTTCAATACAGAATAGTTCGACAGGCTCTTCTAGGGGCTCTAATAATGTTGCGGTTATGGGATTCGGAATCAACCATAAAAAAACAACTGTACATTTCAAAAAGTGTTCATTTTTTGTGTTCTTGTTTTTAGAACGCTTATATAACAAGCTTTTTTTGTTCGATTATCATTCGTGGAAGACTTATAAAAAATTATTAGTTGTACAACTTTGCTTCTGCCGTTTTTCAATAGGTAGCTGTAGTGGTAAGTGGTGGTTCGAAATAGACAGATCAAGAATGTCACACAGTAAGCTTGGATACCTGTTAACATAACTACAGAACCACATTAGCGAATTCGTGTTTGCATCATAAATTTTCTCGACTGAATATGTCAGTTTTCGACAGAAATTCTCATTTGCGGGAAAGTTTGATTTTCTGCTTTTATTTGAAGAAAACTGCGACTGAGGCTCATCGAATGCTCTCAAGTATTTATGGTGAAGCTACTTTTAGAGAGAGAACGTGTCGTGAGTGATTTCCACGTTTCAAGAGTAGTGATTTCGATGTCAAGGACCGCCATGGCGGTGGAAAAGAGAAAATTTTCGAAGATTCCGAATTGGAGGCATTAGTTGCTAAATACTCGCGCCAAATGCAAGAAGAACTGGAAAATCATTGGGAGTGACACAAAAAGCCATTTCGAAACGTCGCAAAGCCATGGGAATGATTGAGAAGCAAGGAAATTGGGTTCCGTACGAGTTGAAGCCGAGAGATATTGAAGGGCGTTTCTTTGCTTGTGAACAGCTGCTTCAAAAACAAAACCGAATTGAGAACGGCGACGAAAAATGGGTCTACTACGATAATCCAAGCGCAGAAAATCGTGGGAAATGCCCGGACATACCTCTACGTCGACGGCCAGACCGAATATTTATGGTGACAAGGTTATGCTCTGCATTTGGCGGGACCAGCTCGGTGTTGTGTATTATGAGCTGTTGAAACCGAGTGTTGCGTTTGAACCGAGCATTGAAGGAGAAAAGTTCATAGTATCAAGAGAGACACGACAAAGTTATCCTCCAGTATGACAATGCTCGGCCACATGTCACAAGACCGGTCAAGACATACTTGGAAGCGCTGAAATGGGAGGTCTTACCACACTTGCCGTACTCTTCAGACGTTACTTCTTCCGACTACCATTTGTTTCGATCGACGGAAAACGGCTTGAATCATCATCATTTCCGCTCTTATGAAGAAGTCAAAAAAGTGGATCGATTCGTCGATCGCCTCAAAAGACGGATGGAAGTTGGCAGTTTACTGAGATTTTCTAAGGGAACAAGTCTTTTTATAGACCTTTTTCTGGCCACTGGACACTTTCCTGGCCTGTCACCTCATGGGTTGATATCATCCTGACATCCTCTCCTTTATTTAATTGCTTTCAGGAAAAGGGGAAAAATGTAAAGAATAAGTCTTCTCTTTGCGTCCCCGATTTTCCTTCCTCTTGGGTCAGTAAACCTTCGAGTTCACACTTTTGCTGCGGCGGCAGGTGTTAGAAATTTGTGTATACGACACATTCCAAAAGGGGTTCCGTAATCCGCACAATTATGCTTCGTCTAGACACCTACATTTTTCTATGATCAATACATTCAGAACGTGATGCTTTATAAATATAATTTCGTAAAGGCTTTTTATTAATTTTCCACAGGTTATTATTATGAATAAATATTGGCGGTCACAGGACGTGACACCTCCCCCCTTAGTTCGAACACGAGGATGTAATAACCGTGTTGGAACTTACGCAAACAATCAATTCGAACAGTCAGTTCTGATTCAAATTTTGTTAAGATCAAAATTTCTTTTGTAACTGATTCAGGAGCTATACTTATCATCCGTGATTCACATTGATAAAATTAAAAGGTTGATAATTGGGTTTTTGCAAATACATTAAATTAAATACATTACATTGATAAATAGAAATATTTTCGCACAATAAATACTGATAACATTTGCAATAGTTATAATTCAAAAAAGGTAAAAAAAATTAATATTCAATTATTAGAATGTATACACTGAAGATTTTTATATAATTACAAGACCCATCGATACATTATTCTGAATATTTTGATAAAGATAATTCCATATCAATATGATTCAAAACGTCGATTAGGATCTTTTAAATATTCAATTTTATGAGATTTTGTTTTCGTATTATTTTTTATTCATTAATTTTAATTTGTAGAACAGCGCACTTCACAAAAAAAAAGTTTTCTTCGCAAAGCCCTAAATACCTACATATTAATAAATAAATCCCAATTTAAACATGTTAATAAAGCTAAATATAAATTCTTAAAATGCCACTCATTTCTGAACATGGAATCGAAAGGAACATCTATTACACACACATAATTTTCAATTTTTGTAATTTTTTCTTCATTGTTATTCTCATGAATGGATCTGCATTCATACGCATACATTATTTCGTCTTTTTTATATTCAAAGAATTCAATATATGTATTAATTAAACATTAATTTGTTCACAAAGCACGAACTACATACATTTTAATATAGCTGAATGTGTTTTGAGAATTACGATTCATTTTATGAAAGAGAGAAGAAAAAAAAATAAATTTTATATTCTTAAGTCGTGTTTGTAATAGTTACGGGACGTCACAATGTGGTGGGGGAAGAGGAGATTTTTTATTGTTTTGAACCTTTTATTCACTAGTTATTCAGTTCTGCAGGTTAGAGAAATTAAGTTTAACACAGTAATTTATTTTAATTATATGCCAAGAATTTTTGTCTGGAATGGAGCTTTGCAAATGGAATTACTTTAAATTTTCGAAGGATTGAGACTTTAAGATTATGCTTGAAGTGAGTCATGGGACGTTGGTAATTACAAGATTATTCAAAAATAAAATAGAATTTCCGTACCAAGAACGTGTGAAGAAAAGATCAGAGGTCTGTTATAAGAAATCTATTTGAGTTAACAATTTTTTAATTCATTTTATTTAATTATTTCGGCATTCAACTTCAAACAGCGAATGTTTGGACTTGAATAGTTGAAAATAACGAGGCTTTTCAAGTTGAACGTTTTAAAACAGAAAAGTAATTTTTTCATTGGCCTTCATTTATTTTCTCTAAAAGTTTAGGGAAATTCTTTGAAACGTTCAGTGATATTGCGACGTCCTAAATTTCAATTTAAAAAATTATACCTATATAAAAGTCTAGAGTCTATTGCCCTATCTACTTTCCTCTGTTTATTGTTAAATAATTAACAACTAACCAGATCGAGAATAAGCCAAATGAATTAATGAAAGTTATATTTTAAGTAATATTTATTTATAAATTAAAATATATAATTTTGATTATTAAATGACCCAAGCGACTTCGTTATGTTGATTGCAGTTTTATTGTTCTCCCCTGAAATTGTTATTAATCGTTATAAATCCTTTCGCCATCATATCATTATAAATCAAACATTTATTTATGATTTGACAGGTTCAATCATTTTGAATAATAATCAATATTAAGAACAATATCAATAACAGAAAAATTCCAAATTCTTGAGTTTAAGAATATTGATAATGATGAAATAATTGTCATAGTCATAATTATTATGATAACCATAGTAGTAGTAAATATTATTATAATAATGATATCAGTGACCATAATAAGAATGAAAATAATAGTAAAAAGTCGTGGATACGTGACAATATATTATCTTGGAATTTTTTTAATTTGAGAAATTTCTTTAAATTTAATGTGTTTTTCATAAGTATTTTGGTAAATTATTTTAAAAATTGAAATTTCAGGGTACTTTTTTCCACAAATTTCGAGAAACACTCCACCAGAGTATCTAGGTCATTTTTCCAACCAAATTTTAGAAGAAGTTCAAGAATTAATTTTACAGTGTAATTAGAAAGCTGAATTTCTCTGGGTTGTATAATATTATAGATAATTAGTCTATAAGTCTTTTTTCCTATTTTATACTAAAATTTCAATAGATATTATCTTTTGGAACCTTTAAGGGTAAAATAACATTTTAAAAAAATCCCTTGTTTAAATTCACATCACGTAATTTGTGCCAATCAATTTCAATCCCCCTTTTTTCTGCAAAATTGAACTTCTGAGTCACTAAGATCCCTGATGAGGTCCTCGATAAATCGGTACGCAAACCAGCTAGGCTGAAGAATAAATGTATATCTCTAAACATGAATTTTGCCCGGAAGGAATCAAAGGTCAAGCTACAAATCGAGATATCCTCTTCGCAACTTAGAGTAATAATTTCAAGATCAGATTAGCTCTGGTCCCTCGTGAATAGAAACTTTCAAACCCCACCGTTCCTTTATTCAACCCATTTTCTTCCTTTTTTCCTTCAGTTGGAAGTAAGACAATAGAGAACTAAATTTTTGAAATAATTTTACAAGTTCATTCGTTCCAGAATATTAAAAAATGTTTTTCAAATTTCTAAAGTATATTTAAATGAAATTTGAATTGTAGCAATGAAATGACATAATTAAATAACAAAATGCTACAGACATGCAGGCATTATTGTCCTGACTGTATTTAGGAAATTTAATTACACGATGAGAAACTGGAGCCTTTGAAAATCGATACAGTGCAAATAGAATCGACTGAGAGTATTCGACGATCCATAATATTCCCTGATATGAGATTACAATCACTTAAATCATGAAACAAGACTCAGCAATTATAGAATCCTATTTTACAATCAATTTAACCATAAAGAACACGAATCAAGGAAAATGAAGTTAACAATAGAGTAATTAAATGGTTCATAATTGTATCTAGAGCGATTGAAGGGATAAATTGTATCAAGGGTTCAATAGACTCGAATTTATAAACTTTGAAGTGACAAAAAAGTATTGAATATATGTATGATCCGCATGTTTATACTCGTACATGGTATGGTGCTATGAGTACGATGCGACGATCAATGACCAGTGCATACATAATACATACAACATTGCTGTCCTCACGCAAGATACCAATTGCTAAAACCATCCCCCAGTACGATAAGCCGTTGTCGAACGTTTGTTTCGATCCCACGATTAATCGATTGACCAGTCACACTCGGTGAATTCCATAGTGGCCACATGCACACAAATCTACAATCAGGCTGTTTAGATAGCTTGGTTTGAGATAACCTAACTTTTTCTACATTCTAATCATTAGAGATGTTGGAGCAAAGATTTTGATTGTAATTTTCAACTTTTTATTCGTGAGAAGTTTCATAAAACAAAAATAATGAGGGAGGATCTGCTGAGGCCTCGGTGGCGTAATCGGTAGTGTACCACTCATGTGAAGTTGGTGATGCTGGTTCGAATCCGGGCTGATATAATTTTAATTCAATCTTTATATCAATGTATTTTTTTTTTTTAATAGTTTGAATTTCTTTCCATCTTTCTTGAAATTTAATGCAGTGTTTATTCTTCTAGAATTCTATTTTTCTTATAAAATCTGTTCCTTGTCTAATAATCTAAATCGCCATCTTTCTATCCAAATCCAACCTTTCTTTCAACTATAATACTTTTCTATCTCTTTTTATCCAAGTCTATACTTAGTCTCAGCATTACAATTCTTTTTTATAATCTACAACAAAACAATTTTTTTTTTAATTTTCTATTTTCGTATCCATGTTTATCTTCTGTTTAATCATTTCAATCCATTTCTATCTATTTTACAATTTTCTACCGTGTTTATGCTTCTCAATTCCTATTTTTCTTTTTACTAAAACGAACAGGCAAAGAAATCTTGAATAGAAAGATAAGGAGTTTAAAAAGTCTAGTAAAATTGAAAAAAAAATTATTTATGGCAAGCTTAGGATGGGAAAAGACAGATATTTGTGCACTCGAAAAATTGACTCAAAGATTTGAAATAATAATATGTGTATTTGACGGATAGAAAACCTATTTCGATCAGGCTGCTCAGATAGCTTGGATTGAAGTAACCTAACCTTTTTTACATCATAATCATTAAAGATGTTGGAGTAAACATTTTAATTGCGATTTTTTATTTCTTATTCGTGAGAAGTTTCATAAAACAAAAATAATGTGTAAGGATCTGCCGAGGCCTCGGTGGCGTAATGTGGAGTTGGTGATGCCGGTTCGAATCCGGGCTGAGGCAAATTTTTTCTCATTATTCAGTTAATGTCTGGAAGAGTCGAAAAAATAGGAAATTTTAAGTTATTATGATCCTAAACGTTGAAAAACGTTAAACTAGATCTTTCATCAAATATAAATTAATTTTCTCAAGTTCCATAGTGTTGAATATAAGCATAAAATATATTGGAAATTTTCTTGTGACATTTAGTCGCTTTTTTAAGAGAGAAAGATTAAAAGTAAGAAGTGGAATAAACTCTTAATTGACAGTTTATCACCATTATTTCATCTTTGGTGATTACATTTAATCTTGTGAATTATTAAGTTTGCTAGAAATGGAATTGATATGAATTTTGAGACATTTCTATTTAATTTAATGTCTTTGCATACTTTTCCGTGTTACTTTTTGATACTAAAGAGAAAAGACGATCATTATGGAGATAATGTTTTGATTTGTCAATAATAAAATATTTATTTAATTAATTTATATTTTATTATGTTTATATATTATAATACAATTATAAATAATAATTATATCTTATTTTTATTTATTTTATTATATTTATATTAAATATTATTTCAAAGTATATACGTCCGTTTTTTTGTTCACTATCATTTTTCAATTTTTCATGTAAAAATTTTCTTTTTTTTGTCTATAAACCTGTAGAAACCTAAAATCAAACAAATTTCTCAAGTTTCCACATTTTACATGTTTTGCAAACGCATTAGTAATTCGAAATGGCAATTTTTATAGAAATTTCCATTGAAGTTTATTTCTATTAGAACGCACATCATTCATCATACTAAAAGATATTACATTTGTGTAAAATTGAATATCCTTTTTTTGAACAACTGTTCACGTTTTAAAACTGCTAGAATTCGAAAGAAGTTTTTTTGTCCGCCGTGCACCGAAAGTAAGCCGAGTCGATATCGTTTTGCGTGCGGAAAATTGATTTTCCTGCCCTAGTGCGGTAAAATTTTAAGTGTGTAGAAAATTAAAACAAACTTAAAATTTTATCACACTCGTGCGGGAAAATAAACTTTCCACATCGAAAACGACACCGACTCGGCTAACTTTTGATATACAGCGAACAAAAAATATCGTTACCTGCCTGTTTGTCTTCGTTGTTTGTAGGCACGATGACTTTTAAAAAACTCGTCAGTTGAAATTAGACTTTGACACATTTATGCATAATGTAAAATGAAAATTCAAGTTTTTGAAAATTACAAACTTTTTAATTTTAGTTTCTAGTTTTTATCGAAGAGCTCTAAAAATTATTTTGATAGCTTTTTGTACTCTATAAAATTAAATTTTAAAATAAAAATTAAATTTTAGAGTATCAATCATCAAAATGGAAAATTTTTTTACTATTTTTAATTTCTTTAAACCATTAATATCGAACGCAAAGCGCGAGTGTCGTCATGAACAATATATTACTAAAATTTAAATTGACTTTATAAAGATAAAATTCTAATTGACAAATGTGTGACTTAGAGTGTTCCACGGATTTTAAAATCCGAAATTATTTAAAGCTGTGCCGAGCTGATACGCTCGTGAATTATTTTTCCATTACGTGTCTAAATGATATATATATTTCTCTTTTAGTACCAAATACAATTTTGATCATTTTTTACAAGAATAATCTCAAAAATCTGTTGTAATATTTTCCAAATTTATGCCTCTTTCTGCTATCGTGTTTCATTAATATTATCTTCTAAAAGTGTAATTATTGTAAGAGGCTTTTCAATTTTGGCAAAATTCAACTTTTAAAGATTTGCTTTTATTTTGGATATATTATAAACAAAATTTGTTATTACATATAACGAAAATTGTTTACATGTATAATTACTTTAACGTGCAATTTACTTTAGCAGTTTTAAATCATAAAAAATAACAATATCTTCCATTCCACAATGCAAACAATTTCGATGATAATTTAATAAAAAATTAAATATTAATTAAAGGGATTATATTTCTTTAAATTTCACAATTTATATTGCTTCCGAATATTATTTCCGTTCAAACTTTGAACGCTTTAATACAGCTGAGAAATTTAATACCTAAAATAACAAACATTTTACTAATTTTTAGAATTTTTTTCACCTTGGAATTGGATCAGGATTTTCTTTTTCAATGCAAATAGTAAGTTTAACAAATTTTAAAAATATAAAAGTTAATAACTTATTGCATTTTCTGTCGAAAGAAAACAATTTTTTAAGATAACAATTTTGTCCCAATTCCAAAATGAAAAAAACTTCCTGATTATTAATTAACTTAATATCGTTATGAAATAGGTCACAATACAATTTTCAGTGATGTTTCAGAAATTTACCCTTATGCTTGATGGTTTTGAAACATTAATACAAGACTTGGCTGGGGAGTAATCAAGAGCAAATTCAATTTAAATTTCAGTAGAAACAACCATGTTGTGTTGGGCAAGTTTTCACAACGAAAAGGGAGGGAATGAGTAAGAAACTGCTCCTCGAGTCGATTGCCCGGGGCCTATACTAATAAGAGCGTGAAAGACTTTCTTCCGGAAAGGTTTGTGACAAATTGTCCTCCATCGTTGCTCTTGTCGAAGAGACAACAAGTACCCAGAGTATACTAACATTGATGAAAAAAAGGATCGTGCGTGCGCACGGAAAATGCACGTTTCTATTCGTGCAGCGAATAACGTATCGAGCAGTCAATTTTTTGTCCTCGCTTTATTCCAGAGTCAGTGAAAATACACCGTTCCCCTGAGTAAATTAAAATTTGGTGGAGCCCCTCGTTCGTTATATGCGCGTGTGTAGTTACTGAATATTTTGAAACCTACATCCAGTCGCAAACGCTA
This sequence comes from Diplolepis rosae, assembly GCA_030998225.1. Lineage (NCBI taxonomy): Eukaryota > Metazoa > Arthropoda > Insecta > Hymenoptera > Diplolepididae > Diplolepis > Diplolepis rosae. The sequence goes on along the minus strand of JAPYXD010000581.1, from coordinate 4,121,237 downwards.
CGTTATTTGCATCAGAAAACGTATGTATGGATAAAGATTTTTCTGGAATTCGACTAATTAAATCACACGTAGAATTTCAATTCACTTTAAAAAGCTCAATGCACCAATGAATCTGCTTTTCAAATTCAAAGTAATCGCAAAATTGAAATGAATCCAGAAAGACCAAAATCACTTCGGTTGAATGAAATTCTGGTTAAACAAATAGAACAAGTTTGGCTGAAACTCAAATTTTTTTCAAAACATTCACTTGATTGAAATAGATATTGTTCTGGGTAGGGAATACGATTCCTTCATAGGTATTTTTTCATCAATTCTCTGAGGTTCATGTGTGGGTTTTGGAATTTGACTCCGGTTGGCATGTTGATCCAGATAAAGTGATTACTTAGACTTGGAATTGAGCTATCATTCAATGTCACCTGATCAAGTATTTGTCATATTGATTAAATCATTTATTCTATCGAATGTACATATAATTATCAAGTAATCAAAAATAGAGTCTATAAGAATAAAGGATAGGTTCGAAGTAAATGGATGTGAAGTATATTCATTTGAATTTGTTTAAAGATTTATTATTAAAATGTAACGGTGAAATGTATCCTTTGCTACCCATCCCTGCTGGAAGTAAAAAGATAGAGATCTTATTCTTTGGAATCATTTTCAATCTTTATTATAGAAAAATATAGAGATAATTTGAACAATTCTATCTCTTTTTCATTCTAAATTCACGTCTATCTTCTCTAATAACTACTTTTCTATCCATTCCAATCCTTTATCATATTTAACCTTTTTCTATCTCTTTTTCAATATAAATTCACGTCTATCTTTTCGAATACTTACTTTTCTATCCCTTAAAATTTTTCATCAATCCTCCTCAATCTTTTCCTATCTCTTAGTCAATCACAATGCACGTCTATATTTTTCAATCTCCCCTTTTCTATCTCATTCTGTTTTACATCTATCGACGTCAATCTTTATTATCTCTTTGTCGATCTAAATTCACGTCAATCTTCTTCAATCTCCTCTTTTCTATCTCATTCTATCCTTCATCTATCAAATTTTAAATCATCTTTCTATCCCTCATTATCTCTTCTTACAACAAAAGAAGATCAGTTTACTACTAAGATATTTTATATTCTTTTTCTATAAGGGTGATTATATTTTATGGTCAATAAAGTAATAGTCTCCCCCTATGTAAAATTAACACAATACTGTTTAGAACTGCACTCTTCATTTCGTGGTAAGAATAGATACTGAGGGATATAGAGAAAGATTAAAATTTGCACTGTGGGGAGATAAACGAGGGATAGAAAAAGATACAAGTGGTCGATCACGAAAGATAGAGAATCATATAGAAAAAGATAGATACTACTTCAGTCGTCAGATAGAATAAAGGATAGGAAAAGATAGATATTACCAGACATAGGGATAGAAGGAGATAGATATTCCCGGGCACTCTAGATAAATGCGGAGATAGAAAAAGATAGAGTTTTGGGGATGCGAAGTAATGTGTTGGGAGAGATAGAAATTTTCTATCTCTTCCAATCCCCCAGTTCCCATCTTTTTCAATTTTTTTATTTCCAGCATTAATTTTTTAATCTCAATATTTCTATCCTACTTTCTTTATCTTTATGCTGTCTATCTTTTCATATCCTCAACTTTGCAGCGTCAATAATTTCCTATTCTACACCTATCCACATCATTGTTTACCTATTATTACCAAAAAATCGATGCCAATTTTTTTTATCTATATAAAATATACTGGTGTGCTTATTATTTATTCAAGTCAATCCTTTTTTAATTATTCCAATCCCTTTCTATCTCATTTGCAATCCACTACCACAAATATATTTTCGAATCTAATCCTATGTTCTTTATAATATATTATGAAACATATCCTTTTCAATACTTTTCGATCTCTTTTGAAATGCATTTTCGTACCTATTTTTTTCAATTCCATTCTATCCAAGTCATATATATTTTTTATTGACCATATTCTTTTTTCATTTTTATCATTTTAATTCAATTTTTATATCAGTGTATATTCTTTGTTTAATAGTTTTAATTCCTTCCTATATTTTTTAAAATCTAATGCAGTGTTTATCTTTCTCGAATTCTATTTTTTTTTAAATCTATTCCTTGTCTAATAATCTAAATCGCCATATTTCTATCCAAACCCATCCTTTGTTTTAACTATTTCAATCCTTTTATATCTCTTTTTATCCAATTCTATTCTATCTTTAGTCTCAGAATTACAATTATTTTTTATCTTTTTTATAATCTACTCAAAAATTTGAAATAATAAATAGATATTACTAGAATTGTCGGATAAGCTCAGGGATAGGAAAAGATAAATATTCCTAGACATGGCAGATAAATTCATGGATAGAAAAATATGGAATTTTGTGGATGAAAATGTGCATTTGACAGATAGAAAACCTATCCTTTTCTATCCGAGAAAATGTCTATATGTTATCTCTTTTTATCTTTTTACTTCCAGAAGGAAGAATCAAGAATAGAAAAGCATGCGGAAAGAAATACTGCATTTGAGTATAGGATGTAAATTTTTTAATTTGTACCTCTAAAGATATGTCACTAGCAGCGGGGAAGTCAAGATACGTTCATAACCCCTGACCTGGTTGCGTGATGTCGTGACCAGACACAGAAGTGGGGTTATGGCCTTGTTGGGAATCTGGTTATCAGGCTGCACTCTTGTCCTTTCAAGCTCTGTCTTCCTTTTGGAATTCAGGATCATCTCGCACGTACTGCTGATTTCATAATTTCGGCATCTTGCCAGGTGGTACACGTGATCGCTTGAGGTCTTAAAATCTAGATCAATGTCCGGCAGAGAATTTAAAATTTCCTCCTGATTTACTGCTATATCTTATCAAATTACTGACATGGAGTAATTAACGAGCTGTATGAAAAACCAAATGCAAAAAAAAATTTTTTCCCTTGAGTTAATTTGCAAAATTCTTTAAATACATTTCAAAGCTTTCAATTTTTTTTTTTTTTTGTCCTTCCAATGCTAAATGGTTTACTATTTAAAGTCTTAACGATGCTTAGGGAGCTTTTAAATGTGGAAACTTTTTCATTTAAATGCTGATGTTACATTTCAAATTTCCATGGATAATGAAATTAAAACATTTGCAAATTCTTCAAATGGTTAATGGTTTGGAAAATCTTTAGTAAAAGACCTATCAATGTAAAGGAAGTGGGATCTATTGGAATGTAAGAGCTATTGGACCTAAGTGTGAGACTTGAGCCAGCTAGTGAGCCAGCTGCCCCCTCGAGCATTAAGGGCGGATTTGCGTCGCAATCACAAGAGAGCTGAGATGAATTACTCGTCGTTGTCGAGTTTTGCATTCCCCTACATTTCAAACCCCTCATCCAGCAGCTCAACTTCTTAGCATCCCTAGAGTAGAGCTAGGGAAGCATTCTCGCTTTCCCTGTCTGAACTAACCCGAATCTCGATCTCTTCGCTCGTCAGCAGTGATTTCCTAATTTATGGTAATTTTCCGAATTCATCTTGCACGCCTGACTCTAAATGCTTGGGTACACAAGCCGGTTGGAAATGTTCACCGTGGCAAGATTTCTCCACCGGCTGAATCAAGTATCTAGATCTCTGAGAAGTCAATTTGATTTTATTGTAATCGATGTAAATAAATTTTTAATTTAAACTCTGTAACACTTTTGTTTTTGTTTTGTATAAATATTCGTTGAAATATCTATTTTTGTTGAACTTGTTTTCTTGATATAGGTAACCAAATGTAAATTCAAGCTCTCGTTAATTAGTGATTAAAATATATTTTATATAATAATTCCGTCCAAATTAATTTTCTGTCGTTTAGGTAATTAATAATGCTGGACGCCAGCGTTCACAATTTTGAGCCAGCTATAATAATCCAATCATCACGCATCCAGTTATAATAAAGAAATTAAATAAGCATAATGCGGTATTCTTAAAATTAGTCAGTCATTTTGAATATTATAGATATACATAATTCATACGAGCATTCAGAATAAATAATTTATACAAGCATTCACATGACAATATAGATTATCAAATCATACAAACTTGCAAGTTATTAAAATGAAGAAGAGTCCAATGCAGAAACCTACTGATAACAATCCAATGATGAATTGAAGTCGACGAGATATTGATATCATAATCGTTCAAATGACGTTCTCCACACAATGATTTTTATTCCAAAGAGTAGGCAGCATCCTTAAGACGTTACTAATATGAATGGGATCCATGGCTGGTTCTCACAGACGCTTCGCTAAGTTTTTGATCCAACGATCGAAATCCTTCATTGCAGAATGATCTTTTATTACCACATCTCCTTGGATGATTTTCAAGTGGCTCATGGACCGTTAATAATAGCGATCACAATAACACTCTCTTTTATCGTTCCCTATCGAAAAATCCGTCTCCGGATCCGACGCCAGAACCTAATAGGATCCGGCGGTGGATCCGGTCCCAAATTCCCACAGCGGTTTCGACCAAGTTTCCGACGCAGGTTCCGAATACGTTTCCGACGTAGGTTCCGGCGCAGATTCCAGCGTAGGATTCTATTAGGATCCGGCGTCGGATCCGGAGTCGGATTTTTCGATAGGGTTTTATATGATTTCACATTCAGCGACTTTCATTGAATATTTAGTGTCGCATGAAATTGACTATGCGATCTGTACGATTCTAGATCTTGGTATCAACTGACTTCCTTAAATCCAAGCCTCGCCAGGTTCAATCATGGATTCCCGTAAATCGACCTTTGACTCTCTACGTCACTCACACGTTACAATATTATATGAAAGATAGACAGACGCCAAACATACAATCAAAGGTCAGGATATAAGCAAAAATTCAAATACACACTACATACAATTATATAAAATACCACTAGATGATATAATATAATGGTTACAACTCCAGAATAAAAAGAAACAAAAATAATTTCAGCACTCCTTGCTAGAAGTAAAGCGATAGAAATCCTATCACTTTTAATCGCTTTCTATCCCTTAGATAGAAAGAGATAAAGACATTTGATCTCAACCTATTCCTTGTCTATTTATCTCTATCTCTTTCTCTTTCTTTATCGATCCAAATTCAGGCCTATCTCTTTCAATCCTGCTTTCTTTATTTCAGTTTATCCTTTGTACATCCACCTGTATCTGTTTCTATGTCTTGTCTATCCACCTCTATTCCTTTATGTCTCTTTGTCAAACCAGATTGACTCCTATCTCTTTGAGCCTCTTTTTATTTATCCCAGTATATCCCTCGTCTATCCACCTATATATATATTTATATCTCTTTTCTATCCGCCACTATCTTTTTCTATCTCTTGTTTATCCAAATTTACACGTATCTCTTTCAGTCCCATTTTCCTAATCTCAGCCTATTCCTTCATCCATTTACCTCTATCACTTTCTATCTCTTGTCTATTCTCTTTTATCTTTTTACATATCTTTGTCAATTCAGGTTCATACTTATCTCTTTCTACACGGAGAACAATGCAGATCAGAAGAATATGAATGATTATTAAAAACTAGGAATGCCTTTTAGATAAGAAAAGAGAGTGTTGCGCAGTTTGGGAATGAGTTTTATACTGTTTAATACTCTCTTTTCATTTTTAGTAATCATTTCTGTTTTTTAGTAATTGTTCATAATCTTATGATCTCCACTTTTCTCCATGTATCCCTGTCTATCCTCGCATTTATATCTTCTAATCTCGTAAGTAATATATCATTAATTACAAATAAACTTTTATAATTTGAATAGAAAAGAGATAGAAAATTATATCTTAAATATACAAGAGATAGATCGAAATAAAAAAAAGGGAATTTAAATATTGACGTGTTTCTGGATTGACGAAGAGATAGAAAAATTTGGATGGCGATAGTCGAGGGACAGACATGGATAGAGAAAAGTATCTTGTAAGTCATATCGAGTTTTCTTACAGTTATCACTGTTTGAAAGAGATAAAAAGAGATTTACATTCCAGAATAAGCGATAGAATGAGGAATAGGAAGAGATAGAAATGGTTCTATCTCTTTCTATCCCCCTGCTTCTATCTCTTTCTATCTTTTTACTACCAGGATTGCTGGAAGCCTTATGAGTTTTTTTAAGAAACTTAAAATTTGATAAGCATTCCAATTTATATATATATATATATATATATATTTATTTATATATGTGTATATATTCATCAATATTAATTTATTTTTTGCATTTATTAGTGTTGAGATTGATTTCTAGTTTTAATGTATTGTAAACAAACGCAGTATTTCCTGTTTGTTACGCCTAGAATTGTTAACTGGAAATATTCTCTGAAGAATGTTCTCGGACAAATTAGTTCTCAAGAATTTCCGGAAATTCAATCCTAATTTCTTATGTTTCTCAACGTTTTCCACTATTTTTTTCTGTGATCACTAAGAATAATTCAGAGGATAAGTTTTTATTATTTTCTGTTATGGGTGGTAATTTAGAGGCTTGCAATTGTTACTTTATCCATACATTTTTATGAAAAAATATAATCTGATTGTTTAAAGAACTTTGAGGTTAGAATTTATATATTCTTCAATAATAGAAACCGGTAGGGATTTTAAATGTTATGTATGCGTTATTGTCATACGCAAAATGTTACAGTTTTATTTTCCTAGATATTAAGAGTAGCAAAAGGTGTAATTTTATTAGAAATAAAAGATAATGGAATCATTTGGAACTATACATATACAAAAAAAGTAGTATTTAGCAGATACAGTACCGCTTAAAATTATCCGGACACCTGTTGTTCGAGCCATTCTCAACATGTCTTAATTTTTATAAAAACTAGTTAAATTCTCGTTATTCGATAATAACATGAATCTTGATGAAATTTTGCATCTAATTATTATTATTTAAATTAAAAAAATTAATTTAAAAATTAATTTTGTTAATCGAAGCATACCCTGTCGAAAGTTTCGAAACGCAATTCAGTCTGCACGAATCCGAGAGATTCCGAAATCTGTTTCCGAACCATTCTGGATAAATGCGAACCAATCCGAAAGACGTTTTGTATCTCGTTTAACGAAAATCGGTCAAAAATAAATCCGATTTATTCTGCCTCAATCTGAATTAATCCGAACACTGTTTTTAATCTGAGTCTATCTAAATGAATTCGAGATCTGAATGACTCGAATTGATTTGGATTAAAAATTCGGTTTAGATCTATCCGGTCTCAGATTAATTCGGTTTCATGCCTCGAATTAAAGCTTAATGAATTGGATTAAGTAGGATTGATTCGGATTGATACCACGGATTGAAGTAGAATGAATCAGATAAAATCGGATTTTTGACTGTTTTTGGCTTTTAATCAAACGAGATAAAAAACGTTCTTGGGATTGGTTTGGAATGGATCGGAATAGCTTTAATTTTCTGAAGTAGCTGAAGAGACAGTTCCAAAAAGAGGATAGGAAAAAAGATCGGCATTCGAGAAGGTGAATGATACAAGACGGGTACATCGAATATAACTCGCGTCTCAACAGTGGAATTCAGAGATTCCAACCCGTATTCTCATGAGACAACGGCTTTACTACAGGTTAGGATGTATCTGTACCATCTGCTCTATACGAATATACAATATATCTACCATCCTTTGGTGACAATAGTCCGAAATTCTGTGTACCGGGTGTTGTCTAATAATATACCCGGTCATTCATCTGCTTTACAATTATCCCCAATCTCCCTCTTTCAGCTAACTGTGTTGCACATGCTCGCCAGGATGACAAACTATATTTCCACAATTAAGTATCCCCCATTCTCAGATTTACTTAAGACAAGGTGACGTAGCTGTTTTTATTAGGGCCGTCGATCACTTATCGATTTTTACTTTACCGACACTTTATATGTAAGTTTCGTTTTGAAAAAGTTGGGAAATTTACGTCCCAGTTGTTTTACGCATTTACATAATCAAATATATATATTTTGATGATATTAAACTAAAGTGCTCGAAAATTTTAGGTGCTTCTGTTCAAACATAAGAAATTAAAGTATAGTCGAAGTGTTCTTTTGGTGCCCAACGAGAGTCGTTCAGTAAGTCCTTGGAAAAATATAGAAAAACGAATTATTTTGTGTAGATTTTAAAATTTTTTTAACATAATCTTCTTTTAACTCTATACACTTTTCCAAGTGTTTCTCCAAATTTTTTATGCCGTCCAAAAAGTAGGATTTTGGAAAGTCTTCAAAATAGGCGTCTGTTTTAGCACTGAAAAAACAGTATAGCTGAGAGAACTATATTTTGATCCTCAGAACCAGAAAATATTGCTATCAGACCAATGCTACGGTATGGTCCTCAGAACTATACGAGTATAGGTGAGACAGCTATACTGGTATTCCTAAACGTCATATTGCTCCGCGAAGGATACAAGTTCGTTGATATGACAATCCCCAATCTCTTAATTTTCTCTTCACCCACTCGTCCATAGCAGTTGTAGATTTTCACGTGTAATAAAAGAATATGCGATAAGCATAAATTATATTTCAAGCAAAGAAAAAATGCCTCTAACAAATCGACAAACGCCTCGAACAAATGACACTTCTTTCTCACTTCGAGGTTAGAGTTGCGTGCATACGAAGCAAGGTATAGGTAGCGCGGCAAACCAGTATAGTTGTCTCACCTATACCAGACACACTATATGCCGGTATAGGTCGGACAGCTATACGTCTATCGTTGCACGAACGAAATTATTTTGGTGCGATGGCAAAATACGCGTTTCGGTGCGTCACGCATTCATTTTAGCTACAATACCAATATCGTATAGTAACGACAGGTATTTTGCTCAACTCAAATTCTGTATAGTTTTCTCAGCTATACTGTTTTTTCCGTGAGCGATGACCTTCTCGTTCGAGAGTTTTGACTGTTCCTTTGTCTCTGGAGTGTAGTGATGTATCCATGTTTCGTTCACAGTTATGTATCAACACAGACTGAACACGAACGATGTTCATCTTTTGTTGATGTACGGCCACGTTTAAATTCATTTATCCAATTGTAAACAGCTGCAAACACAGGAGCAGATGTGCCATGAACTTGATCCAACTCAGCTTTGATCTCTTTCGATGTTAAGCCTCTTAAATTTAAGTGTTTAATCACCGCTCGACACTCACTTTTTTCCATTTTTGTAAATACACAAAAATTTTTTGCTTCAATCGGCAATAATAATGAAACCCTTTGATGGATATAACTGAGACTTTAACAGTTGTCTAATGAGTAATGATACTTACTAAAACCAAACCATTTTCGATACTAAGAGCGCCATCTCTTGGATTTTCCAAGGACTTATTGAAGGACCCTCGTATTTCACGGATTAGTATAAAGAGACGTATCTTAGGCTGAGGAACCCGACTTGGATTAATCGTGGTTTTCCAGAATAATTCGTGGAGTTGAGAAATAGAATAATTCGACTGAATCGAATTTCAGCGCCTCTGCTGGACAGAATCTGACCTGTTTTCCGGCTTTTTGACACATAACCACCAATTTTAATGTTGACGCTTTCGTGGGTTTTCGGTACGTTTTATTTGAAAAGTAGTAGGAAATGAAGTGCATTTATAGCCAAACATGTATAATTTTTAAAGTTAGTTACTTTATTTTATTTTTCGACTTTTTACACTGACTATTTATTTTTTTCTTTCTTATTTAATTGTTATCCTTTTTATTTTATTCTATGCAGTAATACAAGAGATTTCTAACCTCACTCTGTCATGCGAGCGTTTACTATTAATGTGCAGTGCACCCGCAGTGGCGCTGGAGTTCGATCCAGACGAATTGTTTTATTTTGCGACTCCACGAATTATTCCGGAAAACTCTGACATGACCAATGGCTTTTGATATGTCTCCTTATACTACTCAGTGACATTAGGGTTAGAAAGTGTCGGTAAAGTAGAAATGTACAGGTGACACGTAACCTTAACGAATAATTATCAAAAAACTACTAGGTGGAAAGAGAAAATTAAAAATAATATCTTAGCTTTGCAGGAGAACATAACTGAGCGAATAGCGCTTTGTTCAAGAAAACAAAACGTCGAAAGTAGCACAAACGTGTGAGAAAAAAGCAACATGGACAGAACTTGAGCAAGAGAACAATTCTCCTGATACCTGACTCGAATAAATAGTTCAACAAGAGTGAAGCTCACTAGAAAAAAGAACCTCTCAGAATTTAATATCTGCAGCACCCATATTGCTTTTCCGATGTATGTTGAAAAAAAGAACTAAAAAAATTGAACTAGGTGTGTAAAGTAACAGTTCACTTTTATACGCCTTGCCTTAATACCTCTTTCGCGTGCTCTGTCTTACAATGAAAAACATCCAGAGAAAGAAATTGTAAAGTTGTCGTTGAAAAATAGAACGTACCGTCGTGTCAACGAAACTAAACTTTAATCCGATTTCACACACGAGATATTTCAGGAGCACTTTTTATAGCTTATTCTTAGTTTTTTGATGTCTTCATATTATTCTTCAATTATTCATTTTAAAGTCTTGGTTTTGCATTTTTATAACATGAAATGGTTTCACTTTCTTGCAAAATTTGATTTTCCCAGTTTTCATTAAATCTCCACGTTTTGAGATATGATTTATCAGCATCCATAGAAAGAGAACAAGTTCATTAGCCAAACTTATCCGAATTTTTTTTACTAAATTATACCATTTTTGACATTTTAATATCAGTTCATGGTGATAATTGAAGAGCTCTATAGATTATTTACACGATAATTTTTATTCTGACAGAAAATGAAGAATTTATAGTTTTTTAAAAAATATGAAAAAATTCAGAAAACTGACATTTACAAGTCTATAAAATTTACTTATGGGCATCGGCCAACCAGAACACATGACGTTTTTTCGATACAAAATATCTTTCTTAAAATATAGAAAATATAATAAAAGACAATATATTTATTAATGATACTAGAATAAATTACTTACATCAAAGTAGTTTTAAGCAAAGTTTCAGTATCTTGGGTCAAGCGTCAAAAAGGTGTCAACTGTTTAAAGGTTACAAAATTTGTTCAATAATGTCCGCTCAGTAACCTATTTCTAAATGATATTACGAGGACCATTCAATTAGTCCTTAGAAAAAGATAGAAAGACAAATTATTTTGTGTAGATTTGTTTTCATTTTTCAATATAATCTCCTTTTAACTCTAGACTTTTCGAAGCGTTTCTTCAACTTTTCCAGGCCGTCCAAAAAGTTTTCTTTTTTTCAAATGAGGACGTTTTTTCTTGATTTCTTCGCTTGACTTGTGCAATAAGGACGCATAATAGGCTCCAGTTATCGTTTGTCCTTTTTCCAAATAATCTGCGTAGATGAACCTATCTTGCTGAGATTTTTTTCACACCCACTTTTTCGTGCAAAATTTAAATCACTGTACCTTGCGATATGCCTGTGTCTTCAACTATTCCGCGCACTTTGATTCGTCGATCAATCAACAACATATCGTGAATTTTGTCAATCATTTCGAGAGTAGTCACTTCCACTGGAGAAGACTTAGTGTTTTAAGGTTCATATACCATGTCTCAGAGACAAAAAATCGGATCGGGATGATCCAAAATGTAAATGAAAGTTTTAAAGCGGTGCTAAAAGATGGTGTAAGTGGATTTTCGAATAAAAAATCCTGACGTATAAGGAAAATTAAGACAATGGATTCGTTTTTAGGACATCCAAATCCTTTTGGATCACCAAGTCAAGTAATTGGGTATAAATTTTGTCAGCGTGTATAATTTTCTCTGAAAAATATTGTTTTATTTTATAACAATATCTACCGTTAAAATGTAAATGATCGTGAAGTAAGTTAGTTAATAATTTAAGTAGCCTTTGCTTAAAATGGTGTTGGGATAATATTAGTAAACGGATTAAAAGAGGGCGTTAGTTAACTCCTCCCTCAGGACATTTATGAAATCAGGCGTCTTCCTAGCAGGCAGGCGGTCTGATTTTTCATTGTTCCTTCGCTTCTATCCCAGCACATTGGTGTGAGTGCATCACTGTATCACGCAAGGCCGCGCGTGCCGTTTTTCTCATCTCACCTTTCGTTAACTAACACATTCTACTCACACAAGCTGCTCAAATTGTCAAGAAGACAACTAAGTCGAGTCGGAGACGAAGCTACCTTGATAATGAATTTCATTTATCCCCTTTATCGTTGCTCTTTTACCTCTTTTCTCCCCTTTATCCCCGGTGAACAAAATGTCCTTCTTTTTTTATCTGATATGCAATTTCCCCGCTGCTATTTTCTTTACTCAATTTTATTTTCTATCTGACGCTTCCCAAATTAAATAACATCCCTGTTTTTAATCCCGGATAGGTTGCGGATGAAACCCGAATATATTTCTACTCCTATCAGTGTATATCAGGAACTCTATAGGAATTTGCTTCTGGGTTGTATTCGGTCCTAACCGGCACGAGTAGGATCCAAGAAATATGTATATCCGGCCACTATTAGGTCCTAATTGACAATATATCGAAGAAATAACAAAAATTTCTATCTAATTGCTACCGAGGTTTTATACGGATATTTATTCCAGGTTGTGTCCTTCAGTTACTTTTTATCTGGCTTCATCCAAGAAGTATTCGGGTCATTGGAGTAAAAATTTATTTTGTTCAAAGTCAAAATGCGAATCGAACTGAATCTGTTCAGGAACTGTCTGAAAGTTTTATTATCGGAAAAGAAACAAAGTCCTAAAATGTATGCTAGACCAAGTTTATATGTGCCAATTAAGACCGGATAGAACAAAACATATAACTCGTATTCAAACCTCTTCTCAAACTGATCTTTGATGTGTAGACTTTCTATCAATTTATTCTGAGATTTGCCTTAAAACTACTGTTATGTCACAACTACATAATTACGTACTTTAATCGAAGGTCCCTCGTTTGAAGTTAGGATCAAACGATCCTCACTTAGGAATTAAAATGTTACTAAAGGACACAATTATTATTGAAGTAAGACAAATTGAATATATTTAAGTTATAAGAATTAATGGAAGAAATTGAAATTTAAGTCAATTACATCAATTAACAACAGAATTGATAAAAATGGCACAGGTAATTCGTAAAATGAAGAGAACAGAGCAAGGGAGAAAGAAGTTCGGTACCTTTTGTAAATTCTGGAATTGCTTTTATGAGATGGTCCATACAGGTGTGAGTGAGCTGCTTTCAGTGAACTCAGAACGTGGGAGCTGGCGGCCCCCATCATAGGTCCCACCAGCTCATGGCTTCTTCCTTGCTCCATTTCCATTGGTTGGTTGAATGAGAAAAATGCAATGGGCATCCATGGTGGAAGCCGCCAGCTCCCACTGCACTATACGCGTACTCCACGCTGGAAATCTTTTGAAGACGCCGTACTTTATTTCTGCTCACAAGACTGACTTTAACCCTGGCAGCGTGTCATTTTTATATTATATTTTTACGTGACGTCACGCATTGCACAGTATCCCGCTGTGCATGACGTAGTTATATACTTATTTTCCTATCGGTAGTTTTCTCTCTCCTAGTAACTTCCTCAGATTTCCCCCAGAACCAGCCTGTGCCTATGGTACATTCAAATACGTAGCGGGACGTGACAATAGCACGTGGATCAATAAGTCCCGGGACTGACACATAGATGGCGTTGCCAACAAAAGTTCTGTATGATTTTTCATGAGTACCAACCTTCAAAAGATACCTGTCAAAATTTCATGACATTCTGATGTTTGGTCCACGAGTTACAGTGATTTAAGTCACGCTAGTCTTGATATTCTCAAAACAATGGATTCGAAACAATTTCGTGTGTTGATTTACCATTGCTTTTTGATGAAAAAAAAACACAGTGCAAGCTCAGCAATGGCTTGAAAAGTGCTACGGGGACTCTGCTCCATCAAAAACAACCATTTGTCGGTGGTATGCTCAGTTTAAACGTGGTCATACAAACACTGAAGATGCTGAACGCTCCAGCCGGCCAAATGAGGTAGTTACACTGAAAACCATCAAAAAAGTCCACCAAATCGTTTTCTAAAACTGTAAATTAAAATTGCGTGAGATAGCTGACACCTTAAAGATATCATACGGCAGTGTGTACGCTATTTTGCATGATCATTTGTCTATTAGGAAGCTGTTGTCAAAGAGGGTGCCGCGTTTGCTCACGGTGGATCAAAAACGACAACGTGTCGTTGATTTCGAGCGCTGTTTGTGGTTGTTTCTCCGAAATAAACCGAATTTTTTGCATCGGTATGTGACAATGGACGAAACCTGGATCCATCACTACACTCCGGAGTCAAAGCGGTGGTCAGCCGAGTGGACTGCAGTCGGTGAGAAGCGTCGAAAGCGGCCAAAAACGCAAATGTGGGCCGGTAGGGTTATGGCTTCAGTATTTTGGGATGCTCATGGAGTTTTGTTCATCGACTACCTTGAAAAAGGTAAGACGATCAATAGCGAACGTTACATTGGCCAATTGATGCGTTTGAAGAACGAAATCGGTGAGAAACGGCTCCATATAAAGAAGAAAAAAGTGCTCTTTCACCAAGACAATGCGCCGTATCACACGTCGCTCGCTACCATGGTGAAATTGAATTAATTGAGCTTCGAATTGCTTCCACACCCACCATATTCACCGGATCTGGCCCCTAGCGACTACTACCTGTTTGCAGAACTCAAAAAAATGCTCCAAGGAAAGAGATTCTACTCCAACGAGGAAGTGATCACCGAAACGAACGCTTATTTCGAGGCCAAAGATAAATCGTTCTACAAGAAAGGTATTGAAATGTTAAAGAAGCGCTGGACTGATTGCGTTGCTTTTGAAGGAGATTATGTTGATGAATAAAGTCGAGTTTTGCCAAAAAAATGTGTTTTTCCTAGTTAGTCCCGGGACTTATTAATCCACGTGTTACAGTCAAGTGATTATTCACTATGTCCAATTCCTCAGGGTAGAGACCACATTGGATTTATGAGAAACTCAACAATCCTGGGACGCTACATGGAGAAAAGTAAACTTGAATACTTACCACCGAAACCGTAATGGTTACTGCGCTGACCGCAATTGCTGGGCAGAAATTTTGTGTTGTAGCTATTCTGCGTTTGCTACTGTCTTAGCCCGAACAGTTCCTCCTTAGATCGTAACTATTAATTCGCGAAACCAGATTACCAGAACGTGATCTGGAGGAAACATTACTTCGTTGGCAGTAACAGTTACTCCTCTATACCGAAAGCGCTTCTCCCGGCGCAGTTCTCGTTGCATATAATATCGGCAGCGGCGCCACTAAATATAACAGCTGAGCGCATTGTGCCGAGTTTTTCAGATACGCGTGCCGTGTTTGTTATAAACCGAAAACCGGCATTGAAAAGATATTTGAAAAGAAAACTGCTATGGCGGAAATATTTGCGGATCAACCGCAGTAATAGTTACTGCCAGGACCGTAATAGTTACTGCAGATCCCCTTCTGGTCTCGCACCGTAACAATTACTGCGCCCTCCGAAACCGCTTACGCTTAAATTGTTAACGCTACTGCTTTCTCCTGCTGCGCAAAACTGTTGCGGTTTTGGGAGTAACCATTAAGGTTTACTTTTCTCCGTGTAGTGTTATCATCAGCGATTAGAAAGTCACAAAGGATCCTTTTGCGTACCTTAAGATTGTCTATGTTTTTTATCTCGTTACTACTAGTGACTTCAGATGATATTTAGTTCAAATATCATACTAAGAAAAATAATGATAATAAACAATTGAAAGATACAAACCTGTAATGGAATATTGCCTGAGTGATGGCAGGAGAAAATTATATAAAGCAAATTCCAAATTAAGGCTCAGTCGTTTATATAAACCCTAGTGGTGATACCTTTTGTGAGAAAGACATCCATCTAGCGGCAAGTTCAAAACTACAAGTTTTATCAGAAGTTTTAAATCATCTTAAAAAAATATCCATCTATATTAAAACTTCTTTTGCGAAATGATATAAGAATCATTTCTTTTGACGTAAAATTGGTTGATTGAGCCAATTGTTTCGTGATTAACTATGACTCTTACAATGATTCACATCCACTGCAGTAGAAAAAAGAAAAACTTCCAAAAAAGAAAAAAACGCAGTTGGGGATTTGTTTAAATAATTATTTATAGCAATTAAATTATATATCTATTAGAATATTTTTTTTTATGGGAGCAGTTTTAAAAACTCTGTCAGATAGTACTAGATTAATTTCGACATTTTTGGGAAGATAAAAATTCATATTGCTGAAATGGCCGATTTTGTCACTTTATCTGTTTATTTATACAAGACCTATCCGATTGCCGATCGAACTTTATTCGGGTTCTAACGGATCCTATCTGGCGTTTTCCAAATTTACCCTCAAATTTTAAAATCCTAATCCTTTAACATTTTAAAACCCCAGTTTCCATCAATTATTTCGAATAATAAACTTGTTTCTTTTAGCAAGTTAAAGATAAACAATTTTCATTTGAATTAAAGCTTTGCAGCATATAGGATTTGTAATACTCAGCGCAACAGTTGCACGTTTAGTGCTTTTATACTTTGACGTTCTCAAATATTGAACTTGGTTCAAACATTTTGACATTCGTATTGTGCGAGCAGTTTTTAAATTAAAGAGGCAAATTAAAGAGAGAGTTCGAATTGATTGGCATATTTTAAAGAGGAGAAGCTAGTATGATAATAGTTATTATTATTATGTTATATAATCTATTTCTCAACGAAGAAAAGACAAGTGTTTGACACTCGTTCGTCGTTAAGACTTTTCGTGAAATTAAGTTATTTCTCGTTGTGCTGACAGTGCTTCTGTCTTCGGAGATTCTGCTATTTGTGTTTTTAGTTCTTTGATTCAATTGCTCATGTTTGTCTTTTTTTCAGTTCTCGGGAAGTTTCTTTTGATCTCTTGCTCTTTTACTAGTACTTGTTGATACTTAGGTGCTTTATACTCGTTATCGCATCGCTGAGTAAGGGCACCAGCAATATAAAATAAAAATACTCAATTCCATTAAAGAGTAAAGAGAAGAACGTCTGATAAGGCTTGAGAATGAAAAACGTAATATAAAGAGAAAAAAGAGTGAAAAGAGAGAAATGAGTAAAGCTGGAAAAACAGACAATTCCTGCTGAGCATTTAACGTGACGACGATGAAAATTATGAAAATATGTAGTCCTCTTTTAATCCGCGATGCTCTAGACTCCAAGCGAGCTTTACATTTTTATTCTGAAGCTTTGTATCTATGTTTACGACGAAGGAATTAAATTTTACTGGAACGAAAAGAAGATTAAGAGCTCTATAACTATTCTCAGAAATACAGTAGAACTCCAAACATAACTGTTATAATTCTATTCAGGAGCAAAAGTTTAATTATCAAAATTATACTATAAATTTACACATTTCAAAAGGATAAGGAAGATACTTGATAAAAAGTAAAATCTTCAGCTTTAGAACTTTACTAATTAGAGTTATAAGCATTGAAAACAGTGATTTCAAAAGATTCTTTCGTGTTTCAGAAATTATCTTGAAAACGGTGCAAGATATCAAAAGGTCTCGAGGCAAATTCTTCTAAATACTTTTTTGAGAATGAATTTTTCTTTCATAAAAATGATATCCTTTTAAGTCTGAGAATTGATAATAGATTGAATGTTGTTGTTATAGTCAGCAATCCTGAGACTGGTTTAATGCAGCTCTCCATCCGTTTCTATCCTAAGCGAGTCTTTTCATTTCACAGTATCCGCTACAGCCTACGCCATCTATAATTTGTTTCACATACTCTTATCTTTGTCTTCCTCTCCTTTCGCGTCCTTGTATTGTACCTTCTAGAATTGTTCCTGGGTGCCCCTTATGCCTAAGTGTGTATCCTATCAATCTGTCCTGGCGTCTTTCTATACTAGCGTATAAGCTTAATTGCCTATTTCAATGTTTAAGCGCTTTTCTTTCGTTAATTTTTTCTGACAGTAGATTTTATTAGATAATTCTGGATTTTACAGATATTATAAAAGACGTTCCAAAGTACACAATTTTTTTTTTAATGACATCCGGTAGAGATACGGTGGCCCGAAGAGAACTATCTTTTTTTTGGTACCCATGATTTCTCAATTTTGGCTCATCTGAAACAAAAAATCGAAAAAGATTCTTAAAGAGTACATGTCCGTAATTAACTAATTAATCAATTTTAATTAATTTAAAAAACTAATCGTAATTTATTAGTCTTTCAATATACCTGAATATCCTTTGTAAGGGATGTTTAGAAACATCTGGTAGCCAACCCGCTTATTTTTCGTTGCTTGTCCAGATATGAAATATCTTACTCAAGTAGTGTCTTATTCTTTTTTGAACGTAGAGGCTGTTTATATATCGGTGTGGTGAAAAAAGAAATAATATAAATAGTAAAATAGAACAAAATTAGAAAAGATCACGCGAGTACGCCAGGAAGCATCATATCTTAAAAAGACATTTGGTGAGAGACAAAATAATTGAAAGTGAGTGTGCATTGAATAGACAAGACTCAAGAATTAAATAGTTGTTTTGAAAGTGAAATTTACAGTTCCAATAATATAAGTGAGAATAACTCGAATTTTCATAGTGCTAATGATATTAACGAAACGCAGACGCAATATGAGTAAGGTAAGATGAAGCGAAATTGAAAATGGAAAAATGAGTTCTTTTTTATATTTATTAGTATTGATTATAAGCTTCGAAATTCAATTTAAATACGTTCTCTTGAAAATCACTTTTCTTTAGATTTCTTTCAAACTTCGTAAATAAGTACTTTTTACCATGATCTACAAAGCGGTAAAAAGATTAGCATCAAGACCGGTACTTAAAATCGAGAAATTAAACTCTAAAGTTGAATCTCTTAACACGTGTCAGATAGGCGTAGTTCAGTTTTGCGATACCTTTCTTTACATTAAAAACACAATTTTCTTTAGATTTTTTTGGAAAACTAGTATATTATACTAGAGATTATAAGGAATCGTATGCCATCATAAAAAATACGTGTACCGGCACTACTTTTAAAGATATACGTTGTTGAAACTCGCAGTTGCACAAATTCTTAGACGGCTTGCTGAAGCAAATATGGTGACTTGGCAACACAGTATCAACAGCGCGCGCGTACGCTTACATTTGACATTGCTTCCAGAGCTTTGTTTTTACGAGCAGCTGATTTTTGTGAAATAAAAAATCCATTTTTGTTACGAAATTTATTATAAATCTTATTAGTATTTACAAACTGTCAATAAACTCATAATATAACCTCTCTCACACCATATGCTTTCGACTCGATATGAGAAAGACAGGAAAGCGGTGTTGCCAAATCCACAAATCGACGCAGAAGACACATTTTGTTCCTTTTCCGCATAAACGGTGCTCAACTCATTCGGTTAGAAAGCTTAACAGTAATCCCACTACCTATAATAGAGTAGGATGAGCACATCTACGGGCAAGAGAACGTCCTTAAATAAATATTATGAAAACTAAATTATTGTTCATATTTATTGTATTTAAAATTCCGATACCAAATTACTGTTGTCCTTTGATGATGGAACGATATTGAAATCCAGTATGGGAAAGATGTTGCGATCTTATGTCGGAACGATGTTGGAATCGATTACCGAATCGGTCTTACATTTCGACATTCATCCGACAGCGATCCAGTGTCGGAACGACATTGTTCCGAAACTGGAACCCCACTTGAGTCGTAGTTTGCCGCTTTGAATCAATCGTAATGAGAGTAATGCTTCTTTAGTCTCTGTTTCTTTCCTAAAACCCGACTGATCTTCGAGGAGTGAGCTATCTATTGTCTATTCTAATCTTCTATAAATTATTGTAGTTAGAATTTTAGACGCATGTGTCGTCAGACTAATAGTACGATAGTTCTCGTATTTATCTGCATCTACTTTTCTCGGCATATTAACAGTTTTGCTAGCCTTATAGTCCTTTGGTATGTCACCCGTTTCATACATATCGCAAACCAATTCAAATAAAATGATCTTTTCTGCTTATCCTAAGTTCTGTAGGAGCTCTGCTGCTATTAGATCTACTTCTCGAACTCTATTTGCTTTCAGGCCCCTCAATGCTTTAACAAGTTCCTCGTTTACAATCGGATCCCCCTATCATCATTTTGCACCTCATTTTCGTTTTCTATGAGGTTGGCTACAGCGTCACCCTTGTATAGGCTCTCTTTGTATTCTATCCACCTACTAACTTTATCTCTACTCTCTCTTAAAGCCATGGATTAACCACATCAGCTGATGAATTGAGTCCCATGCGTATCGATTTTTTCCCCACATTTAAAATTTTAAGTTGAAATCAAGCGGTGAAATTTTTGAAAATGGTTAGAAGTAGGAATAAAAAGTTATGATAAAAGCCTTGAGTGTAGAAAGAAAAAAAGTTTGATAATTCCTACAGAAATGCCGACACACATAACCTCGCACGTCCAAAAATGCTGTCTTTTTTGTTGCAATGTTATCAATTTGATGAAATAATTTTTGTATTTATTTCGATATTCGGCATCCAACAAATCTGTCAAATTGTGGAAATGGCGTTACCCAGTAAGAAGGTGGGCATTAAATGGCATTGAAATGTCAAAATCAGGAAAGAAACAGAATCGAGAATAAAACTTTTGAATACCTTTTAATGCCTAGGAATTAAAATGCATTCAAAAGTTTCATTCTCGATTCCGTTTCTTTCCAGATTTTGACATTTCAATGCCATTCAATGCCCACCTTCTTACTGGATACAGAGCTGTAATTGATGATAACGCCCAGTTTTATTTTCTCAAAAATAAAGTTTTTGAAAAATTTTTACTGAAAGGAATTTAACAGACGATCCTTACCACCTTTTATTACGTGCTTTAAATTTTCAAGTAGGTATATTAAAAGCAAAAAAAGTCCTTAACCCTTTTCCGTTTTCATCCCTGACTATCTTTTTATTAATACGTCTTTCCCTCAAAATTATTGCGTTTACCCTTCCTAGTCTCGTTTATTCTTGTATCTTCTTCTCTCATCCATCAGTTCTAATGTTTCTTTATCTATCCATGGTTTCGTAGCTGCTCTTGTTTCATTCTTTAATACTGTTTCTGCAGCTCTTAGAATACAGCTGAAAAGAGGTTTTTGTTCATTCTCAGAACATATATGTATTTGGAATTGACATCCAAATTATTTTTAAAAAAGGTCTTTTGTTCATTTTTAATTCGTACATATGTATTTAGAAACAACATACAAATTGTTTTTGATTTTCAAAGAACCTTAGGAATTGAAACCAATGATTGGCCAATGACAGTGTTAATTGATTATAAAAAACGTTTTTTCTGAGTTTTTATAATATGGCCGAAAAAAATAAATTATATAGATGCATCGATGATATGTTTAGCTACTCTGAGAACACAAAATTTGTCAAACAAATCAGAGTGCTTTTTCATTGCAAGTTCCCTTGTCTCACTAAAATCTGGATTCTTTTTTATTGCGAGTCCCCTCACCTCTCACAAATCGGGGTGCTTTTTTCTCAGTGCTAGAGTGGTTTATAAGGGTTTTAATGGTCTGTGAGTTTCTTACAACTTACCTACGTATTGTGGAATACTTATTGTTTAATTCAGAGTGGGGTAAAATAACAGGAAATGTAATTATGGATTTTTTCAGGGGTGTTTTTTTTTTAATTTAAGGGTTGCGATAGCTTTATAATTTTTAACATTTTAGAAATCCTATTTTTGAATGTAGGGGTGTTTGTTAAGGTGGGAATGGTTTAAGAGTTTCTTGCAACAGACCCACGTATTCTGAAATACTTATTCTTTGATTTAGTGCAGTATAAAGTAAGAATGAACGATATTAAAATTTTTTATGCTTTAGGGGTAGTACTTGCACCTAGGATGGTTTATAAGGGCAGAAAATTCTAAAATATTTATTTTTACACGTTGGATACCCATAAATTCAGATCCACTATGTGTCGCGTAGAGTAAACCACTGAAAAAAGTCGGCCATTAAGGGTTAATGTAATTTTTATGAAATTCAAGGTGTTTTATTGAGCAATAAAGAAGGAGTCGAAAGATGTGACTATATTCTAAATTGTTGACTGAAGAATAAATTTTCATGGAGGAAAATATCATGCATTTAATCAAGGCTGTTTAGAATTGTGCAATGTTGGAAAACCATAGACAGTAGTAAAGGAAATAAGATACAAGGGTCGATACAAAGGAAGGAGGGATTTCTGTTGGAGGATTTGCAGAGCGTAAGGAAGAGAAAGGAGTAAGATGGGATATATTTCTCAAGATATCTATACGGGGACCCACCAGTGGTGGTTGGATGACCAAGACGGAAGTAGGACGAGGTTGCTTAAAATGGATGAGATCTCGGACCTACCGCAAGTGGATTACCCGCACAGCGAGCTATCCGTCAAATGCTACCAACCAGCAGAAACTTCTCAGGCGAAATATCGTAAAAGTGAGACTACATGCATGACAATATTGATATATTGAAGAATGATATTTTAGATTTTTCCAATGAAAATCAACTTTATAATTTGATCTTAAGACTCCCAAATTGGTGAATATATCATTCACATAATATTGACCCGTTCTTCATTGGGCTGAAGTTTGTGACGTCTTGTGTGACGAAGTTTTTTTTTCGTTATATGTGTCACGTCCTGTGACCAGCTACATTTATTTATTTATAATATTAAAAAATGTTAAACTAATAAAAATATTTCACAATAAAACGTGGATAAACAACATGTTTTGAAAAGTATTGATTATACGAAATAGAATGTACGGTAGTAAAATTGCAATAGAGAGAGAGAAATAGTAAATTTATAAATAGAGAACCTTTATGAATGAAACATCGTAACCGCTATAAGGGTGTTAACAAGGGAACCCCATCGGAATGTCCTAAGTACACAAGAATATCGGCCGGCGCAGCAAGGCATAGAAATTAAAAAATGAATCATCTCAAGAAAGGGGAACGTAGGGGAATCCAAGAGAAGGCCAAAGTTGAAAATATGTTTTCCCTTTTTTTGATGCATGGAGCTGGGAGTCAAGAAACTGGGTTTTCCACGTGCCAGGACAAGTGATCCTCAGGAGAGTTTTGAGGGTGGTATGAACTGGAAAATACTAAATTTTCTGCAGGGTAGATGAGTGAATAAAAGCAGGTGCTTTCTTGCGAATCCTCAGTAATTTTTCGTCAGTCTTCTTCAGTTTTCTTTCTAAGTTCCATCGTGGAGTCACTTTGCCCAAAAAGTCTTCTTCAGTTCTTCTCCGGGGTTTCCAGTTGTTCTCCAAGTCTAAGTTCCGCTAGTGTCTACTCTCCTAAAAGTGACTCCAAGTAACAATTTATCGGTACGTTCCTCCTCAGTGAAAATTGGATTATCCGTGTTATAATTAACGAGAAGAAACCACAGTCCCTCCAGTTCCAGTGGGGGGATCCAAGGTCCCATGGTTCCAAGGACAGTTCCAGGTGGAATAAAAAATAAGTAAGTTTAATTTAATCTCGTGGCAAGTTGTAACATTCATTGAATAGAAAGGTTAATAATTGTAAAATTAATTGATTATTTTGTTGTTGGCTATCCTCAACCCTTGTTTCGGTTAAGAAATCTTTTCAGGTCTCTTTTTTTAACAAAAAACGAGGAAAAATAAATAATATAATAAAAGGTGAGTAACCAGGACGTTACATATGATCTCCAAAACGATAAAAAATATGCAAAATAGTGATTTTTGATAGAAACAACATTTTTTATTGCCGAAAAAAATTTTATTGTCTGACCAAAGGAGGCCATTTATAGACGAACTTGTTGAATTATCTCGTAAACTGAAAAAGGACATACATATATGGACTTGAGTTTTCGATAACAGTCACATAATGCTACAATAAAAAAAATATAAATTAAAAATTAAGTTTAAAGTCCATATATATATCTCTTTTATAGTTTGCAAAATAATTTAACAAGTTCGACGATAAATGGCTTCCTTTGGTCAAGCTTTAGAATATTGTTTTCGCAATAAGAAATGCTGCTTTTCTTAAAACTCACTATTCTGCAAATTTTTTTATCGTTGTGGAGATCATACGACGAAAATAAAAATCCGTCACACCAGACGTCACAAACTTCAGCCCACTTAGTTCTTCTTTATTTCAAAGCCGATTTGCGATTTTGAAGATAATTAGGATTCTTGTAAACCACTAATCTTGATGATTTGAATAAGATCATAGGTTATTTCGTATAAGAAAAATAATATTGCTATGAACTGGAAATGAATATTTGATTATTCAATTGCGTTTACGAGCGACTCATTTTACTTAGGAATGGCGACTATCTCATTCAATTTACTTTCGAGAGTGCTTTGCGTGACGGTAGCATGAGGACTTTTTTTTACGTGCATTTCGTTAAAAAGGTCTTCGGTACCTCCAATGCTGTTCCCATCGACGTCGGTGTCGCAGAACGGTGTAGTTTCAACTCCTTGGGGGGGGGGGGGGGAGTTAAGTGTCTTTTTTCCCCGGTGTGGGTGAAGCAGATGGCTAGGTGGCTGGGTGGCTGGGCGTCTTTAAAGAGAGAAGTAAGTCTGGAGAAAAAGGACCAACAATACTTATACGTGTATACTTTTATTCGGCCCCTAGGGATCGACAGCAAAAAAGATTTATGCCGTTTTATAAACGTTTTGTTTGTTTGCTCCCGACCCTGACTTCAGTATCTTTTTCATAGGAAATAATTTTCAGTTTAATTAAAAACAGATTCTGAGTCTAATGTTCTTAACTTATCATTTATAAAAACGTCTTTAATGAATAAAAAAAATATCCTAAGAAAAAATGGTCAAGAGCAAATTTGTTTTTAACATTTTTTCCGTATCATATATTTTGGCGGGAAAATTGAATTTTTTATATTAAAAAAACGTTTTTGATAGATAAAACCAGAACCATTGGTAAAAAAAGGCTGCTTAACGAAATTTTTCTTTCTTTCTCAGCCCTCTAGAAGTTTTTTCTGACTTGAGGGATCTCAAAACGTCGAGATTTGATGAAAATTTAAAGTCATTTGTTACATAAACCCAATACCTTCTCACATGAAGTGAATCTAAAAATGCTGATTAATTCTTAATAAAGCACTTATTAAATTAATCTTTCATTAATTTTCTAATCCATATGAATGTCGAGTCACATCAAATTCTGCTTCGCATATTCATGGTAATAAGATAAAACGGTATACATTATAGAATATAATCCCCATATACGATGTTACGAAGTCTTACTATGCCACGAAGTATCTACTGAATCAGCCCTCATGCAGCACGTATCAATGTAGAAACGTGCTGGGTGGCTTTTAAGAAGCACTTTACTGTTGTATAAATTTCATTCACGCGATGAGCTAGCACGCCAGCAGAAATACTTAGGAAATTTCATAAGCAAGTTCCTTTCTTTGAATTTCAAGCATTTTACGGATCCCGTTCCTCACCCTGTTTTGAGACTGTCTTCTCTTGTGCTTTTACTTGTACGTACTAGCAATTCGTGATCTTCCTCTTAGAAGATCGAAACCGACCAATTTGTATGCCACGCACACGCAGAATATTACATTTCGCACGTGCAACGCAACTGCGATAGCTTCCCAGCTATTCATTGCGAATTCGAGGCTGACTAACGCATTTAAGGCTCTCACACATGTTGCTACAGATAAACTATGCAAACACTAATAACAAGCAGGAAATCGAAGATTAAATTCTTTCATATTTTGAGTTCTCGAGAATTTTTTATTTTATTTCCTAGCATCCTCCGTTATACACGCAAAAGAACTATTTTCTTGATAAAAGAAAAGTAATCCCAGTTCAAACCGTATCGCTTGGACTTTTTTTTACATTTGATTAATTTTTGAAAAGTATTCCAAAATTGATACAGGTAATATGTTTTATACGTTTTTTTAGAAATGTCGATTTATTTATAGCCACGTGACTTAATAATGATTCATATTAATGTAAGGTAACTTTTTACGTGCACAAAATATCCCTATGGAAAATCTAAAAGATATAATAGAATACAAAAAATAACGTCTGTTCGGTTCTTTTTAGTTGAAATTTTGCAAATAAAATCTACCCAGGTGGAAATTAACTACTGGCACGGTACCATGCCAGTACCGTCGTCGGATTTATGGTACTGGCGGGCTACTGGTACAATATAGGCATAAATACTGGCATGTTACTGGCTAGACCTCTAATGATAGCTCGGCTGGTAGTTGGTAGCCAGTACTAGTCTGGCACTTGAAAGCAGTACTGGGCCAGTGCTATCGGTCGGTACTGGTATAGTAATGGCTATTCTCCTAATTATAATTCAACTCGGAGTTGTTAGTCAGTACTGGGTTGGTACTCAAAAGCAGTACTGGTCCAGTACTATCAGTCGCCAGTACTAGCTAGACTGCTAATGATTACTCAACTGAGAGTTAGCAGTCAGTAGTCGGCTGGTACTTTAAACTAGTACTGGTCGAGTACTAGCAGCCGATATTGACTGGATTTTATCTACTGAAATTTTGTCAGTTGACATCCCGTATTAGGATGTTATATAAAGCCAGCACTCAACAAGTACTGTCCCCAAGGTTGACATACCTCCTTTGTCGGTATTTTGCCAGTAAGAATAATCAGTACTGCACCAATAGTAAACCAGTTGAGCCCCAACTGTCAATGAGATTCCAATGTCGATTGATATCTCCTATTTGGATGTTGTATACAGTCATTTCTCAACCAGTACTGTGCCGAAAGTTGGAATACCTCTTTTGTCGATATTTCGCCAGTAATAATAAACAGTACTGCACCAGTAGCAAACCAGTTAAGCGCCAACTGTCAATGAGATTCCTATGTCGGTTGATATCCCCTATTCTGATGTTGTATACAGCCAGTACTCAACCAGTACCGTGCCAAAAGTTGGCATACCTCCTTTGTCGATATTTTGCCAGTAATAATAATCAGTACTGCACCAGTAGTAAACCAGTTGAACGCCAACTGTCAATGACATTCATATGTCGGTTGATAGCCAGTATTTAGATTCTGTATACAGCCAGCACTATACCAGTACTGTTACGGAAGTTCAAGCACCTCCTTTGTCGGTATTTTTCCAGTAGTAATAATCAGTACTGTGCCTGTAGTAAACCAGTAGAGTGCCAACTGTCAATGATATCCCTACATCAGAGTTTCAGCACTACTGCCAAAAAATACCGCGACAGTACTGTGCCAGTAGTAAGCCAGTAATATACCAATGTTTGGAACAGTATTGACAGTCTGTACTGGCATTTCTCCTCGGTTGCAACTGGCATAATACTGCGCCGGTTGTAAAAACTGTCTGGCCTCCGACTTTTTCTCCTGGGTAACTGTAATTTCCAATAAATTTTCCAATTTTATTTACCAATAAGAAATTTTTGCATTAATCTATTTTATTATATTTTTCATAGTTTTAAATAGATTATTGGAGTACAAAAAAAATTATATTACAGAAACAACCAATAACTTTTTCAATTTTAATTTTTCCAATCTTTCCAAAATTTTTAGAGATACTTTTCGGAATTAGGAAAGTTATCCCGCCACCTCTCAATAATATGTCTGAAGAAAACTAAATTAATAAATATTCGGATGCAGAAGCAGAACTGAAAACAATTAAAATTATTTAATCTCTTTTAATTTCCGGTTAAAACTCGCGAACCAGGGTTCCATAAAGTTTATGATGCAATGTTCAGAAGCCTTATTTAATGGAAAACTAAATTCGAAGAAGTAGACAAAAATTTTAATTTGTTATGAAACCTTGAAGGTAGTTGATAACATTGCCTACGCGTCGATATTTATAGGTTGAACGGAATGGATGTTGGATACTGAATGGTGATGGTGGATATGCAAGGTGTTGGTTGTGGAGGTGGCAATAGTGGTACTATATCCGAGTTAATAATGTGCTAGCCAATATTATGAGGATATATACGCGCCACCCACATATATAGTGGTACTCGAAATCATTACCCACGTTTCCACATTCGGTTTCTATGCTATAGATACTGGGGTTATTCTACAGCGCGTAACGCACTTCAAAGGAAAGCCAATATGGTCCTTTATTCCAAAGAGGAATGATGGCAAAATTTCCCTTTAATAGGGTATATATTTACTCGTGTTGATCGTTATACATTTACCAACTTCATTATTAATAATTATTTATTGGTTATGATCTGCCGTATTTTTGATTAAACACACTGGAAAAATTAAAGAGTTGTGATCGCTACTTAATTAGTGAGAATTTTTTACAAATTTTTCTTAGTTGTCTCATCCATTCAATAACTTCATGTAAATATTCTAATTGTTACATTGTTAATTATTATAACAAATTTTCTAGAATATAAGCATTTTTGTGTATTATTTAATTGTTTCATCTATTCAATAACTCCATGTACCTATTTTAATTGTTGCATTATCATTTATTATAACAAATGTTATAGAATATACACTGCTGTGCAAAAGTCGCCGGGAACTTGTTTTTAACTATTCACATAAAAGCAAAAATTAAAAGCTTTTTAAAATTCGGAATAACTTTTGAAATAATAAATATTTTTAAACTTTTCTTGACTGATTTTAAAATGAGATTTTCGTAGAATGTCAGTAATAAGTAAATTGTAATCATTTTTTCTTGAATGCAGCCAAAATCTGAACTCAGAATAAAAAATCTGCAAAACTTCAAATTTGTAAAATTATTTATGAAAGAAATATTAAAAATAATATTATTGTATTTTTAATGATGTTTTGATTTTTTCCATTATATTAATTTTTATAATTTTTAAAATCTATTTTTCAAGTATGTGAATCCATTATATTCTCACAACTTTGATTTCTAAATTTTAACTTCAATAATATTAAGAAAAAAATCTGTCTAAATATTTTTAATACGTTGCTAATATAGTTAAACTATTTTATAATACCTTGATAATAAGCTGAGAAAAGTTAAAAAATGTTTATTGTTTCAAGAGTTGTTTAAAATTCAAGAAAACTGTGAAATCTTGACTTTCTTCGCAATACCTTCGTTAATAATTGACTAAAACATTTCGTTATGGGGTCATTAAATTTATCTTTTATTTTATTCTGAGGAAAAAATTCATTGTTAGGTATTTTATGAATTAGATGCTTTTATGTGAACGGTTAAAAACAAGTGCCTTGCGACTTTTGCACAGCAGTGTAAGCATCTTTGTTTATTATTTAGTTGTCTGAATACGCAAAAGGACATTATTTCACCAATTCAGTTACTATAATTGATGTTGCAAAAGCTGCCATCTGTATTGTACCCAGTATTATACAGATAATAAGTCCCGTAGGTAAATATTGTAGCAATCACCATCTGTATTGTATCCACTCCGATACTCATCGTAATCTGCTTAATATTCTATTTTAAACTCGATATAAGCATTTTGATAATAAATCACTAATATATTTTTCTCTAGGAATTTAATGTTAAATAAGTTAATGATGTGGCAAATAACAAAAATTTCTAAAACGTTTTGTACTGCTTAAGGTAGTCCGTTCACGAAAATTAGATCTGAGGCAAAAATAGATAATTATGCTTTTAAGAATATCAATATTATTATTGAAGTGCTGATTTGAAAGAGAAAAGATTATTTTTCATGAAAAAAATTTGAAACACAACAAAATAATTTTAGTAATAAATTTTATTTTTGCCCAAACTTATTTTCTTATCGCTTCGAGCCAAATTTTTAAAAATGATGCGATTCTAATAAATCTAATTCTAATAATTTAATTCTAATAATTAAATATTCTAATAATAAAATAAAAAGATTCTCTACAAGATGGCCGTTTCCTATTTTTGAAATTGGATTAATTATTGTCAAATACAGCAATTTGTTTATAAAAATTGTTTTCTTATAATTTCAGCCATTAAAGAATTCATTTTTAAAAATTGGAAACGGTTGAGTTGTAGAGAATCTTTTTTCTAAAAAAATGAATTGTGATTTATTAGAATTGCATCATTTTTAAAAATTTGGCTCGAAGCGATAAGAAAATAAGTTTGGGCAAAAATAAAATTTATTAATAAAATTATTTTTTTGTGTTTTAAATTTTTTTCATGAAAAATAATCTTTTCTCTTCCAAATCAGCCCTTCAATAATAATATTGCTATTATTGAAAGCACAATCATCTATTTTTGCCTGAGGTCTAATTTTCGTGAACAAATTATCTTAAGTAGTTGAAACAATTTTTTCGAGTAGAGTTCCGTTTTTTCAAAGTATTTTATTGCATGTTTGTAAAATTTTATTTTCAAACTTACTCTGCAAGATAAACCGTAATTTATTATTTATTATTTATTTATCAAAACTGTGGTTGAAATTCATGTACTTCTCTTTTCATGATATTTTATTCAGTTTGGCTGAACATTTCATATTTGCTTTCATAGTCAAAAGAATATTATAAATACTAAATTATTGTTAGATTTCTTAAAATCCAAGTTTTTGAATAAAAAATGGAATAAGGAAATTGGTTCAAAGTGTTACGTTCAAAAATTGCAAAAAGTTAAATAGTAAAAGAATTTCATACTTCCAAAAAATGGACTATGGGCCATTTATGTGTGATTTTAATTTTACGACTTCTCTCTTTCAAAAAGTCGAAAACTTTCGTAATATTAGGAAAATCTCAAAAATGGAAAATCAAGAAATCTGAGAATAATTAATAACTTATTTGCTGAAAATTGTCAAAATATAGTCACAAGTCATATTTCACTTGGAAAAATTGAGAAACAAGTCACTTTATGCGAATAGTAATAAATAGCCGCATCAGTTGAAATTCTAAGATGCATGGAACGTGATATGAAATACATGTATAGGCAAAGAGAGGAATTGTGGCATTGCATAATGGAAGGCTCAGCTCCTCATGAAAACTCGACATTTTAGATCTAATGTATCTTTCTTTGCGAATTAAGTATACAAGATCATTTTGTATACGTTGGTAGAGCACGAATAGAGTAGCTACGAATACAAATGTAAATATGAATATGAATGAGTGCCGTCCCGTGCAGTTCTCCGACATCCGTCATACGTCTAACGTTACTACCTTGACGATGGTACGAGGGGTGTTTTATCCTGGTTGTTAATTCTCAACCCTCTCAAGCAGGGTGGCATGCGTTAGAGAGGGTTCCTTAGAATTTAGGAAAAAGAATGGCTTCTTTTACTTTCTTTTTTTTGCGGATTCACAACTAGCGCAAACCGTCTGTCGACTTTGTCTGGCTCACGTCAGGTGCTATGTGCAGATATTCCCCAGATTGTACGTGTTGAATTCTAGTCTTAAGTAATCCGCTTTGTCCTTAAAGTAGGTTTACTCTCAGTTAGAATTACAAACCTTCCGTACATTTCATAACTTACTTGTTTATCATTTATTTACCAACTTGTCGCTCCATTCTTCTTCTTTCTGAAACAAAATATGAATTATAGGTCAAATATCTATTATTTGGGGGGTTGATTCAAAATTCGTAAAAAACGTGGAATTGATAATCGAAAAAGTGAAAACTACTATTTGAAAAATTAAAATAAAAGTGAAAAAATGGAGCAAGTTATTAACATCACTGTTTCAATGAGTAGTAAAAAAACCGGGTGCAATTCTGAATAGGTGATCTCCTATTTCCTTCGAACTCCCGAGATTTACGTATTTCGACACGGTAATTACGAATTTAATAGTGGAAATTACCGACTAACCGATTTTCATGGTAAAAACCATGAAAATCATAGTTTTTGGCGTTTATCTCAGCCAATATGCAAAATTTCGCAAATTGTTTCGAATATAATTTGTAGACCTCATCGAGGTACATATTTTTTGTTGTATGCATTTTTCTCTACGATTGATCGTTTCCGAAAAAATTAGAGATACACCTAATGAAGTATAATAGAATGCGCGGCAATGTTTCATGTTATAAACTTTTTCATCGAATTTTTGAAAAACTATTAGTGCTATTGAAAAAATGTATGGGACATAAAATATGTATTTTAATGAGAGCTACAACATTTGTCTAAAACATTTTTTTAAATGTTCAGTATTTTTTAAGATAAACGCCATAAACCATGATTTTAACGGGGTTTTTATGGTTTTTACCATAAAAATCGGCTAGTCGTCAATTTTCACTATATTTGTAATCAGCGCGAGAAAAAGCATAAGTTCAGACAGTTTCAAATAAATCGGAGGATTCACCTTTCCGGAACTTTATCCACAAAACCTTTAGAAAGTAGAAAATGCAACTATTTTTGCAGTAAATGCAAAGAGTTAAGATTTCAATAACAATATTTTTGTCGGTGCGATTTACGTTGAAAACAAATCAATATTCCAGTTAATTTCACTTCTTGTTTTAGTAACTTCAATTAGTCTTTCCTAGTTAGAGACGACGTCGGTAGATAAAATTAATTGCTTCCGCTACTTTTCTTAGTGATTTTAATCGAATTTATGTAGAGCAGGGTATAGAGCAGGGCTCAAACTGTTATCACATTTTTGTTTATTTTTCAGGTACGGGTTACTATCTGTATTGTACTCGGTACAATACAAATGGCTACCCTTACAATATTTTATCCTTCAAATAAGTCCAACGCACAAAAACACATTTACAAATGCAATCAATTTGAAACATTTTTAGCACATTAGTAATACTTCAAAAGAATACAGAAAAAAATCTGCCCGCTTCGCGGGCACATTCTCATCGCGCGCTTCGCTCGCAAGCTTGAGCGCGCCTAGGGCGCACGATTCGATCGTCGCGCTTCGCGCTCTGTAATGCTCGATCGTCGCGCTGTGCGCTCCGTTCTTTCTGGACCTCGCGCTTCGCGCTCGTTCTTGTGCTCTTCACATACATTCAAGTTTATTTATTATAATTTGATACTGAAGCTCAAACCAATTTTATAATATTAAAGATGATGTAAATTACTCATTTTCTCAAATTCACTAAAATTTCTTTTTCAGTTTAAGCGAAACAGGAAATTCAATTTACCTAAGGCTCTATCAGCCTTAAGGAACACATTGTCATCATGGCGCTCGCGCTTCGCGCTCGATTTTCTGTATACATTTCAGTAACTTCTTAATAAATTACATGATTAAAATAATTTATTTATTTTATTCCAAATATCTCAAAAACGAAAAACAATCATAGACTTTATTTAAGGAAACGATTTTGCAGAACAACGTTTATTTCGTATCTCACATATTTTGGTGAAAAAAATCGAATTTTTTTAATATTAAAAATCAAAACATAAAATATACATCCTGTCGAGAAATTTCTCAATAAGAATGTGTAGACCTCATTTAGGCAAATAATTTTTCATCTAAGCGTTTTTTATGTATCTCACATATTTTGTCTAAAAATGGAATTTTTGAATTTTAATCGTATTTTTTGGAACTGAAACGAAAAATATATGTTTTTTCAGAAACTGTGTGAGACAAAATTTTTAGATCTTTTTGAAACGAACAACTTTGTATTCTTACGTTTTTTTCGTATTTCGAATATTATTGTTAAAAAATTGGATTTTCAAAAGTTTTTTTTTTAATTAAAAAGAAAAATATGCATCTTATGAAAAAATGTTACAATTCAAATTTGTAGGTCTTTATTTATTTAATAATATTGTATCATAACGTTTTTTCGTATCTCGTATAATTTAACTGGAAAATGGAACTTTGATATTGACTTTTTTTCGAATTTGAATATGCTGTAACATTTCTAATTTTCATTTAATCAAAAAATGTTATCAGAATAATTTGTAGAGATTTATAAGTACTATCAAAAACCAGTATTGAAATTTTTTATTTTTTCAAAAATTTATTTTCAAAAACACAAAAGTAGTGCTCAATCCCTCAATTTTGATTGGATGTGGCTGGTTAACGAACTTGTCCTTATTTTTTCGGCTCCGATAAAGTGTACCAAAGCTCAATTCAATCTGATAATTCTATCGAGAGTTATGCCGCACACGACCTACAGACAGACAGACAGACAGACACTTTCGTAAAAACCCTTTTTTCTGACTCAGGGGGTCTGAAAACGTAAAGATTTGATGAAAATTTCGAAAGTCATTTTTCACATAAAACCAATACCTTCTCATCCATGATGAGAATGTAAAAATTGTATGCAAAAAAAATCAATTTAAACAAAAAATAGAGCACGTATCGTGGAGCACCTTCTGTCCAGGGCCTCTGATTGGCGTACATTCTCAAGACAGCAAATATAACTCAATCTGAAAAAACCAAGTTGATTTTTGTTCTACATGCCCGTAGTTTTTATATTTGTAGATGGAATAAGTTTCTTTGTTGAGAAGCAATTCGTATGTTTTTCTAATTTCAATGAATTTTTAATTTCAAAAAATCCTATGCTACAAAATTTTATCAACAAAGCAGGATTTTTATACATATTTATAATCTAACATGGATTTTTATAAAAAACTTTTAAACATATTGAATACTATAAAATTGACATTTATCAAGTCACTGTGTTGAAGAAAAAAGATGATTGGAAATTTATCTTTCGGTATGTATTTCTCTTTTTCTTTTAATTTTAATTTATGTTTGTAACTTTTCTTCACTTTTCTGATAAATAATAATTTTAAATATTCCTTGTTAGTCTTGATAAGGACCAAAAATTTGGTCGAAACGTCGAAGATTTTTCAATAAAATCTATAAAACACCAGAAAGGCGACTTATACCTTCCAAAATAAAAAATAAAAAAATAAGAAGGGAAAAAAAAATCCAAAATTAAAAATAAGATGCGCTTTTTCACCCAAAAAATTGGTAAAAAAGACTCATAAAAATGTTTTGGACGATCTTTATTAAATAATTTGATATTCGGATGGAAAATAATCATATTTTTCAAAAGGATATTCAGTTTTTATGTTAATTCGTTTATTAGTTTTTGAGAACTCGTGCACGCCATTTCCGAAAACATGGTTTCGAACAAAACGCGTTTAAAATTTTCGGTACAACTGCGAAAATAGGCTTTGATCTGCTTCAAAAAAGGCTTGGTAGGTTAATTTATAGTTCGAATTTTGGCAAAAAGTAGTCTCGTATTCTAAATATGTTAAAAAAGCGAAAAAGAAACGTTCAAAAAAATTTCTGGACCAGAATTCCCCTTTATTAGTCATTTGGTAGGATATTTTTATCTCCGTGTAATTATTCAAGTCTAACTAAGAGATAGTAGTACTTTTTACGATACACTTAGAAAAAATACTATTGAATCTCTATAGCATTTCTGCTAAAAGCATGTATACTATTAATTTGTTAAAATATACTACAATAACCAATAAATATGTTACACTGAGAGAATTTTCGTTAGAGTGAATGACAAAATTGAATGAAAATTTAATATAATATTGTTTTGAAATGGGGAAAGCCGAGGTTTTATTACACTTATTCATATTATTGCATCGAAATTCAATCTAGTCATAACATTCTTCAAAACATGTAGAAAACAAATTAGTATTTTCAATACCAAATATTATGAATCACCACTCGCAAAATTGAGAGTACGAAAAAATGATATTGTGATTAATAAATTATCTATACTAATTATCATAATGACATTTTTTGATAAAACTAAAATTAGGAAAGTTACAGTATGTTAAAATAGGAAAAAATTCATTATCGAAATTCCATTTTTCAGTTAAATTATACGAAATACGAAAAAAAGTTGCGAAACAGAATTGTTTATTACTTAAAGATCTACAAGTTTGAATCTAAACATTTTTTCATAAGATGCATATTTTTCTATTTAATTTGAGAAAATACTATTGAAAATCCAAAATTCCATTTTTTAACAATAATATAAGAAATGATTTCAAATTAATTAGTTGAGTTTGAAATTACTCAACTAATTAATTTGAAATCATTTACAGCCGCAAGGCTGAGCCACTAGGCGATATAAGGAGATCTTCCTGTAGAGAAGGAGATGTCGGACGCCTGTGTAGCTCAGTGGTTAGAGCAGACGACTGGCAATCGAAAGACCTGGGCTCGAATCCCAGCGCAGTCGAAAGCGTCATTTTTTCCACAGAAAGATTTTCAAATTCCTTAAATATTGAATATAAGAAATACAGAAAAAACGTAAGTTTGCAAAATTGTTCGTTTCGATAAGATCTACAAATTTTATCTGACATAGTTTCTGATGAAAGGTCTATTTGAAATTTTAATTTCAAAAAATACGATTAAAATTCAAAAATTCCATTTTTAACCAAAATATGAGATACAAAATAAGCGTTAAAATATATTATCCCAAAGGCCTTCTGCAGCATCTGAATAGTTTCCGAACTCGTTTTTCCGAGTTGAAAACAAAATTTGATGCAAATTCGTTGATCTTGTTTTTCAGTCATTTTTAACAATCACAAAATCCGCCGAACTCAAAATAGCTTTGTAAACAAAGACACGCTGCGCCCGATACTTTCCGGACAGACCTCGTACTTCCTTTTGCATCTATCCTGAAAATACACTCCAATTGTATTAACTACAAGAAGTAATGCTATCAAGGTGGTTTTATCATGAAACGAAATCTATGCTAAAAGCTGAAATTTTTATTATATTTTCTTCAATTATTTTAGATTATACCTGCAAAGTTTTAGGTTGCTTGACCGTCTAGTTATAGAGAAATAATTAATTGAAGTTTCACCGTTGGGTCATGAATTACTATACTGTCAAATGCAATGGCAAGTGAACTCAAGTTTCAAATGAGCATTATACATACAAAATCCATGCTACGTATTCAAAAAACTATACAAATTTGCCGCGAACTATGAAAAATTCGTCTGATTTTTAAAAGAATTTTTTAACGTACAATAAGTTTGTATTGTCTTTCCAAAGATTATAACTCTGTCGACTTTTGTCGGCAGCCATAATCGAAAAAGACAGCAGTGAGCATGTGGCAACGTCGCAACGCATGCTCGAGCGTACACGTATTTGTAGTCAGTTAGGAGTAGGTATACGTCGTATACACAAGAGAATTTGAAATAAGTTATCTAATGTTCAAGAAATCAAAAAACACTGAAATTTGCTGTAAATTTAACTAATCAAACAACAACAACCGTAAAGTAGGTTAGATCTCTATACATGTGCACTTGAACATGGCGGACTAGAAGAATGGAGAGAGTGCGACGTTGCCAAATTGCTTCTTTCGAAAGTCATATGGTCGTGAATACGCAAACCGTTGAGAGATATCTTTTTATTAATTTATTTATTATTCTCATTTAGATCGCGGAACGGTCACAAATGTCAATCTTAATTAATTTTAGGATTATACAACACAAAAGATTCGATGTAAATCAAAAATATTTTTTACCCTCTTATATGACTCACTGAGTCGCAATATAACCACCTTAACTCTTCAAAAATAGTTATTCTGATATAGAAAATGGTACTTTCAACTACACTCTTAAAAATTTCCGTGATTTTACAATACTTTAATGGAACTTCATTACCAAAATGCAATACAAAATTTGCTGTGAAGCTGCGCCATTATCAATTGTAAAATTACAATACACCATGGATTGTGAAATTATATTACGCTTTTTGTTCTACGCTTTTATAATATGAACTACAATTTCGGAAAAAGAGATGAATGTTTTTCTTTTGAAGAGAAGATATTATTGCCAAACTCTTAATCTGGAAGGATGTGGCAATAAATACTGAAATCCCTTCACCCGAAATGTTTATTATACCTTGGAAATGTCCCTGTACTTTCCTTTAGCAAATGTTCTTTCCATTTAGTGTCAAGAGGGAGACATAACGGGGTCCGAGAGGATAATTTGATCCCAGGGGTTTTCTGCGGTACAATGGTTGACAATTGTCCACCCTCTACGTGCATGTTAGGGAATCTCATGGGTGACAGGACGAAATGAAGTTTGCGAAACGGACTAGAGTCTCGCGGGCATTGTTATCGCATTTCATCGAAACTACCGAGGCGGAGTTTCTTAGTTACTGACGCATAGAACACACACTCCTACTCACATTTCTCTTTCTTTTTTCTTTCTTCATTTTATTTTCTTTCTCATCTTTATCTCTTATTTTTTTCTTCTCTTTGATTTTATATTTTCTTGGTAAAACTTTTATTTTTATTTATTATATTTCGTCTTTTCCATTTATTCGAGAGATGCTCATGTACACATGTTTGGTATCGATTCGTCATAACTGTAAGTCAGTCCTCACTGGTATTGTAAAAGCTCATATACAGAACTGATGTTGTGCTGCTCTCTTTTATCGCGTTCACAATTTCAACGTCAGTTCCAACTCGACGTATCTTTTTAAGGCGATGGCCTTACGTGACAACGTCAATCCCTTGGATATGTCTAAGTCGCGAATGTACGTCGACGAACCCCTAAGAAAAACGGCTTCAATAAAACATTGACGTTAGTTTCCTGAATCTTGAAAACAAAGAAAATACCTATACTTATTTAGGCAGGAAAAGCCACCTACCTGTTCAAGGAAAGAACTTTGGAAATATTCAAATTGAAGAATAAAATAATCTGGTTTCGGTCCTTTTTCCGTTACGAAGAAGAAGTTTTATTATTTTGTAGGTTTTTAAATTATCCAGCACGATAAATAAGAAATTCAGGCTTTTTAGAAAGATCCTTGGACCAAACTATTTATAAAGTTTTTAGAACTCCAATTACTCAACTTCCCATCTTATTATTTTCGCTTTAACTCCCGCGAGAGTTGCGAAGTAATGAACTATTTGAATACAGTTATGCGATTAAATTTTTTCTCTATAAGACTACTTTAAACATTTTTCAACTCTTAGAGCTCAAAGTCTTTAACTAAAAACTATCTTAAATGATAAGCAAATTATTTTCGAAAAAATATTCTAAGTCGAGTTTGAATTAATGTTAACTTTTTTTCTGTTTCAGGTGAGTTATTCATGGCCATACATTTGTTATCTGCTTCTGTAAGTATAAGCAAATTTTATTTTGAACATAAGAATGAACAATCTTCCCAACTGAAGGAAATTTCAAATTCCAATTAGATTTTTTAATTTGAATTTGAAATCTTAAGTTACTTGATTAGAAACAGGAAAATGACCGACCTCGGACAATCTAGATGATTTCTTAAATTTATTTACTCTTACAATGACGTTTCGATGGCATTATGTCATCCTCTTCAGATCAACAAGACATTTCTTATAGTGTTTGGTTCTATAATAATTATAAAAAACTGATGAAATTCCTGAGATAATAAATATAAAATTATCCATAATATATATATATATATATACCAAATACCTGTAGTTACCCAGAAAACAAAGTGTCTGCGTAATGCGGAGCATGACGCACGCACGCGTGTGGATTAATCCGCACGGGTAAACTCAGGAGGTCACACAGTTGCGCGTGACATTGCCACGCATATGTCTCGCACGCCGTGGTTCGCACGCGTGTTACCAGAATCCGCGATTTAAAATAAATATATATATATATATATATATATACTGATTTTAATATTAATTTAATCAGAGAAAATGATGGGAAAATAAATAATTCGAACAATTTTTTTATTCATATTCTGGACTTACATTGACCCTTAATTAATAATTGAAGATAGAGGCATTACTCTAGCACACAAAAGCTTTCACACAAAAAACATTCAAAAAATAAAAATGACTTTGATTAAAAATAATTACCAACGAAAAATCATCAATTCAACGATTCAAAAAAGACTAAATTACCTCTCAAAAAAAGCCTCTGTTACAAACGCACACACACAAAAAGCACCCAAGAACGACACAATCACAGACACACACTCCAACACGGCGGGTCAACTTTCAAGGTACATACCATTACCTTACGTACAAGGACTCACTAAAAAAATTTCGGGTATCTTAAAACCATTTAATATAAAAATAGCTCCCCGTAATATTAACGACCTATCACACCTTTTCAAATCAGCCAAGGACCCAATCCCGTTGCTTGATGCCGCTGATGTCGTCTACAATATACCTTGCTCAGATTGTAAAGCTACTTATATAGGCACGACCAAACGCCCCTTAAAAACCAGAATCCATGAGCATAAAAAAGATGTCTTTAACCCTCCAGAAAAATGGACTGCCCTAACGAAACACGCATGGCACCAAGATCACAAATTTAATTTTGATGAAGTCACAATAATAGACAGATCAGATAACTACAAAAAACGCATGATTCTAGAAATGACCCACATAGCCAGTACCTCACATTCTGTAAATCAAAGGACTGATACAGAAAATTTATCAGTTTTTTATCTCCCTCTCTTAAACAACCAAGCCTAACTCCATTCAAAATTCATAATATTAAAAAATCCTGAAAGTCCTGAAATACATAAATACACATACTTTCTGGAAACACTCAAAATATGCCGACGAAACCTTTATGTCTCCGGTTACAATTTATGGTCTTCTCATTGTCCTAACAGTCCAGCCACCTCCAGCACATCCTTTTCTTTCTCCAAAAAAATCCCTAAAGGGGAAAAAAATCTTACCCTCCACTCTCATCCCAATATGCATGCCTAAAAACCAAAACATAACTCAGTTTACGAGTCAACCTCCCAGGGGAGAGGTGTGTGCAGTCTAAGTTATGTGTCTTCCCAAAAAACGGAAAAAGAAAAAACTGGATAATAACATTTATACAAAAAATCGTAATTTTAATCAAGGTTAGTCCTCCCTTTTACTCTATATATAGTCTGTGATAGGATTTAAAAATTTGGATAGAATTGTGCACAAATTTAATAATAAAAAATACCATACCTACACATTTGAAAGTACTACACATTAAACACTAAGACATTACTATTAGATTTCGATAAAATTACTCCTAGAATTTTTTTTCGCGGCTCTCTACGTCTTTTCATACCTTTATTCATGTAAAAAAATTTTTTTCTTTCTATGTACAATCGCATCTAAATTTCTTTACACAACTTATAATTTTTTACAATATTTTTTCTTACATCTACTTGTCAAACCAAAAAATCGGCAATTTACTTCCAAAAAACTGGATTTTACACAGTGCTATTCTCATTGC
Organism: Diplolepis rosae; assembly: GCA_030998225.1. Classification (NCBI taxonomy): domain Eukaryota; kingdom Metazoa; phylum Arthropoda; class Insecta; order Hymenoptera; family Diplolepididae; genus Diplolepis; species Diplolepis rosae. The sequence continues at coordinate 4,080,287 of JAPYXD010000581.1, read as the reverse complement.
TTTACACCTAAGAAATATTTACATAGGTAATTTTAGATCTAGACTCAAACCAAAGAAAACTTTATGTGCAATATTATATGAAAATTTATGGCCTTTTTGTGTACATTCCGAATAAGCAGCCTCATTGTCTATACCCACGATTGGGAAAAAGCCTTTTTTATAACTCTACGGACTCTTTATGTTCTAAGTCATTGCAAAAAAACTATCAATTTTTCAGTTCTTCTTGCTAAAAAAGTATCACAGCGGACAAATTTCTAAGGAAAATATGCCAAAGAAAAAAATGTTAAATTAAATAAAATTTACAGATTGCACTTCATACCAAAAGAAATAATATTTAAAGAATTTGAAAATATTTTATATGTGTGGTATATATAATGTTATGTGCATGTCATATGTATGTATGTATGTGTGTATGTACGTATGCATATTATATAGTATATGTACATTGTATATTGCACATATATATGTGTATATATTGCATGCGTGATGTATATGTGTGTATATGTCTGTATGTATGTATATGTATGTGTATGTATGTGTATATATATATATGTGTATGTACGTATATGTATGTGTGTATGTATGTGTATATATGTATATATGTATATGTATGTATGTATGTATATGTATATGTGTATGTATGTATGTGTATGTATGTATGTGTATGTATGTGTGTGTATGTGTGTGTGTATGAGTATGTATATGTGTATATATGTATATATGTGTATATATATATGCAGATAAACACAGGCACAGGTATATGTATGTATGTATGTGTGTGTGTATGTATATGTATGTGTATATGTATATATATGTGTATATATATATGTATGTATGTGTGTGTATGTATATGTATGTGTATATATGTATGTATGTATGTGTGTGTGTGTGTGTGTGTTGTTGTGTATGTATGTATATTAAAAACTACACCACAAAAATTTCAATCTACAATTCCATGCACGAATGTCAATTAAAAATATTTTTTATATTTAGACACTTAATTCCAACCTTCCAAAAAATGCTTTCTGGTATCTAGTTTGTTAGGTTATGTGAATGAAATATTTACCTCAAAGTAATATCAAAATTTATTTACCTACATGTAAAAACATAATTATAATTACTTGTTAAATTTTTACAAAAAATTTTGTATACAAAATATCCTATGTTAGCAAAACCCTTTTTCTGTATTTTTAGATTTGAATAAATCACTGATGAGGGCTCCGATCAGAGCCGAAACGTCTGATTATGTAAAACTCTGAGTTTTTATCAACCTTGGACCCTAAAGCCAATTACCAACATCAACATATATCTTCAATTTTTTTATTCCGCGAAAAATTTTGAAGAGTAATAACAATCGTTAGACACACATTGAATGAACATCAATTGAACTATAACTTTATATCAATGTCCAACATCTTTTGAATGAAATGAAACTTTCGAAATTAATTTATATTTTACATGAAAAATGTAATTATGCATGTAATATTTTTCGTACTCAAATCATATTTTAATACGACTGCGTTATTTTATGGAACTTTCAACACGATTATCACCAATTATAACATAATTGTAAAGTTCATTTCTCACGGAAAAAAATGAAATGTCTGCTACTGCTAACTGCAGTTAGCTGTCGACTAGTTAATTGTGATTGATAAAAAGTTTGCTGGGAGAGTTAACAGTTTGCTGGGACAGTTAAAAAATGTTAGCTGCAATCGAAATTGAAAATTTGCATTGGACTCCTTAGCGTATTAAGAGTTGTAGCTAATCATTTGGTTGTTGCTGCTAAAACAGTTTACTCTCCTAGAAAATCTCAAAATTCGTACTCGTAGCTTTTAAAATTTTGCGCTGATATGTAAGAAGTTAGCAGCGGTTGCTAACGGCTGCTTAGACATCCCGCGTTTTCTGTGCTGCTCATGCGCACAAAGCGTGACTAGTCAGATATTGTGCTGTAAATGGTAAGTTGTACACCTGTCACGTTGTTTTAAATTTAATTTATAAATAATTCGACGATTCGCGTTAATTTATAATGCAAATGACTGATTTGTAACTGATCTCTGAAGATTGTATTGTAGGTTTTGTAATAGGTTCTTTATTGTGCTATTTATTATCTTCTTACTGAGGTTATCTTAATTCTAAGTGTTGTATACTTGTACAATTTTTGAAAACATTATATTGGACTGGCAAGTAAGTCGCTACTGTTCCCAGTAATGTTTCTACTTGTAGCTATAAGTTTGGTTATCAAAGCAGCTCACGTTTTATTCTTATTCTTGAAAAATTATGCTGTGATTAAGGTTAGAACTGAATCAGTTTTTTTTCGTTTTTAATTTTGCAGGTTACGATATGTCGCAAGAAATTAGTTGTTTTGATATAACTTGCCAGCAGACTTTTGTGAGTATAGAAGGGTTACGAGATCATTTTTTTCTTAAGTACCCAAGTGTAACTGTATTTAAATGTAGGTTTGGAAGTTCAAAATCAATGATTTTGAGTGCTACCTCTATTTGCAGCAATTGCTAATAAAATTAACTAGTACTTCAAACGCTGTTAGAACAGGAAGATAAGACGACCGATAGGCTATCGCTCACAATCGTTGTTACCAGTGCTAACGTAAATTAGCTGGCATCGCTAAAGTACTGTAGCGAATAGACGTTAGTATTAGCAGCTAAGACATTCGCTGTCCGTATATCAAGTAACTTTCTTAGCTGTGGTAGCGAATATTTAGCTAATGCAGCTAATTATTTTTTTCCGTGCTTGACTTACATTTTTACATATTCAAAATTAATTCTCATGAAAAAAGTCAGTCAGAATTGAAATGAGTATTAAAAAGTTTAAATCCTTATGAATTCCATTTTTTTCAAATCTATGAAGTATAGCAATCGAGAATGAGCAGAATTCAATCCCTTTGAATGCCGTTTTAAGAATCTCAAAACTTTTTAAAAAATTTTTTTAATTTAAATCTTTTTAAATAGTCTGTGGACCTCTACTTTTAGTACAAGCTCAGAATTATATTCTTTTTTGTGTATCTCTTACCGTTTTATAAATATCTCAAAATTTATGGCATCAAAGATTTTTTGATTTACAAAATATATATAAGTATATAAATTTAATATATCTCAACTTTCTGTGCGTCTCGTTTGATCAGCTTGCATGCCTACATGAGTGATCGCGTACTACGACGCATATGCGTCGCACTGATCACAAAATCACAAAAATATATATATCATCGACTGTCGTCAAAACTTTAGTTAATATAAAATTCAAAACTTATTGAATAGTACTAAGCATCGTAACAGGAAATTCGTAAATTATTGTTAATGAAATTAGTCTATATTAATTCCCAATTTGTGTCAACTTACTCTCTAAATTTAAATCAGTCAAAATCTACTGATTATCAGTGAAATTTTACTGATTCAAATAGCTAAAAAGAGGTTACTGTAAATCAGTCAAATTTCTCTGATTATTTCAGTGAAAATTGACTGATTTGACAGTTAAAAGTATTTTTTCACTGATAAATCAGTGAAAATCAACTTATTTAACAGTGAAAAATATTTTTTCACTGATGAATCAGTGAAAAGGCAAATAAATGATTCAATCAGTGAAAATTTGACTGATTCAGATTTAGAGAGTACAGTCAAAAAATATAATTACAGATTGCAATGACAGTTTGAAAGTTTTTTTCATTTTTAATTTTAACTTTTGTGAAAAATTGTACATTGTTCTTGCATCACATATGTGGTTTCAATGAACCTAGCTTGTACAGGAATACTGAGCAGTTAATATACAAAAAACAGAGTTTTGTATGTGACAATTTTGACAGTGTCGTAGTAATGGGAACACATATTATAATTAACAGGAAAAGAATTTTATTATTTTAGAATATGTAATCAAATTGTATTTTTGTTTATTAGTTTTGTTAAAAAGAAAAAAAAATGAATTTACATGTTTTGATCTTTAATTATATCATAAGAAGATTTGTAATATTTTAAGTCAGTCATCACATTAATACAATTTCTCTTTTCTTTTTTATGTGAAACATTTCTGCAATTATTGTTTTGAAATAGTTTGATTCTTTATGTAAAATTTCAATATTTTCTCAATTAAAGTCACGTTCAGTACCTGTATCATTTTTATTGTTTATCCTATGTTTCGTAACTAAAACGTGTCTAAATGTAAAATTCTTTATTCAGAAAAGAAGGACCACAATAAATGTTCTTAAACTTCTTGCAGAATGGGTGAATCAACTTCTAGAATCATTATTACATTATAAACTTGTCCCGACATTATCGGACTTTTATCTCCACATTCCATTATATTGTTACTCACTTGTTAAAATCCTATTAGGGCACAATTCCTATGAGTCGGCATTTTACCTCCAGAACAATTTCGGAGCCTTTGGGATCATAAATTTAAAAACGATTAAAATGTTTGGATCTGACATCAAGGATCTAAAGATAATTCAACACGAAATCAATAAGGCGTAATTCGTAGCCAGTTTGGCAATGAATCGTCGGGGCGTTTCTTAAGAATACAAACCCATTTATCCATATCCAGAGGCGACGAACGTTACCAAGCACATATTATATACCATTCTTTTTTAAAATAACTTTTTTTAGCCGAGCAAATTCTGAGAGAAACAAAATTCCGACCGCTTGTTAACGCAGGTATAATCGCTCGACAGGTTTCTTTTCTACGCGGTAGCCTTTTTTCTAAATGTAAAAGAGCCGCCACGTGTCGGATACCCAAAACTTTATTTATCGTACGCACGTAGCTCGCAGGCATGATAGGTGGAGAAAGGGTAAGAAAAAAAGAGAAAAGGATAGGTGCCTAGAGATAAAGAAAGGCAAGAGAAATTGTTCGAAGCGATCTATCATTTTTCATTACTTGTGGTTGAATGAAAAACGATTCCATCATTCTCGAAGCATGGAAAGGGTTTCGTGATCGCTTTAAAATAAGCCATTCTGTAGGGTTTACGTATGGAACGCATTCTCTTCTTTATTTCATGCTCAAGCACCTCGTGAGTTACGTATTCACATGCGTAGTCGATATATGTATGTTAATTTTTTTTAAATCGATCAATAGTTGCAGCTGCTACAAGCTTGTGTTTCCGTTTCAGATTTTCCTCCTAAATTTTATTCAACTCATTTTTCTTAGTCAGGTATTTTTTCGTTATCATTTTTCAAGTCTCTTTGTCTCATTTTTTACTCCCTTCTTCCTTACTCGGCTTTTTTCTTTTCGATGGGAATTGTAATAGCGGATATTAAATATGATACGGTCTGAAATCTGAATTTAGGCCGAAAACATGTTTTTGATATGTACAATAAAATTAAATAATATCCAAGATATGTATATATATTTATGTATACAAAATACTGTATTTTTTCTTCAAATTTAAATAAAAAAGGATATTCCATTTACTTAAGACTTTATCCGCCTTGAGGAACACATTCTCATCCTAATACTCGAGCTCGATTTTTTATTTTGTATCCATTAGAGCCACACTTGCATTTAAAAACTAGTAGTCCAGTCAATAGAGCGAAAAAAAACCCTATCTAGGGATTTTTGAGGTGAGTGGAATTGTTTAATTTCATTCATTTTTTATTTTCCGTTTATCCCGTTAACGGTCAATTATTACAAAAAAACACACGAAATTATTTTTGTAGAGAAAAATACAGTCTGCAATTTTTGTTGAAACCTTTTTTTCGTATTGTAATTATTTTCGAGTTTATTGACGATGATAGCCAAAAATTTGGGTGATTATTTGCTTAAAGCGGGGACAGCATGAGAAGGTTGCCTTCTCGACAAAATTCGTCCAATACTTTTTTAAAGGATTACTCAAGCTATAAAACACATCTGATAAAATTTATCATGAAACAAATATTTATCGATGTACAGTGCTTCAAACGCCGCAAGAAGCGGAAAAAACCGTTCTACCGCTCCGAATCTACGTGAGACGTTAATAGTATGCGATGTACTCTGGAATGTGGGAAAATTAGCAGAACTAGACTAAATAAAATATTGTATTGCACACGCAGAGAAATGCTTCTGAAAAATAAAATGGGAAAATTCAACTTACCCAAAAAACTGCTTACTTTGCTTATTCAGGGGATGTACAGTATGTGACTTGAGTGCGTTTGGGGCACTGTACAGCCATAAATATTTATGTTACGATGAATTTCATCATAAGTTTTTTGTAGCTTGAGTAGTCCTTTACAAAAAGTATTGGCCGTATTTTGTCAAAAAGGCAACCCTTCTCACGCTGTCCCCACTTTAAGCAAATCAACACCCAAATTTTTGGCTATCATTGTCAATAAACTCGAAAATAATAACAATACGAAACAAAATGTTATAACAAAAAGTTTAGATCACATTTTTCTCTACAAAAACAATATTGTGTGTTTTTTTGTAAAAATTGACCGTTAACGAGATAAATGGAAAATAAAAAATTACCCTTTTTTCAAGATGGCGGCTAAAAGGATACCGAAATTCAGTTTTAAGCTTTTCTAATAACTCTCTAAGCAATGGAATTAAAAAATTCCACTCACCCCAAAAATAAAATATAACTCCTATGAAGAAATGTTGTAGATTTTTTTGAAATAAATAATTTTGTTCCTTAACATTTTTCCATATCTCGTATGTTTTTGGCGGGAAAATTTTTTTTTATTTTTATGAAAACGTTCTTGATGAAGAAAAGAAAATATATAGCTTCTTTGAAAAAATTGTTAGCAGTAAATTTGTAGTTCTGGTTTTATCCGTCAAAATCGTTTCTCTAAAAATCAAATATTAAATTTTTCAGCCAAAATATATGAGAGACGGATAAAATGTTGAAAAACAAAATTGTTCATTTCAAAACGATCTGCAACTTTGGTGTTGAAAATAATAAACTTCTAAGCAAATATGATGAGAATATAAAAATAATTAAATACTTTTGAATTCCGGTACGCCATATGAGATTTGCCATTTTTCGTCTTGAAAATTTGATACTAGATTCATAATCATCGATCTCAAACTCCGCCGAAACTACTTTAGTGAACAACTAAACCTTTTGAAATTTCGGTTTATCAATTAAACGATTTTATTTTTTAAAATTTTCGCCCGCTAAATTGAATTTGCCAATTTTAGTTTAGAAAAATTGACACCGGATTCGTTACTAGCGGCCTAAAAAATCTAAAAAACCAAATTTGCATGATAACCTTCATTACACAAATTAGTGAATTAGTCAACCTGTCGTTCAATTCCAATTTTTCATCTTTTTATTTAAAATTAGACCCATATTTTATATAATAATTTATATTATGTTGAAAAATTTTGATCTCATTTTTACTTTCAGTGCATATAATAGAAAAAATTTAGGGAACATTAAAACTATTCTTTTCACATTTATAAATTTAAATGAAAAACAAAAGTAATAATAGCGTCTGTTTTTGTTTGAGAAATTCTCAAATTAATAGTTATCAAAAAACTATTAAAAACGTCTTTCGTGATGACCAGGAATTTTTTTCATTGATTAAAATAACGACACTGTATATATATTTCTAAAAAGACAACAAAGTAATTTTTCCAATAGCTAACTAGGATATTCAAGTTAAAAAGTGTTCAACAAATTTAACAAATTCAAATGATTGAACAATAGCACAACCAGAAAAAAAGTTTCTTTGATATACCCTTGAAGAAAAAATTTCTTTGAATTAAAGAAAGTTTTGTTGAGTCAAAACAATGTTCTTTAAGGTAAACAAATCTATTTCTTTGGATCAAAAAAATTTTTTTTGAATTAACAAAACTTTCTTTAATTCAAAGAAATTTCTTCCTTAACCGTATATAAAATTAATGTTTCTTTGATTTAAAGAAACTTTTTGATCATTTGCAAATCATAAAACTTCTGACTTCAGTGTTCAAGAAATACGATCCCAATTATATCCGAATTTCCTCATGTAATTTTGATAGAAATTTGCAATTATGATAGCATTCACACTGAGAAAACAGTTTCTTTGAATCAGAGAAACATTTCTTTGATATACCGTCAAGTTTCTTTGAATTAAAGAAATTTTTCTTAATTCAAAAAAATTTTCTTTGATCCAGAGGAATATATTTGTTTTGATTAAATAAAACTTTTTTAAATCAACAAAACTTTCTTCAATTCAAAGAAATCTTTTCTTTGACCGTATATCAAAGAATCTTTTTTCTGGTTGCACAATATTTTATTCTTCGTATACGGATATCAATTAGGTTGATCGTACTTGGTGCCATATTTTTCCCTTTTCATTTTAGAGTATTGCTAATTTAATAGCAAAAAAACTATTTCTTCCTTTTTGAAAAGGAATCAAAGAATGTAATAGTATGTATTCCTTGCGCGACATCCTGGAAAATGTAAGAATGGCTTAGAAACGTATTCCTTTTATCCAGCGGTGTGAAAAGAAAAAATGAATCAGACACTACCACATTGTTAAACTTGGAATCATGGAAGGAAGGAAGGAAGGAAGGAAGACCTACGAAATCGAGTCTTTCCTGGCAACGTGGCGGTTACCACCTACTGGTAGCTCAAGCAGGATGCAGTAAGCGAAAATAAGAGAAGGCAGATGGTGACTAGAGGAGGTCCCTCGTTATAATCCTGTATTACTCTTGGCATTATGGACATTGTAGCCACCGTCAACTGTCGATTTGTCTCCGTCTCTTTTTCCCTCTGAACCCCAGGGAATCTCTATCTCCTTTATCTTTATTTCATAGTCACGTAAGTCAAGGACTGACTTCACATTTCACACACCTTACATTTGAACTCGCGAACGTAAAACTGAAGTTATGTGTATTCTCATTTATTTTGACAGGATGTCCGTTTAGATTTTCCAGATAGAGATTTTTTTTTCCCAACACCATACGGAAAATTTTCACTTTCGCGCACTGGAATATGTGCGCAAAATGGCAGATTTATGATTAGCTGGCAAAATGTGCGGGAAAGAATGAAAATGTGTGGGAATGAACTCATTCCCACACACTTGTTTCGGATATCAGAAATCTGCCATTTTGCGCACATTATGTGATGCGTAAAGTGTAAACTTCCTGCACAGTATTGTAAAAGACAGTATTTGATACATGTGCGGATTAGTGATTTCCTATTCAAATGAAACTCATCGGAAGTCACTAATTTGGGAAATGGTAGAAAAGATAAAAACGGACGTAGATAGACAACTTTTGGTTTGGAAAATAATAAAAAGTTTAATTTCAGCCTGATACGGAAACATAAAGGTTTCGACAATTTCTATTCTAGCATTAGTGACGCCATTCGTAGCAGCACCATTTTTTATTACATACCAGCGGCGCGGATGGAGGTGTGTGTGTTGGGGGGGGGGGGGGGAATCCTCCCGAGCCCCGCGTGGATCCTCTTGAATGCGGTAGGAAACAAGTCAAAACGGAAAAAAAGACCCACGTGGGCCTCTCTTTAAGAAGGGCCCCCTAATTTTTTATGCCCCGTGCACCAAAATTATACGCTAAAAATCAAAATTTGTTTGCGATCCATTTTAGAGACCATAAATATACAAAATCGGCCTTCTTTTGCGAAAGCGGAAGAAAAGATAATGTACTTGTTCATAATAATAAATTTTATTGGAAATGGCACAAATTCCGAAATTCCCAAGACGATAGATACTCTCTTTCTGCTTCCCAAATGACACTTTAGAAATGAATTCCAGAAAGAGAGGTTGGAAGGATACTCATATCAATAACTATGGAAATAAAATGGACCTCACTGAGTGTGATAAAGATGGAAAAGGGAAAGCAGAGTTGGGATTATGAAAAGAAATAAAGTATCAGCGGCTAAGCCCGGTATACAGGAAAGTAGATAGATGGATACAGAAACTAGAGTTTCTTTAAGCCATGTCGTAAAATCGATCCTGTTGTATTCCTCGATGATGTAACATTACAACAAATTCGATACCTCAGTGCCTAAGGAAAAATAGTATTTGAGATGACAAAGTAAAAATTTAGACTCTTATCCAGAGAGTAGAAAATTAACGATAATACGCACACAGAAACTTGCCACATTAGATAATATTCCATGATATGGAGTTTGAGAAATGGCTTCTTAATATAAAAAAATATTAAAGTTTTTTTTTTAATCAATCTTGCAACAAGCAAAACGTGAACATAAATGGAGAAAACATGGAAATATGCCGCATTTCAGTTCCTTATACGCAGCAGGTGTCTTATTTTATATTTGAAAGAAAAAGAAAAAAAAATCGTGTCTTTACAAAACAATTTTTCTTTAGGGAAGACGTTGAATTGTTAAATATTCATAAACAAATGTACAGAAACAAGAAATTTTAAAATTTTCGACCAATCAGGAAAAAATTCCACAACTTTCATTTGTTACAATAAATTTATATTCAGCTTTAAAAGTCTAAACTTTCGTGTGCTATGAATACAATGTAATAAATATTAATCAACTGAACCGGAATTTCCTCTGCCTAGAAAGTGTAGATTTTCCTAGGTCACGTAAGATAAATACAAACATTTAACCTAGTCAACCGGAGATGAGCGCCGTTTACCTGATGGCACCTTAGGAATCTGCGGTTGACGTATGAACGGTACCGGGCGTAATACAATGGTGTAAATCACGTCAGGATGGTTTCGTATCTCGGGTTATGAGATCCCATAAACAAAGATGAGGAAGGTAAAGGGTGGCCAAGTCCCTTAGATGGGTGCCCTTCCGACCTCTCAATTCACCCTTCCACCCTCTCCCTCTTTCTACCTCACTCTATCTCCACCTTCCTCCCTTAGTCTCTGTCTTTTCACCCTCGTTGTATATGATGTTCTGGTATTTACCGGCAAACCTGTCTTGATATAGATGGGTGTGGAACCATAGATAAACGACGGGCACCAAAGAGAATGCACTTTCCCTACCTCCTCAATAGAAACCATTTGCGGCATTAAAGTGAGCACCGTTAGCGTACGTCCGAATGTTCGGTGCCATTATGAACCGTTTATATGGAAACGTAATAGAGGGGTAGACTAGCGCCCTTTAATGTTCTATCATCCTCTAAGCTCTATAACGTAGTCCATATGCTCCCAGGTTAATTTCACAATTGACGACTTGCATTTTATTTCCACAGAGCCCCGTTCTTCAGCCCCTTTCATTTCCAATACCATAAATCTACAGCTTTATATAGTTCTATGTTTGCCTCCGATATTTGCCAAACCACAATCGGTATTTTCAATTTTAAGTTTCTTTATCACACTTCTCAACAACCCACCAAAAAATATTTCATTCTTGTACTTCTATTCTAGCTTCAGCAAAAGCCGCTTATATTCTGGCACACCCAAAAACAATTTATTTGGTTGGACCATATTTCTTAAAGAAACCGAATTTTTGGGCTAAATTTACTGGAAAATTTATTTAGATTAGAAAAATAGTAGTCAGTATTCGTTCTCATTTTTTTTTTTTTTTTCTTGTAGACAAGTTTGGAGAATAATGTATCTTTCAGCATGTAAAATTTATGCTTAAAAAAGCAATTTTTTACGATAGGCACACGTTTTCTTAACATGTGTGCAAAACAGACATTTGATCAATTAATTTTTGAGGTATAAGCACGGCCTCTAAAAACGTGATTTTGAGAAAAAGGCGTTTGAAGTTTTAAATATGCAGATCGTATATAAATTCAGATTTGCGTTTGATTTACAATTCCAGCTTCATACTCATTTTCCAAATTTTGTAGTTATCGAACGGCTTCGGTGATATATTATATATTAGTAATTATGTTTTTTATTCAATATGTATCACCGAATTTCCACCTTATATTTCAGTAATTTTAACGAAAATTTCAAAAAAGGTATCAATTCTGGACCAAGTTATCAACTCGATTGTTGACTCCTCTCTTACAAATAGTGCCTCGCGGTGACCATCAGTACTTCTTACGGATTTATGTAAAATCAATGAATCAAAAAATAATAATTATTTTAATAGTTCATCTATGAATGAATGATTTTTGAGGGTAAAAATCGCTCGTTTCTTGTTTATAAAAAAATGGATGGATCAACTTAAAATTTCCACAGAATTTTTTCTTATTATTGTACTTGAAGAAAAAGCATAAAAATCTATTTTTTTGAAAATTCTTTTAAAATTTCACATTAGAATACCCCTTTAAGTTTAATGCTTCACGAACTAAAAGAGCTCAGTACTGCCTTTAGCGTCGAATATTCGCCATTGGAAGATATCTAGCAAAAAGATTTTACTACGTACTGTAAAGTTTGGCCAGGAAATCTAACGGATAGAGAAGCTGAAGCAAGAAACGAGGAAGGTAGAAACTCGGTTGAGGATGTAGCGGTCGAAGCGATTTTGCGAGGATGGAAGAAGAGGGTCGACGTCTCATTCCTCTGGACTAGTATCGCTCTTATCGTAGGAGTTTCTGTGCCCCGTGGCCTATGGCGTGGAAAATTGCAAACCCACCAAAAGTCCCACATCCCCTACTCACCTCCAACTTCTCACTGAGCATCTTGTTCTATCGACATTTCGACGGATAAACGAATCTCTCTTCCATATGGATACTACACCAAATGCGTCGATATCATCGCTCTCCAAGAGTATTTTCAATAACGTTAGCTCATCAGAAAAAGTCGATCGCTCTTCTTTTCAAGAATATCTTTCCTTCGGAAAAAATTACCTGAGTGTAGACATAGTAGATACAAGTAAAATATATTTCAAGTCTCTTACTAAACATAGAACGATATAATACACTCGTTTTCTTTTATTATACCATCCAACTTAGGAAACTTTATTTCAGGTAGATTAGTTTTAAACCCTGAAGTTACCAGGGGTGTTAGTTGAAGTTTGCCGGTTTTTTCAATAAAGAAAACACTTAATTCTCAAGGGAATCTCACAAATTTTTTATTCAAAATATTGACCATTGGATTCTACACATTTTGCCTATCTTTCAGGCAAATCATGGATACCATTCCAAAAAAAACTTTTCTTTTTCAAGGCAAACCATTCGACGAGTCATTTTTCGACTTCTTCCAAATTGTCGAAGCGCTGCTCTGCGAGTGAGTGTCCCATCGATGCGAAAAGGTGATAGTCGGAAGGGGCCGAGGTCTGGAGAGTACGGCGGGTGCGATAATATTTCCCAATTCAATGCTTTTAATGTGTTCTTCACCACTTTAGCGGTATGAGACGGTGCGTTGTCATGTTGTAGGATAACTTTGCCATGTCTTCGGGCCCATTCCGGTCGTTTTTCGATCAACGCATGATTCAAATTGATAACTTGTTGTCGGTAGCGATCCGTATTCACCGTCTCACCAGGTTTGAATAACTCGAAGTACACCACACCACACTGGTCCCACCAAACACAGAGCATTGTCTTACGGCCAAAGCGATTTGACCTTGGAGTCGATGGGCCGACCCCACCAGGTGAAAGCCATGAATTTTTCCGCTTCAGGTTCTCGAAATAAATCCATTTTTCGTCCCCCGTGACAATTCGATGCAGAAAAGATTTCCTTTCGAACCGTTGAAGCAGCATTTCAAAAATGGTTTTTCGATTTTCCATTTGTCTATCATTTAGTTTATGTGGTACCCGTTTTCCATACTTTTGGATTTTTCCCATGGCTTTTAAACATTGGCAAATTGCTCCTCGGGTCACATTTAGTGTTTATGCCAATTGTTGTTGCGATTGGGTTGGGTCTTCATCCAATAACGCCTGCAATTCCTCGTCTTCGAACTTTTTTGCTGCACCAGGATGTTTATTGTCTGTTAAATCGAAATCTCCTCTTTTAAATTGACGAAACCATGTCTCATATGTTCTAATCACTGGAATATGTTCACCATAAGTTTCTACCAGCAATCGATGAGCTTCAAGTGCTTTTTTCTTTTGATGAAATAAGAAAAGCAACGAATGCCGCAAATGCGATTTACTTGGAACAAAACTCGACATATTCACTGGGGTAAACAACTATGATGCTATTATTTTGGCAGTATGTAATTGTGTATTTTTGAAGGTTATTGTCCATAGAAAAATATGACATAGATGCCAAATCATAGAAATGTATACACATCTCTAGCGACATCTATGAGTAAAACCGGCAAATTTCAACTAACACCTCTGGTATTATCCACTTTTTTGTAAAAATGTTCATTTGACCGCAGAACAAGCCAAGAAAAACCTGTTCTAATTAAAGATCCATGTGAAAAATCTACATAAAAATTGAGTAACTTTTTTTTACATTTAAGCCCATGTGTCATTTATTGATTCGTAGATTACCGACATTATTTTGTATTTAAACTCGTATTGGTAACGCAGAAATCGAAACTACATTTGAACTACACAATTGAAAGTAAACGGATCGAATTTTCACCCTTTTGAATCCACATACGGATATCTGTTTCGATACTTCTCCTGTACCCCTTTCTCTGTTCATATAAGCAGACTATTCGTTCATCTTTTTAAATTTTATTATATTAATTTCTAGTAATAATTTATACCTTAATTATCTATAAATTACATAGATTTTCCGTATCAGTAATTAATAATAGAAAATACATACAGTACCGCTCAGAATTGTCCGGCCACCTGTTTTTCGATAATTGCTCAAATTATCCTAATTTGAATTATATAAGTGAAAATATTTTTTCTATAGATTGAATTTAAAGCTATCAAAATTCTTTATAAAATGAATCTAGCATGAATTCGATTTCTTAAACTTTGAAGAAGTTATTGCAGAAATAGTCAAAATTCCAATGCTTTCTTAAATTTTAAATAACTTTCGAAGTAATCAACATTTTTTAATGTTCTTGGGCTCATTTTAGAGATAAGATTCTACAGAATCGCATTAAATTATCATTATTAATCTATAAATTTTTTCTTGCATAATGCAAGGAGTTAAAATTGTAACAAAAAAGTAGGGAAATTTCGAAAACATTTCATCCGAGGGTAAATCATAATAAAGATCATATAAATATATATTTTAAGGGGATTCGATACAAAATTCATGATTATATGTTTTATATATTTTATAAAAATGTTTTTCTAAGCAAAAGCAATATTGGAATTTTTCCAACTTCTTTATTTAAACTTTAAACTTGTGCAGTATGTAAGAAAAAAATTACACATCAATTTCAAGGATTTTGATCGATTTTGTCGATATTTAGCTTTAAAATTAGTCCAAGAACATTAAAAAATATTGATTACTTTGAAAGTTATTTAAAATTTAAGAAAGCATTGAAATCTTGACTATTTCTGCAATAACTTCTTCAAAATTTAACAAAACAAATTCATGCTGGGTTCATTTTATAAAGAATTTTGATAGCTTTAAATTCAATCAATAGAACAAATTTTTTCACTTATATAATTCAAATTAGGATAATTTAAGCAATTATCGAAAAACAGGTGGCCGGACAATTCTGACCGGTACTGCAGGTTGTCCCATATTTTTTGTCGTATATGCTTACTTTTCAAAGTCTTTCGAAGTACTTTCCATCACAGTTAATACACTTTTTCATACAACGAAACCACTCGGTGTCAAGTCACATTCTTCCCGAAAGGCGTCTATCAACTCTTCATCGGACGAAAAACGCCGACCTTTCATCCTCAATTTGACGTAGGGGAACAAACCAAAGTCACATGGTGCTGAGGCTGGTCTATATGTAGGGTGTTCCAATAGTTGAACTTTAATTCCCTTCAAAAACTCCTGCGTCGTGAACTCCCGATGTGCAAGTGCATGGTCATGGTGGAGGAACCAAGAATCCAAAGGCACTCGAGAAACCAAGTTTTCGCAGAGTTGAGGCAAGCAGGTTTCTGTGTACCACTTAGCAGTGACTGTGTTGGATTTCTTTAGAGAAACAGTTGTCAGAATTCCACCTTTAGTGAAAAACACAGCGGCCATTCGCTTATTGATAGATTTCAATTTTCGAACTTGCACTGGCACCTCCTCATCTTCAAAGATCCAAACTTTGCTTTAAGATTTCATGGGAACATTGTAGTAGTACAACCACATTTCATCACCCGTCACAATGAAATTCACCTCCGCAGCAAATACAGATTTAAACTTTTTCAGCATTTTTTTACACCACTTGACACGATTCTCTCGTTGCTCGTCTGGAAAAGCATGGGGTCCCCACAATATTCACAGCTTTCTCACAGATAATTGCTCCGGAACAATCCGTTGTAAAGTTGATTTCGGAATGTGCAGAAGTTTCTCTAATTGCCTATACATGATTCTTCTATTCAATGTTATTGCCTACCGAAGAGCATCAACTGATTTTGGAGGAACAACGTCCGATGGGCGTCCTGTGTCTGGTTGATCTTTGAGGATGAAACTTCCTCACTGGGATAGTAAATACCAGCTTTCTATAGTTCTGACGGAAGGACAATCATCACCAAATCGTTTCAACTGTGATATCTCACACTAGACTAACAGGTTTGCAACAGAGGTTAGGGTGTATATCTAACCTGACTCACCTTATTTACTGATGTGATAGAAATTTGTCTTTCCATTCTAGCAGGACTATACGACAAAAATTATGGGACAACCTATACGAGGTCTGTACGGAAAGTATCCGGCCTAACTTTATATCTCCGGGCCATAGTGTTCGGGCGACCTCTGCGGGGCATGAACGTCAACAGTAAAGCCTAACGAACCTATCGGTTGCTTGCTGACATCTGCCGGACGTATAGTTCATGCGCAGCGTGTCATTGTTTACAAAGCTATTTTTGAGTTCGGCGGATTTTGTAATTGTTAAAAATCTCTGAAAAACAAGATCAACGAATTTGCATTAAATTTTGTTTTCAACTCGGTAATACGAGTTCGGAAACTATTCAGATGATGCAGAAGGCCTTTGGGAATGAGTGTATGAGCAAAACACGAATGAAAGAGTGGTATAATCGTTTCAAAGGAGGCCGCACTTATGTTGGTAGTGATTCTCGTTCTGGCCGACCTTCGACGACAAAAACATTGAATTATATTGAGCGGGTGCAACTTGCGATTGAAGGTGATCGTCGATTAACTGTTCGTGAACTAGAAAATGATCTCGGAATACCGAAAACTACTGTTTGGGAAATTTTGAACAAGATTTTAGGAATGACTCGCGTGTGTGCGGTGACTGGCTTCTTCACCACGATAACGCGCCAGTACATTCATCAAATCTTGTGCAGCAGTTTCTGAGTAAACACAGTATCGCATTGCTTCGACAACCTCCGTACAGTCCTGACATAGCCCCCTGTGACTTTTGGCTGTTTCCAAAACTCAAAAAACCACTCAAAGGACAGCGATTCAATGACAAAACGATGGTTGAAAATAATGCGACGAGCGTACTCAAGGCCATCCCTAAAAGTGAGTTCTAGGACTGTTTCGAGAAGTGGAAACATTGCTGGAACCGTGTTATTCAATCATGTGGGGATTACTTTGAAGGATGCCACCCGCCCGATGATGAAGAATAATGCCAGCGCGGAGATATAAAGGTAGGCCCGATACTTTTCGGACAGACCTCGTATATTCGTTTCTTTCATGCTATCATAGATGAATATAACATATCTATAGTTTTATTTATTTACTATTGATCTTATCATCATATTTATGATATTACAAAGATAGAGGGGCAAATAAAATTTTTTGACCGAAACGGATTATCATTAAATTTTCAGGAAAATGGTTGGAAGGATATACAATGATTGACCTAGATTCATGTTTCATTCGTCAAAGGTGATAGAAAAAATGAATGTAACTAGTGGATAAATAGGGATAGAGGGGTGAAATGTACACTTTTGAATAAAATAAATAAGCATTATATTTTTAGAGAAAGGATTGAAAGGATAGACAATGATTGGCATGGATATGTTTCATATTGGTTGTATTGATTTTTACATTTTACATTTGAAAATACAAAATCAGATCTCCAAATTCAATAAGAATAGCATCCGGAATCCTTTTGAATAATTTCACTTTCGGAAGAGAAGTTTCGATGAGAAAAGAAAAGATTAAAAAAATAAATCTGTTTTCAAAGCTTGATGTAATTAATTGTCTTCTTATCAGTATAGGTTTGTTGTTTTCTCTCCTTTGGTCAGATTTAGAGTAAAAGAGAAAACTTGATAGCTTCTTGTTTCGAACATCACGAGTAAACTAAATCCTGGAAAATTGGATAAACCTTCGGTTATTTGGACATTTCTTTCACAGGAAGTCTGGTACTCGGTTTCGAGGCAGACCCGATACATCGGTTTCTGTCGGCGAAAGATACTAATTCGAATCCCTGATCATGTTCGTTCCGTTGGAACTTTAGAGATAAAAAACGATTTCCGCACTATGGACGGTTCGTAGGTTTCGAAATTAGTGATGCTTCCGTTGGATAATTTAAGGTTCGTGGGTAAATTGATTCGTTCACCCGATTTTCTCCCTCATGATCACATACTCCTAACTTGAACTGGCTGAATGAATAGAGTAAATTTTTGTAGGGAAGCTTTCTCTCAATATTGACCTTAAGGATTTCCAGGTCTCTTGATAAATTTGCTGAATTTCAATTAACAAAGAACTCTGTATTCAGTCTCCTTCACTAAAGTTGTGAGCGGATATGGAAATTTAGTGGAAAATTTCGATAGATAAAGAAATCGTAATCGTTTTTTTGCAATTTTAAAATATTCTATTAACAATTAGTAACTTTCCTCTAGTCTATAGACCTCATTTAATTTACAATTGTTCTATTAACTGCAAGCGCCAACCTAGTTACTATGATTTACTACTTCACGATCAACAAAAGCATCGAAATGCTCTACGTTGTAACTATCGACCAATTCATTTCCGCAGTCGAATAAAATATCTTCACAGAATAATATTTATATGTATTACTTCCCTTTCACAAATAATTTGAATGAGTTTCAAGACAAAGCCTGAAAATCAAACATCCAAGTTCTATCAAAGAGTACAAAAAGAAATGATTTGTTTGATTCGTACAAAGAATCTTGCTTCAATGAGTTCAGTTCAGCCATAACACATTTTTGATTATACTTTTTTTCTAGACGAGTGCATATTCTCACATCGCAACAGAAACAATTCTTTGAATTATAATCTCTCTTTTTATTCACCCAGCTAGTCGACACAACATTTTTTCATTTCGTCGTCCATTTAACAATATCCTATTTAGCTCGAAAGGCGTGATCAAAATCGTTCAACTAATTACAGCCCCATTTAAAAAATGTCCTTTACACATAGGTGTCGAAGGGGTGAGTGAATAAAATGGCTCGATGGAATAATATTCCTAGCACCCTTCGTTCTCGATCGTAAGTGGTATACGCTCTCATTAAACGCTCGATTGTTGAGCTCAACGGGATTTAAGCGTCAACGCACGCCCCCCAAAAATACATGTACGAGGGGCACTATTTATATTTTGAGCCTTGGCAACACTGAGTGTTCTCAGGTGCCATCTGACATTTGCACTGAAAAGTTTAACATTTTTGACCATAAGCACCTTTAGAACGTTTTGTCATTTGAGCGTTATTTGTGTTGTTTACAGTGACTTGAAAATTGGGTCTCAGCAAAAAAATAGGATTAAATTGTGAAAATTTTCGTGCGATGATTTATTACGACTTTCGACGCGGATTATCAAGACAAGAATGCATCGATCAATTTATTTCCACTTTTGGCGATGAAGTCCCATCCTATGCCACCGTGAAACGCTGGTATAAAGAGTTTAATCGTGGCCCCCATTCGCTCACCGACGAATTTCGTAAAGATCGTCCAAAATCAGTTGTTGGGCTAGAAAACATTAATGGTGTGCAAAAACTGATCAAGATCGTCATGTGACATACTGTGAGATTAAGGCAACCTTAGTCATTAATTCTACCAGAATATATCAAATATTGCATGAACATTTAACCGTGAAAAAAAATTGTCCTCGTTGGATCCTACATAATTTAACAAAACCATGTTTTGGAGACATCTTAAGCGGAATGGAAAAAATGATATGATACATGGTTCAAACTGATGCATAAGTTTATAGATCATAAAGGAGGATACTTTGAAAAACAGTAATAGATATTTATGCTACCAGGGAGGAAGAGGATGATTCTGACGAGTGTGAAATTGTGCACGAGCGAAGCGGAGGCGCAAAAACACGAGTGGGAATCATCTTGTTCCTTCCGTGTAGCATACTTTATTTTTTCTCATGCATGCACAGAAATGGCCACTCTTTTGCCTAAAACGCGGGAAGAAAATTCCCTTTTTGGGGTACACACGAAAAATGTCAGTCAGAAGATTCGACAGAAACAATTCATCACCAATTGTAGGCTTTCACAACGATGAAGTTGGCTGCCCATACTTTCAAGTTTTCGCAACGAATTTACTTTTTGGTCCGTTAGATGGCGACACTTGATGGTGCAAAAATGACAAAAAAATCACGGCGCTAACGCAAATCACGCAATTGTCCCCAATATGCGGGAGTTATTGATAACTCCCGCATTTTTCGTATGTACCCCAAAAAGAGGATTTTCTTCCCGCGTTTCAGGAAAGAAAATGGCCATTTCGGTGCATGCATGATAAAAAGCCATTTTTGATGAGAAGTTACTGTTTTTCATTATTAGGCTCAAAATATAAATAGTACTGGCCTCGTACTGGCTTGGTAAAACTTAAAGTTCACCCAGTGCTATTGAATTGAACTATTAAAAGCATTCGCCAAGAACTGCCTATGATAAAAGCTGCAAGAGGATAGCAAGACTATATTCTAATGGTGGAAGGGAAGAAAAGATGGGTTAGGTGACCAGAACGGGAGAATAAAGCTGACCCAATAACCCCAGAATCTCGAGAGCCCCAATTGTTAACCCCAAGGGTGAGAAAGAGCCGATCGAAAGTTAATCGCATTTGCACGAGTCCTGGCCAGCTTGCAATTGTACCACGCGTTAATTGAAACAACACCGGCACCGCCACTATTATAAGCGACTTTGTCAATAGGAATAGGAACGCCCTCAACTGTAGAACTCTACATAAGGTAGTCGAAATTACTTCTAACCCCTCACTACAGAAATTGAATTCGCTTTTACGTTCTAGTTAGTTTTCATTGTTTCTCAATATTCGAGCATGATGCGCACGTGTTGGCTTGATTTTGATCCTGCGGAATTAACTTGTTATGTTCCCTTGTATCAGGTTCCAAATACCAAGTTTGTTAATTAAATTAATAGTTGGATTTGTATTCATAATGGATTTTATGCTTCTAGAGCCTTTAATGTTTTTACTTTTTATATTGTTTAGAGATTAGTTACGAAATATTTTTTAGCTTGTTCAATCAATATTTTTGGATTCTCATAATATAAAGACGCATTGGTTTTATGTAAAAAATCAGGGCTTCATTTTGCAGTACAATTGTACTAAATCAGTACAATTTCAAAGATTTCAGTACAACAGTACACATTTTCGAATTCAGTATAATCGAGCTAGTATATTTATAAACGTCAGTACATTTCAGTACAAACCCAGGCGGACGACATTCATTTCTTTATTTCCTTATTTTTTAACTAATTAGGAAATTTTTCAGGAGATGAATGATTCCGATTGGATGAAAATATTTGTAGCAGAATAAAGCATTTTTTTAGGAAAAAGATTCTCTGCAACTTGACCGTTTCCTATTTTTGAAATTGAATTAATCATTATCAAATACAACAATTTGTTTATAAAAATTTTGTTTTAAAAAATTGCCTTTTTATAATTTCAGCCATTAAAGAATTCATTTTCAAAAATTGGAAACAGTCAAATTGTAGAGAATCCTTTTCCTAAAAAAATGAACCGTGATTCATTAGAATCGCATCATTTTTAAAAATTTGGCTCGAAGCGATTTGGGCAAAAATAAAATTTATTAATAAAATTATTTTTTTGTGTTTCAAATTTTTTTCATGACAAATAATCTTTCCTCTTTCAAATTAGCCCTTCAATAATAATATTACCTAAATTGATTTTTCGTACATGGTCCCGAAAACACAAAATGGTGCTGAACAATTTTCATTTAGAATTTTAATGCAAGTAGTCAAATGCATTATGGTCGTACCACAATCATAAGCCCTGTAAAAAATTACTTCTCAAATGTTTATAGAATCTCGACGTTTTGAGATCCTTTGAGTAAGAAAAAATGGCTTCTGTCGTTGTTGTCGTCTGTAAGCACGATAATTTTCGAAAGAATTATCAGATTAGATTGAAACTAGCACGTGCAGGTCTCCACTAAAACTGGCATAACTGTTTTGTACTTCAAAGGTACAGAAATTTTTTTCCACGAAAATAAAGTCGAATAAATAGCGCATAGAATGGTTTTTGAATTTTTTTTCCAGGCATATGAGAAGTTGATGGAATGTGCAATTGTGTATTACAGAATTAAATTTTGATAAACAAATTATCGAAATATGACAAACAAAATATTTTATCTTGTTGTTTGAAAAGTTTTTAAATTGTTGTTAAAAAGTAATCAAATTCCTGTGATTTGTTGGTGAGATATTGTAAAGAGAAAAAAACCCTGAAAAAAATTGTTTATAAATAACTTTGAGAAAAATGAAAATTGAAGCAATAGTATATTGTGCAACTAGGGAAAGAAAGTTTAATTTTCTTCAAAAGTCACTGTCCCAGCTTTACTCAACTTTTGATTAAATTTTCACAAATGAATTTTCTCCGTGTGGCATTTGAAAAATCGTAAAGTCAATTTTGGATGGCCCACTTAGAGAAACTTGACTCATTAAAAATTAAAAACTCTCTTTCTAAGCAAAACCCTACGCGGAATACGTTTTCAAAAATGAAAAATTCCATTTTGCACCAAATCTATGCGAGATACGGAAAAAATGTTAAGAAACAGAATTCTTTATTTTAAAAAGATCTACCATTTTGATAATGACTACTTTCTCATAACAATTATATCTTTTGATTATTAATGAAAAATGTTATTAAAAATAGAAAATTGTGGTTTCCAAAAAAACTAAGTGATACGAAAAACAAGTTGGGGACAAAATTATCGATCTCTAGAATATATAAAAATTAACTTCAGACTATTTTCTGATCGGGCACGTACTTTTCGCTTCAATTGTAAAATACCTTATCAAAAATGAAATATTCTATTTAGCACCAAATCTATGCAAGATATGAGTATAATGTCAAGAAACAAAATTTTTCGTGTCGAAAAAGTCTACAAATTAGCTCTAAACAATTTTTTCATGAGGGTTATATCTTTTTATTCATTTATATGTAATTATATATTTTGTTCATTAATACAAAATATTATTAAAAATAAAAAAACTCTCTTAAGCAAAACTCTGCGCAGAATATGAAAAAAATATTGGGGACAGAATAATCATCTCAAGAAGATGCACAAATTTATTGCAGAACATTTTTTGTTTGGATACGTAGTTTTCTTTTTAATCGTAAAAAACGTTATCAAAAATGAAAAATTCTATTTCGTACCAAAGCTATGCGAGTTACGAAAGAAATTTTAAGAGTAAAAATTTTTTATTTTAAAAATATCTATAAATTCTTTGTTGTTTTTTCATAGGAGTAATGTCTTTTTATTTATTCATCAAAAGCGTTTTTATAAAAATCAATAATTCAATTTTCGCGACGTAATTTACGAAATACGGGAATAAGAAACAAAATCCTTTCTACGTTATCGACATTTCTTCTCTTCACTCATTCCGATGCAAAATTAGACATCGAGTTGTGATAATTTATGTATAATTATTAATATATTTCACATGTTAAAGATTGAATGATATTCATGTGGATATATGTATCAATGAATTAAGCAACTCTATGAACGGATAACCCAGATAAAATTTGTTTTATTGTAATTTTTGATGGACGGTAAAATTCATAATTCAGATGAATGAATAAACCAATTTGAATTTTGACTTATACGACTTACAGTTTAATAATTAAAATTAATTAAGGTAGTTGTCGTGCCAAAAATCAGTCTCTGGAAAAAGAATTTTTTCTATGATTTCATGACTGGAAATTATATCATCAGCCGTGTCATATGTAAGGAAAGACACTCTTTTTAATGAAAAAATTTAAAAATTACAAAAAATAATTTTTTAATAATGTTTTTTGTAATAGGATTTTTTCTTACTATCGCTTCTTACCAATTTTTTGAAAATGATTGAAGTTTCTTAAATTATATCTTATTTTTTCGGGGAAAATATTCTCTACAACTTAACCGTTTCCAATTTTTGAAAATGAATAAATTATTATCAAATACAGCAATTTGTTTATAAAAATTTTGTTTTAGAAAATTGATTTTTAATGATTTCAGCCATTAAATAATTTATTTTCAAAAATTGGAAACGGTCAAGTTGTAGAGAATATTTTCCCCGAAAAAATAAGCAATGATTTAAGAAACTTCAATCATTTTCAAAAAATTGGTAAGAAGCGGCGATAGCAAGGAAAAATCCTATTACAAAAAACATTATTAAAAAATTATTTTTCGTAATTTTTAAATTTTTTCATTAAAAAGAGTGTCTTTCCTTACATATGACACGGCTGATGATATAATTTCCAGTCTTGAAATCATAGAAAAACTTCTTTTTCCAGAGACTGATTTTTGGCACGACAGCTACCTTAACTAATTTTATTTTATATAATTGCTAATTAAAGTTAATCATTTAAAATGAAATAACAGGTAAGCCAATACAGAACTACATACTGTCAATATAGCAAAAATTATAATCACAAAGTGCTTAGAGATATTTGGTATAAAAATAAAATCAGGAAATTTTGGTAATAAAGAGATCTTTTGTAGAAAACAAAAAAGAGAATAATAGATGAATTGGTTGTCTGTCTTTTTGCGGCTTGGAGGAGTGTTATTAATCAGTGATTGGGAAATTTAACTCTTGTCAGTTGCAGTGATAACGTGTGAATAAAATTGTTATTTGGGGTATGACAAAGGCGGTTTATTTCGACCACCACCATAGAGACCTAACCAAAGACCGACGTAATTTGAAAACGGCTGGTGTAACTCACCAACTGTCGACGACCACCCCGTAGCACGAGGAACAATAGTCTATTCCCTGCACCCCCATTCTCTTCAATACCCAACCCGCACTGTATTGACGATCGACGGTCACCACGATTCACACCTTCTGCATATTGTTGCTGCATCATGCTTTTCCCTCCCACTCAATTGTTCGTTGCTCTCTTGCACTTCTCACCAATCCTCATGAGACAAATTCTCTGTTCAACTTTTAGGGGCTTTGTTAACTTCCTCTGCGTTTGACGTTCTCAGAAAATAAGTTAGTTATTACTGAGAGGGTAGGGGAGAGGATTGTTAGGACATGGCGTCTACTCATTTTGAAAACACAAATTATCCGGGTGGGGGCATTACCACGTGGACGGACACTACTTTTGACGAAACGGGTTCACTTTCGAAAAGCACTTACCTCCGATTAATTTGAAACTCACTATACCCACGTATTTTGGAGCGCTGATTACGAATATGATGATGAAAATACCCGCAAATTTGATTTTCAATGTCTAAACTAAAGAAAAATGTTTTCAACACGCTTTTTTCATTTTTGCTGATAAATATTGACCTAGGAAAAAAACATTCCCTACAATAGTTGTAGCGAATGGAAAGATCTATCTTTAATGTTGTACACATTTTTGCCATAAAACTAATTTTTTAAGAAAAATGAGATTTAAAAAAAAAAAAACTGCCAAGACCCATTAAGGGTGCAGTTCCAAACAGGTGAACCTTCTTATTTCCATCAATTTTCCCATATTTACGCATTTTGACGCGCTAATTACGAATATAATAGTGAAAATTTCCGACTATTCGATTTTCATCGCGAAACGATTAAAAAACCAATAAAATCATAATTGTTTGCTTTTATCTCAACCAATATGCAAACTTTCGAAAAATGTTCCAAATATAACTTGTAGATCTTATCGAAGTACACATTTTTTTTTTGACATTCATTTTTTTCTACGATTGATAGTTTCCGAGAGAATTAGTGATAAATTTGATATCGAATTTAAATACCCAAAAATAATATAAGCTACACATCATGTACAACCAAGTATTTTATGCAATTTATTCTCTATCCCATGTGTCTTGTTATTCTTCCACCTCTGTTTCCCCCTGAAACCCTGCACTTCATGGATTTCAACCCGTCATTCTTTAACTCCTCTTCATGACTTATCTACCAGGCACAAATTTCACATCATGTGGGCCCCGAAATCTCCATTTTATGGGCCCTGAAAATACATTTTCTGTTTGATTCCATTTAATAGGGGATAATTTATATTTAAGGAAATTCACATCGTGTGCCTGTTTTTTTTATTCAATCTAATCTCATTTTTCTCAAAAAATAATGATTTTAGGGAAAAAATATATGTGAAATTAAAGATAGATCTTTTCATCCGCTACAACTTTGGTAGGAAATATTTTTTCTCAAAATAAGTAAGTGCTTTTCTGAAGTTTATCCCACGAAATTACCGTTGGATAATGAGCTACAAACTTTATATAATATTGGTTTAAGACCATGGATCAACCAGACAACGTGACCAAATTCCTGTAAAATTGTTTGTAAGATAACTTTTTTATTTTATAAAATATCTTCTTGAAAATTCAAAAAACATAATAAAGACAATAAAGAACGTCTGTCAACTTCGTTTGAGTGAAAATTTTGGAAAAAATTTTACAGTTAAGATTGTTGTAAAGAATAACATGAGCAAAAATAAAAGCAATAGGTTTGATAGAATTGTTTTGATGTTTTTTTGAGGAAAATGAGTTTAAAGTTTTGATTTTAGATTTCTTATGAAAAATCTATACTTACACTAATCAGCCATGCCTGGTTCATGGAGTAAACCTTCCGTTTCTTCATAGACATCGTTTTCAGCTAATTTTATGTGAGAAGAAAATCTATTTTTTGAAGCCTGAATATGAGATTATATCATTAAGTGCTGATATTACGAGTCTTGACTTGCCAATACTGGTTGAGTCCTGCCTATCAGTACCTGCCAGTACTGGGCTTATATAACAATGTCATTACTGGCTAACCAGTACTTGAATCGTACTGGCAAGCCAGTACTGGACTCGGTCGGATTTTCACAACAGGCACGGTACTACGTCCGAACTGCCGGGTACGGGCATGCTATTACTGGCTAACCAAATTGAGTACTTCAATCAAATTTCGAAAAATAATTACTTGAAGATGATAAAATCGAATGAAGTAGAAAATGTATAACTCTATATTATTATTAAAGTAATCGAAGATTTCATAGGTTTCCTATGAAATATGAATTTTTTCTGTAGATATTGTTAAGGATTTTATTGTGAAAAAAAATATAGCTGATATTATTATATAATTTAAAAAAAGCTTGTATAAAAAAAAAAAAAATTTCGGTCAGCAAAGCCACATGTCTCGAGTCGGTTTTTGAAACAGTTTTTTATTCACAGTGAACTCTAAATATTTTTTCAATTCACGATGCTGCATACTGGACTACTTCATTTTGAATTGTAAGCTATGAGATAAGTTTTTGAATTGTATGATAATCCTTAATTTAATTATTTCCTATATTCTAATGTTCTACAGAAATTTTGAATTAACCTTTGAATTTATGGCACTGAAGAGGGCCCCCATATGTGGCCGAAACGTTTGCCTTTCTTTCCTTTTGCGGATTTTTACATCTAATAGTGACATTTTTAATCAAATAAAATAAGATGAAACTGTCCCTATACCAAAATAACAAGAAATTAACAAAAATTCTATGAATTTGGGTCAATATAATACTAGACATGTTATCAAGCGTGTCACATTAAAATTATATTAATAATATTTTTAAATTATACTTAATATTTTTAAATTGAATATTTATTATATTTTATGTAAAAATATTAAATATTATATAATTTAAAAATAATAAATATTAAATAAAGAAATGGTAGTGTCACCCTCTATAGTGAATATTATAAACGATGTTGGTTTGCGATCGATAAGGATAAAATAATATTATATTAATATTAATTAATATTCTTTGAAAATATTTGACAATTTAATGAAGTTTGTTATGTTGTATGGTAAGCATACCTTTGGTTGATGTCTGTATAAATCTGAACGGTTTTTTTTATTTAGAGAATTTGGAGAGCTGTATTTAATTTTATTCGTGCGGATTTTTTATATTTTTATCAACGGAGCTATTCGGATAATCATTGTTCAATAACATTTGTTTAACGATCTTCAAATTGGCATCATGAAACATTTTGCGAGATAAAGATATCGCTCGGTCAACTAACTAATAAATAATTTTTTTTTTTCTGACAAATTGGATGAATGGAAAAATAATTGATTGATCTATTTGACGATATTGAATATAAAATATTATTTTATTAATAAATCATGGAAATAATTAATTATTTTTTCAGATTTGATGTAAAAATCAATATTTGAATACCTGTGCTTTTTTAATAAAATTATAGTTTGAATTCTATTTTCAGTGTAAAATAATACCTTAGTAATGTGATAGTACTGTTTTCCAGTACTGGCGCAGTACTATCGTCTCAATACTGGCACATTACTGAATATTCATAATATCCATTACTGTGCCAGTAATGGTAAGTCAGTAGTGGCTAACCAGTACTGGCGCAGTACTGAATTTTTTGTGAACATCGTCACAATACGGATTGGTCCGACTGGGAATATTGCAATTCACGAAAATATAAATAGATACTTTTTCCCCGGGCCAAATACCTTAATTCAAACTCAAAATTATTATTCTATGATTCATGAAGTATAGCTTTTCGTTTTAATCTGTTTCTCTATTTAATTTACATCTCCCAGAATCATCAGCAATGTTTCATATCTCCTCGACCCTATTCCGCAACCTCTCTCTATATCAAGCTTAAGCTCTCAGCAGTCATAACCACTGGGCGGCTTACATCCGTTGGCCATTTCGCGAACTTCCGGTTCGGTTTAGGTAGGTTGCACTCAGCGACGTTGGAATTGCCACAGAGACTATTAGCGTCAGTACCATTATGGTGGTTGTAGGAAGCCGCGATTTCAATTCCCGATACTATCCAGCTGGGACCTGCTCAACGGCCTGTCAAATCGAGATTTCCAACTGTTACAATAGCATCAATAACGTTCAAAATAACACTCCCAAACTGTTTCTTTACGGCCAAATGCTAACTCGCGTTCCAGATTCATGCAACGGCTGTTCGTGTCTCCATTTTGTATTATATCAGATCATTTCTACTCGAGAGTTATCAAGTGTCTATCTGAAGTTGATTTGCTCTTTTATTAGAGGAAAATCGGGCACAATATGACACTTAACTTTTGACGATCATAGTTTTTAAAAAATGGTTTAAAAACTGAAACGACGCGACGTTGTGAAAGAATGAAAATTCAGTTAACAATAAAGAATTTATGAAGGAAATAAATTTTACCTCTTTCGCAAAATGGGTAGACAAAATGGGACGAATTTTAATTTTTTTTCTGAGTCTACATTATGCTGTAGTAAAAAAGATATTATTTATATGATATCTTTAAAGTAATAGTATATTATGTGTCTAGGCGCATAATGAGGGTTATTACGCGACGAGCGACAGTGCTCGAAGAAGATCGAAGCCAAGGCGTAGTCGAGGCGTAGCCGAGGCAAAGCTGAAACGAAGCCTAGGCGCGATCAGTCCTGCGAGCATTTTAAGTGAGTCTCGTAATTACCCGAATTGTGTGCATTGACGCATATTCTATTTTATGTGCCTCCGGCGCGTAAACTCCTTTTTTCGTTACAGTTAAGAGTAGCGCAATGTTGTGTATTGCGCTATAGAGGAATGTGATGTAAAAATTGAACTGCGCATGCCCCTATAGCCATACAGCGGAGCACAATCTTCGTCTTATTCTTCTTCTTCTTCTTCTTCTTCTTGTTTGTTAGCACTCTACTGACAAAACCTTGTATATTTGAACTGCGCATGCATCTATTAAAATCCGCTACTACTACACAAGATCGATAAAATCAAAATGGCCGGGACTAGTCGCGAAATATCAAGTGTAATGACTAGCGCCGCAAACAACTACAATACTAGATTAGATTTGAGTGTACGCATAAAAACTCGTATCCGCACCGAAGTCACATAAAATAGAATACGTGCCAATGCACACAATTCGGGAATTTACCAGACTCGCGACAATGCTCGCAGGACTTATCGCGCCTCGAATTCGTCTCGGCTTGGTCTCGGCTTCGTCTCGGCTTTGCCTCAGCTACGCCTCGACTACGCATCGGCTACACCTGGACTACGCCTCACCTACGCCTTGGCTTCGATCTCCTGCGAGCATTGTCGCTCGTCACGCAATAACCCTCATTGTGCGCCTAGGCACGTAATATACTATTATGTGACTTCGGCGCATTTACGAGTGCGATGGTTTATTACGATTTTCAACGTGGATTATCAAGACCATACGCTAACCAACATTAATGCTGTGCAAAAATTTATAATGCAAGATCGTCATGTGACATACTGTGAGATTGAGGCAACCTTAGGCATTAGTTCCGCCAGAATATATCAAATATTGCATGAATATTTAGCCGTAAAAAATATTTGTTTTCGTTGCATCCCACATAGACAATGCGACAAATAAGTTCCGAGACTTGAACCATATTTGAATAACTAGTAGTACCATCTATGTGCTCAGACCGGTGTTTGAAAGTTATAACATTCCTCTTTTCGGTAATACTAGTTTTTCTTCAATCGGTTAATAAATAGCAAGGTTATGACAGTTCTCCGAAATCAACTTTTTTGTCGAAGTAGAAATACATTCTGTCAAAAAAGTACCTGGAATTGATCATTTAAAAAGCCCGCTTAAAGGGATTGTGAAAAATCTTTTTGACGCTAAGTTGGCACCACTATCCTCTATACTGACGTGGAGTTCGAGACAGTGCTCGATGTTGTCAGTTTATCTCAAGTGTGTTTCGCGATTTTTCCAATGGATAAGAATATCGAACAATGAATTTGTCTCAAATTTTGCATTGCAAATGGAATTTCGTGTGCGGAATCCATGAAAATGTTAAAGAAGGCTTACGGTGAATCGACTTTATCAAAAACACGTGCATATGCTTTCAAAAACGGTCGAGATATAGTGGAAGATTTATCTCGCTCTGATTAGCCATGAACGTCTTCAACTGAAGTTAACATCGCTAACGTGAGGGAAATGGTGACTGAAAATCATTATTTAAGTTTAAGAGAGATAGCCGCTGAACTTCCTGTGTCTCACGAATCAATTCGTACCATTTAAAACGATTGTTTGGCCATGAAACGCGTTGCTGCTCGACTAGTTCCGAAAGACCATCTCACAAGGCTATCATTGTGAACGAATTTCTGTCAAAAAACTCAACGAATATCATCGAACAACCACCGTATCCACCTGATATGGCTCCGGTCGACTTTTTGCTCTTTCCAAAACTCAAATTACCACTTCGAGGCACCCGTTTTCAGTCAATAGAAGACATAAAAGAGAATTCGCGGCGAGAACTGAAGTCGATTCCGGAAAATGCGTTTAAAAAATGTTTTGATGATTGGATTATTCGTTGGCGTAAGTGTATTATTTCGGAAAGGGCCTACTTTGAAGGTAATAAAATAAATTTGAATGCATAATAAATAGTTAGTTTTTTATTGACAATTCCCGGTACTTTTTTGACAGAATGTATCAACATGGAATAGAGAACAGTTATTAAATTTCACGAAAAACTTGATAAAAATGCATCAGAAACATTTTGGTTGATACAGCAAGTGTACGGCGATGATTGTTTGAGTAAAGCAAATGTTTTATCTGTGGTATAAACGTTTTTTGGAAGACAGAGACAAAGGTTAGATGATGATAATCGTGCAGGAAGGCCAATTTCAGCTCGGACATCTAAAATGATCGAAAAGTAAAGGAATTATCCACAGGGAATTCGTTCCAACTGGCCAAACAATTACTGGCACATATTATCTCGAAGTTCTGAAGCGTCTGGTGGCCAGAATCCGTCTTATTCGACCCGAATATTGTGATTTAGAGTCCTGGTCTCTGTTGCACGATAATGCACCGAGTCACACCTCATTCATTGTTCGTCAATTTTTGGCTCGAAATCTAGTCTGTGTGTTGAATCATCCGCTTTATTCACCTGATTTGGCCCCGTGCGATTTCTCTCTATTTCCAAAATTGAAATTGAAGTTAAAAAGATGTTTTTTAATGACATTCCGACCATCAAAACAGCTACAACATGAACACTAAAGGCAATTCCACAAAATGAGCTAGAACACGCATTTGGATCACTATTGAATCACTGTAAGGGGTGTATTAAAACTGGAGAATATTTTGAATAAAAAAATTAAAAGATATTCAGATATCTTGTTTCAATATTCAGAAAATTTGTTTAGTTGTTACCAGTTTTTGTTAATATTGTTGAGGATGATACCAGAAAAGCCATCATCCTCAACAATCTTGTTTCAATGACGTTTTCCACGGCCAGTCCCGAAACTTATTTGTCGCACTGTCGCATTCGACAGAAGCTTAAAAAGATGCAAGAGCCGATTGGTGAAAACAAATGCTCAAGAAATGTTCGAACGCATGCAAAAGTGTATAGATCATAAAGGAAAATACTTTGAAAAACAATAAAACCATTTTTTATGACAAATTACTGTTTTTAATTATCAGGCTCAAAATATAAAAAGTCTTCCTCGTACAAGCTTGAGTCTGGCTAGCGGCACCTACTTTAGGCCAAGTTTGGAATTTGGAAGAAATCTAGCGATTTCTGCAAGGAGTTGCAGGATAACGTTTGATTTCAAAGAAAGCACAGATCTGAGATTCGGAATAAAAGAGAGAGAAAACACACCTATTTAGGACGGGAAAGAAGCGGAAGGAGGAAAGGAAACAAAAAGAAAGAAGGGTTGAGGAACCTCAAAAGGGGAAAGAAACTAAAGTGCATAAACGCGCTTGGCTACACATATAGGAAATGTACGATGTGGCCCACTGGTTGTATGTTTTATATGCTCTGTTTCTGGTCTCGCGCACGATTTATAGCTTCACGGTAGGCAGTTGGCTTTTGCATGTATGTACGCATATTACCTCTACGTTAGTAGATTTTGTACACTTTAATACATTCATATAAACATTGGTTACTATCTATGTACGCTTTTGCATTTTAAAAACCAGAAAAGATTTCCTTGCATTGAAAAACATAAATTTCTATGGTCCTATCACTGACAAACTTTTTGATAAGGCTAGCAAAAATCATGTTTACTCGACAAAATAAATCTGTTGATATTCGTGCAACAAAACTATTTTGTTGAACCAAATAAATTTTCTCTAGCATAACAAAACTTTATTATTGGCTCAACAGAATATGAGAGATATTCTTGTAGGTAGATTGAAAAGTTATAATGTGTAAAAATATTTTATCTTCTTTGCAAATCTATATGTCGATTAAAATACAACAATCAATCAATTAAATTGTGATTAAAATAAACTTTTATTCCAAAATAACTTTTTTAAGATATTTTATTCATTACGATTAGATTCATTATCTCTAGTAAACTCTAACTTCTGAAATTTAATTCTGACGTTATTTTTAAACAAAAATCAACTTTAATTAATAATTATTGGATCATTTTTATCCAAGTGACCAAATGACTAAGCTTTGAATTCCACTAGGGGCCATCCATATAACACGCGAAAAGTTAGGAGGGGGGGGGGGTCAAAATTTCACGGCTGTCTACGAGGGGACCAGATGGGTTGGGCTAGAATCCACGTGGACACACGTTCCCCTGAATTTGCGAAAAATATACTAAAATATACTGAATTTAAAATCTTCACTCCAGCGATCTTTTTTTAGGAGAACATAAAAAGCTGAGAATATTTTCACGACTTTTTGTTTAGACTTCAAATCTTGTTTAAGCTCACGTTCTCAAGTAAATCCGAATTTTTAGCCAGTTCATCGTTCCTTTTGGCCTCCTTGCTTTTGAAAATCAATAATATCTATATTTTCATAAAATATGTCCACGTGGACATTTTATTCAAGTAAAAAATTCTTACAACAAGAAAATGCTCAACAAAAACATTTTATTTGAATTACTAAATTTTTTTCTTAGTGTACACATGTATGTATGTCAATAAAAAGGGAAGTATAACGTCCAAAAAATGAAAATCTTTCGAGTAACACCTGGGTTTATCTGAACTGCGCATATAACGCCGCCTCGAAAGAATATCTGTCACAAGATTCCTCTGGAGGCAAGATAAGAGGAAAGCAGATACTCGATCTGTTGTTCGAAATGGAAAAGGAAGTACATTATGTTTCCCTAAATCAATTATTGGATGTTCTGATTTTAACATTATATTCTCTCAGGATGTTGATAGTACGGGAAAATCCGTTAATAGAATATTGTTAGGAGAGATGTCCAGAAAAGGGTTTCCCTAGAGGTGTAAATCGCGATCACTTGTGGTATAATTCTTCATTTAAATCCTATAATTGGAAGATTTAATTATCAAGTTTTGAACTTCGTTGATCTACAAACTTTATGTGATTAACTGATTATTTCCTCTTTCTTTTTGAGATCGCCTAATTTTTCTAAAAATTTTGTATGATCATTAAATTTTTTATTTCCGTATTTCATTACTGGAATCATAAATTCAATTATTCTTTTTATCGAGAGAAATATACTTCAATCTTCTGGAGACCTTTACCTAAGAAAATAATTGCCTTCGTTACTGGTGATGAATGTAATTTAATATATACTACTCATTGTGATAAATTTTTTATCAACATTTTTCGTAACAAAATAGTAAATGTTTATATACGTGCTTTTTAATATTTTACGTAACATTTAATGTTTACTCAACTGAGGTAACAATTCCCACGATAGAACGAAAGATATCGAACACTCAACCCTATTAGGATAAGAAGATAGCGGGAAAGGGAGCCATTTGGAAATTGCATGGATTTGATCATTAGAGGCATTCGTCTTTGCGGTGATTTTCTTACCATAGCTTTTTATTGATTAATCCAGCTTCCCGATCGATGTGGAGGATTGGAAGGTTTAGAGAAGTTGAAAAATGGGTGAGGGCAAAGAAAGCAGAACCAGCTGACCCTGCCCGGGCATCAAGTCTGCTCAGGATATTAAAAACCTAAGAGAGGAAGGTCATCCTTAAGGTCATGTATCACTCATAGATCCTACACTACCGATACTTTTTCATCAGCTCACAATCATGCGAAGTGAAACATCAAGTTAAAAGTTCGTGAAATTAAATAACAGTCACCAAAAGAAGCCTTTTTAAAGGAATGGCAGAAAATGTCGGTAAAGTAGAAATCGACAAGTAATAAATGACCTTAATATAAACATAAAATTTCAATGGGAACGAAAAATCTTTTTATAAAAAATAGTTTTTTTTTTAGCTGGTGTCTTTAAGGCCATGGACCAACCATATCACGTGACTAGATTTCTACCTTACCAGCATTTCCAATTTATATAACTTAATTTCTGTAAATTTTGAAATAAGAAATTGAAAATTTGTGGGAGTAATTAAAATTTATTAGGTGCACAACTTTGCTTCCGCCGTTTTTCGATAGATGGCTGCAGCGGTAAGTGCTCGTCGAAATAGGCAGATCAAAAATGTCACAGAGTAAGATTGGACATATGTCAATATAACAGCACCACATCAGTGAATTTGTGTTTGCATCATAAATTTGTCCTCGATCGAAGATGTCACTTTTCGAGCAAAATCTCGTCAGTTGCCGAAAGTTTTGATTTTCTACTTTCATTTGAAGAAAACCGTGACTGAAGCTCATCGAATGCTCTCAAGTACTTATGGTGAGGCTGCTCTTAGTGAAATAACGTATCGTGAGTGGTTTCAACGCTCCAAGAGCGGCGATTTCAATGTCGAGGACCGACATGGCGGTGGAAAAGAGAACATTTTCGAAGATTCCGAATTGGAGGCATTACTTGCTGAAGACTCATGCCGAACGCAAGAAGAATTGGCAAAATCATTGGGAGTGACTCAACAAGCCATTTCGAAATGCCTCAAAGCTATGGGAATGATTCAGAAGCAAGGAAATTGGGATCCATACGAGTTGTAGCCGAGAAATATTGAACAGCGTTTCTTTGCTTGTGAACAGCTGTTTCAAAGACAGAATCGAAATGGGTTTTTACATCGCATTGTGACCGGCGACGAAAAATTGGTCCACTACAATAATCCTAAGTACAGAGAGTCATGGGGAATGCCCGAACATTCCTCCACGTTAAAGGGTAGACCGAATATTCACGGTACCAAGGTTACGCTCTTCATTTGGTGGGACCAGGTCAGTGTGGTGTATAATGAGCTGCTGAAACCAAGTAAGACTATCACAGGAGATCGGTATCGGACACAATTGATACATTTGAGCCAAGCATTGAAGGAGAAACGACCACAGTACCAAGAGAGACACGACAAAGTTATTCTCCAGCATGGCAATGCTCGGCCACATGTCGCAATACCGGTCAAGACATACTTGGAAACGCTGAAATGGGTGGTCTTACCCTGCCCGCCGTACTTCCCAGACCTGTTGCTCTTTCCGATTACCATTTTCCTCGATCGGAAAAAACGGCCTGGCTCATCAGCATTTCCGCTCTTATGAAGAAGTCAAAAAATCGATCGATTCGTGGTTCGCCTCAAAAAACGTATCGTTTTTTCGAGATATCCGACAATTGCTAGAAAAATTGAAAATAGTAGTGACTAGTGATGGACAATACTTTGAACCATAAATAGCTAATCACTTTTCAAGAATAAAGCCTCAAATTTTGGGAAAAACGGTGGAAGCAAAGGTGTACGCTTAATACTAAGACAAATCTGTCTGGTTTATGAGTATGAATAAAAGTTTCTTTGAAAAAAAACGAATTTTATAATTATAAACATTAATTTTTTTTATATAAATGGGGTTACACAAATTGAAATGCCGGAATCTAGTCACGAAACTAAGTTTATCTATGACCTTAAATTAGTTTCTATTGAGAAACAAAAGGTTTCTGGTTTTCTAGGGAAACTCTCTTTGCGACCAATGTGGTCGAGAGATGCGTCCTCTCGTTATTTCCCGCAGATTTCAGATAAGTAAAATTCGTACTTGATAATTTGCTTATAACAAATACCATTTATAACTTTCTACTTAGACTCAACGAGCTTTGAAAGGTTATATGGGGTACGCAAGATCCGCAAATCGTGCAAGCCTATTTCACCCCGCGAGTATTCCCTATAGAATTAACAGACTACGTACTGAATATATATATATGTAACTCAGGATTCGTACCTGCACCCTTCCATTCTAAGGCGAACTATGCTAATGCATATGAATATGCATCGATGACTCGAAACTACAGCGAAAATAATTCTCTGGATTTATCCGGTTAAATCTCGCTCCCTCTCACGATCTCTTCCTATTTGCTCTCACCTCGCTTTCCTCGCAACGGAATTCTAAACTAAAACTTGTATACCTATCAAGCTTAACCACGCAACCGTATTTCCCTTGTAGTTTGACCTTTTAAATCCTACGTCCAAATCAGAAAACGAAGTCTGATAACTGTATATTACTACTATCACTGATGGAAACTTCGAGAAAATTATGGTTCTTTTTACGTGGTTGTCACTCACCTACTAGATCTGGATAAGTTAGGAGAATTATAAACTTTTTTCAATAACGTAATTTATAATTTATATTTTGTTTGTTAATTGCAATTCTGGATTTTGTAACTTCAATCTCAGATTTCAATTCAACGACCTCAAAAACCACAAATTTGAATTCATCGACTTGAAAAACCGCGGTGTTGATTCACAGTAAAAATAAGAAATTGAAATATTGAAGGTTGCACGGAGAAAAATGGAGTGTCAAACTTAGAGTGTCAAAATTTAGGTATGTCAGTTTTATATTGCAGATAGTACCACGTACTATCTATCA
The DNA here is from genome assembly GCA_030998225.1 of Diplolepis rosae. Lineage (NCBI taxonomy): Eukaryota > Metazoa > Arthropoda > Insecta > Hymenoptera > Diplolepididae > Diplolepis > Diplolepis rosae. The sequence continues at coordinate 4,042,421 of JAPYXD010000581.1, read as the reverse complement.
GTTTTTCTTGATAGTCAGGGAGACCATAATTTTATAGTCTGTTTGAATATCGACAGAATGTCAGGTTTACATTCTGAAATAGTTAACCTGTCAACAGTGTCAACACTTAGACTCCGAGATAATCGAGCTAACGCTCCTGAGATACTCAGGTTTATATTCCAGGATTCTCATACACTCTGGGAAAGTCAAGCTGAACATCTTGTTTTTACACTTCACAGATAGTACTTTACACCATGTAGAATGTTATCCCATAGTTAAAACTCCAATATAATCAGTTTGACACTCCAGATGTTCAATTTGACACTTCATTTCTTTCCGTGTGTGTGGAAATAAAATAAAACGACACTCTTTTACTGGAATGAATGTAATTTTTAAAACATATTTATTAAAAATTTATATACAATTTTCGGTCGGTACAAGAGAGTAGTTGTAAATTCGTCGGAAGTGAAAAGGTATCTGCTTTGAAAGAATAATTGACAGAGTTACTTGGTCTAATCCTAAGAAACAGAAGTAGCATCACGTTTTCCTAGTAAATACATAAATTTAGTGAGAAAGTCTTAAATTAATTCATAAAAGTAAGAATCCAACCATTTAAGTAGACGAACATCTGCTTCGTTGACGCATACAATAGAATGGAAGTTTTCATCGTTCTAAATATAAAACCTATCGACAGATATTCAAATTGTTTAGAAATAATATAGTAATGACAATTTTTTCTTTCTTTTTTTTTTGGTGAGGAGGAAAAAAGGCGGAATCTTTTAAAGACGTTGTACAGGACTCTCCTAAGACGGGTCTAGGCATACCTGTTAAAACCAAAAAACCCCTCCCTCGAACCAATACACCGCCCGCGGAACCGCCTTTCGGCTTTAAACTTCGTGGGCGGTTGATTCCAGCTTAAAGTCGCGTACGACTCTTTCGTCATCCGTTCGCCCGGGACTCTCATCCGCGGCCACACACCCGTTAGGAAAACCGACTAGCCGCGCAAACCAGGGGAGGAATTAGTATATTACGTGCCTAGGCGCACAATGAGTGTTATTGCGCGACGAGCGACAATGCTCGCAGGAGATCGAAGCCAAGGCGTAGGTGAGACGAAGCCGAGGCGCGATCAGTCCTGCAAGCATTGTCCCGAGTCTCGTAATTTCCCGAATTGTGTGCATTGGCACGTATTCTATTTTATGTGACTTCGGTGCGTATACGAGTTTTCATGCGCACACTCGAATCAAATACATCTTCATCGTCTATTAGTTCGGAATTATCATTTTCTTCCATTACACTTGATAATTCGCGACTAGTCCCGGCCATTTTGATTTTCTCGAGCTTGTGTAGTAGTAGCGTATTGTAATAGACGCATGGGCAGTTCAAATGTACAAGGCTTTGTCAGTACGGTCCCAACACTATACAAAGAATAAGAAGAAGATTGTGCTCCGCTGTATGGCTATAGGCGCATGCGCAGTTCAATTTTTATATTTCGTTCCTATGTAGCGGTATACACAACACTGTTCTACTCTCAACTGTAGCGGAAAAACGAGTTTCCGCGCCGGAGGCACATAAAAAGAGATTCCTCCCCCGAACGACAATAGTTTACTTAATAAAAGTTGAAAATGAAAAAAGTGAGACTTTGAGAATCTGTAACTTAGTAAAAATTCATGATACAAAAAATTTATCATCAACTTTTTTGTAGAGGACTAAATGTACTACAAAATTGCCATTTAACTTTTTGTCCTATCTTAAAAAGTTTTGCTATAAAATTCAAAAAACTCAAAATTTTTAGAAATTAAAATTTTGAGGCTCTGTAGAAAATGCAATATTGATGATAGGAATTCGACTCAATGGAATTTTTTATAGCGGATTTAATTCTAAATAAGGTTTGCTCATTTATTTGATGAAAAAATAATTTTATCATAGCTTGCAGAATGAAATAATGTAGAAAACACCTATAATCTGTGTTATTTAACCCATTAACGCCTGAACGGACGTTTTTTCCTGCAAACTTTCCGACCATAAAAAAAATTATGTAGAAAGTTTATAATAAATCCAGCCAAGGTTTTTCTGAAGTCAAATTTCATCTTCTTTGAGAATCTCGCCCTAATTATTCGATAAAAACGTAAGCCTTCATTGTTATTAACAATTTCTTGAAAAAAAGTTAAATTATCGGGATCGATCACTTTTAAAACCAACGAAACACATGGAAATCGAATTCCAAGAACCGAAGAAATCATTTTTCTCGCGTCCATAGACATAAAACTCGAAGTTCACTTGCTGTTTGTTAACTAGGAGTCATCATGCGATTTAGTTTTCAAAAAAATGAGATCGGTTGCAGCTTGGATAAGAGTTGAACGGAGACATAGTTTGTTTAAACAAATTGCTTAAACAACATAATTTTTCAATAATAACTTTAAATTCGTGATCAGTGATCCTAGAAACCCCCGAGTACACATTTTCAAGTCATACTATGAACTTTTTACATCATTGTGGTCAAATGTCAAAATCAGATAAATTATAAATCGCGTAAAGCTGTGTCAGAAAGCGCCATCTGCGCAATGTTAACAAACAGCAAGTGAACTTCGAGTTTTATGTCTATGGGCGGGAGAAAAACGATTTTTGCGGTTCTTGGAATTCGATTTCCATGTGTTTCGTTGGTTTTAAAAGTGATCGATCCCGATAATTTCACTTTTTCAAAAATAAAATTGTTAATAAGAATGAAGGCTTACCTTTTATCGAAAAATTAGGGCGAGACTCTCAAAGAAGATGAAATTCGACTTCAGAAAAACCTTCCCTGGATTTTTTATAAACTTTCTACATAATTTTTTTTATGGCCGGAAAGTCTTCAGGAAAAAACGTCCGTTTAGGCGTTAATGGGTTAAATGGAAAAACTTTAGGTACGATGAGAAACCTTTTAAAATTGAAATTACGAGCTGCGCTTTGCACAGAATTTTTGTTTAGACATTTTCTACGATATTTTCAAGTTTGCATGAAAGAAAAAAAATATCGCGTTTTTTTGGCACACCCTAATATATATATGGGTCATTCCATATTAGATTGACAGTCGATGTCGCAGATTTGAACGAGATAATTTTTTTTCGGTTCTTTATCAACAATAAATAGACACGTATATTTTTGTTTGGCCGAAAAATTTTTTTTTACATGTGTACGATTTTTCGAATTTTCTAAGAAATGATATTTTCGACATAGCAAGCGCACTTTTAAGCCTGTTTATCTTGAAAACAATTGTTCGTACGAAACTTTTTCCAAATTACGAAAATTAGGGTTTTGACTCTTCTTTACAGAGATTGTTGCGAAAAAATTTTTTAAATATTTTTTAACATACAAAAGTAAAGAAATAAACGCAAAATCGTTTTTTTTCAAATTTGGCCCCTTTTGAAATTTTTTTTTCGTGAATTTGGATTCTTTGAAGTTTGTTATAAAATATGACGATTGAATCAAAATGGCTGGATTATTGATTCGGAAGTTATGAAATTTTGAAGAGCCTCGCGCGGCCTCACGCGCAATCCGGGCGCTTCCACACGTGGCAAGCGTTTTACCGGGCGTAAGTTGTTAGCGCTAAAAGTAAAGGTAAACGCTCGCCGCGTGTGGAAGCGCCCGGATTGCGCGTGAGGCCGCGCGAGGCTCTTCAAAATTCGATAATTTCCGAATCAATAATCCAGCCATTTTGATTCAATCGTAAAAAATACGTGTCTATTTATTGTCGATAAAGAACCGCAAAAAAATTATCTCGTTCAAATCTGCGACATCGACTGTCAATCTAATTTGAATGACCCATATATATTTTTTTTTTCTCCTGGGTAATAACAAACGGTATTGAAAAATATCTAAAGTATAAGGATTGTCAAGTCACAATGTCTACACTGTTTATAAGATAAATATGAAAGTTCCTTCTATTTGATAAAATGATTTTTTTATTTCTGTTTTTTACATTACTTTGTAAGGAGCTGCATGCCGAGACTGTCAAAAGTAGAACATGTCTTTGCTTTAGCCAAGGCAATTTGACGAGAGCCATATACCGTTTATGTTTATACTGTCATACGTTGGAATATGACGGGCTAAAAGAGAGGAGGCACAAGTTCAATTGAAAATTTATGAAGGTGATTCAAAGGTGAATGGAAGGTATTGTGTGTGTGACAAGCAATGCTCTCTAGATTCCATAGCCGTCCTTTCGATTCATAAAATATGAACGCGCATATTTGGTCGTGCAGCGAATATCGTTTTTCTTCTCTTTCTAATCTTATCTTATCCCGTTTTACCTTTTTTCGTAGATGCCAGATGCTTTTATTTCTTAATGGAAGGCACAATCTTTAAAAGTCGCACAGCGGAAACGAAATGCGACGTAAAACTCTCAAGAACGTGACAAAATAGCGGTAACGAGTCGAGGAGCTAGAAATTAAAGTATCGAAAATGAAAAAATATTTAATATTATTAGATACTAATTTCATTACAGTTGTTCACTTCAACTAAAAAGGGATTCAAACTTTTATCATCCTGATATATAATGTCATGCTCTACTTTGTTTTTATGCGAACTTGCAATTTAGTATCGCAGATAAAACAAAATGTATAAACTGTTGAAAGTTAAAGCCCTGAGGCTCATTTGGTTATGGATAAAATGTTACCCGAAGGTAGGGTAAATTTTTACCCCGTTTCGGTGTAATCTTTATTTGTTACATACATTTTGACCTTGCTTTGAGGTTATCTTCATTTTATCCCTAACTATATTACCCTCAGAAATTTTATCTGCAACTTTTTTTCTATCTTATTCACTCAGAAAAAAGTTTGGTTAAATCAATCAGAATTCTGGTTATTTGAACTGGAAAAGAATTTTTCGGAGAGCCATACTAGTAATTCCGGTTAAAATTTTTATAAATTCTAGTAAACACTTTCCGATTGTTTTGATCTTTCATTTCTCTTAATTTGATAAAGTTTCCCAGTTGAATGCTAACATAACCTTGAAAAGAAATAATGATTTAAAGACGTTGGAATTATAATTTTCAAAATGAAAAAATATATATTTATTCTTGAAATATTTTATTTTGTTTATATTATTATTCACAATCTACATTTGAATAGATATAAAGGTATAAAGGATGAAGTTCCGAATAGGTCTGACCTCCGATTCCTTTGGAACTACGTATACTCACGTATTTTAATGCGTTGATTACGAATATCATAGTGAAAATTGGCGCAAATTTGAATTTAATGATGAAAACCATTAAAAAAACCCATAAAATCATGGTTTTTCCATTTATGTTTGTAAACAATGAAAATTTTGAAAAATACTTTAAATAAAAATTATAGACCATAAAAAAATACATCTTTTGTGTCCAGTACATTTTTTCTCTTAAACCATTTATATACTGGTAATAACAGGTTTCTGCATGCAAAGAACAACAATGCTACAGTATTTAGTCATCCCCCCCCCCCCCACACTTTCAACACACGATGAAGGAAGCAGAATAGTGCATGCAAAGGACAACAATGCTACAGTATTTAGTCATGCCCCCCCTCCCCCTCCCTGCACTTTTAACAAACGTTGAAGGAAGCAGAATAGCAACCTCGATGAGATCCGCAACTTTTATTTGAAATATTTTTCGAAATTCCCATTATTTACGAAAGTAAATGGAAAAAACCATGATTTTATGGGTTTTTTATGGTTTTAATCTATAAATTCAAATTTTCGCCAATTTTCACTATGATATTCGTAATCAGGGCATCTATATACGTAAGTATACGTAGTGCCACAGAAAACGGAGGTCAGACCTTTTCGGAACTACACCCCATATAAATCTACAATCTATAAATTTCTTTTCCTTTAATTCATTTTTCCTCCATTTCTTTGAAACTGTAAAAATAATTCGAGATGAGACGCGAGATCTTTACGATTTCTTTGGACTTTACCTTGTTTTCGTTTTCACTTGTTTTTGCAAACGGCCTAATACACAACATAACTAACAGGAAACCAGTGTCAACATGCATACACGCCTCGGAATTTTGACTCTCGATGTGCAGCCCCCACCACGCGACCTTTCCACCGACTCAGTGTAAAGGTGGCGTGGTGGGGGCTGACCTTCAAGAGTCACAATGCCAAGGCTTGTAACACTAGGGTGTTTATGAGTTGTCGACTTAGACGACGTATTCAAGTTTCAAGAGGCCAAAATCGAAGAAAAAAGGCTTGAATCTTTCTCTTGGTTTTTATTTTTTGTTCTTCTGAAGGCCATGTCACCACGTTTTGGACTTTTTGTTTGAATATTCTATTTTATCTGACAAGTAGGTAAAAATAAATAAAGAATTAAAAGATGTGATAAATATCGCGTTCTGATATTTAATAATAAATAATTATTCTGAACTTTATAATTTAGATATTTATTTTTTTATGTCAGCAATAATATAAACGGCGTATCTTGAAAATAATTTTACTATATTTTCCTCTACCATGAACTGGAATAATAATACCAGAATATATATGACTGGAATTTTGCAACCATAATAAGTAAACAATTTTTCTGGTAGAATAAACTAAAAGTTTAGTCATTTAAACCGGAAATTTTTTAACCGAACCTTTTTTCTGAGTGTCTTTTCTCTGGTGTTACATTTCATTACCCTTTTTACCTTTTTTCGGAAAATATGAAAAAATATAACTTGGATAAAGTGCAGTCACATGTTATATGTCACTCTTAATGGTCATAAATTATTATAAATTTTAGTCTATGTCTGCAGATACACGAAATTAACAATCTTACCAGAGTTCGTCTTCAAGTTTCACAAATCACATTAAAGTTGTTAGAGTTAACTTACTGTTAGAATTACAGACATATCTATGATAGTTCTGTAGGTAAGACGGCATACCTTGGGGTTCTGTTCAACGTATTCATTGTTCAACACAATATAGTTGCTCTCTGGAGACAATCAGTAAATTACTGAAATGGTGGCTAGACACTAAAATAGTAAAAAATTTCGTTTAAAACAAGATTCATGGGCTTTAATTCCACCGTGCACGAGAAAAATGCTGCTTCAGGTTACTGATGAAGAAGTAATCTAATTCTGAATAGTGGAAATTCCCATTAGAATCACAAATTCAATCTGAAATCCATCCACTACAAATCTAAATCGAGATAAACTGAACTCGATTTTTAGATCTTTTTTAATTTTAAAAATCTTTACGGGGTTACACCTGTTTCACCTGTCGTAAAACCCAGGTGGAAAAGTTGGACTCAGGCCAGTATTTAGAAACGGCACAGTATCGCGCCAGTTGTAAACAAGGAACCAGGCGGAAAAATCGGACTTATGCCGGATCTTACGAACGGCATAGTACCGCGCCAGTTGTAAATGAGCAGCAATGCCAGTCCTGATCATTAGTACCGCTCCGAGCGTTGGCGCGGTACTTGTTTAGTACTTACCCAGAATAGAGTCCGAATGCTGGCGAGAAGCCGACTTAGGGATTTATGCCGAGCGTTGGCGCGGTACTGGTTTAGTACTGCCCCAGTATGGAGCCCAAATGCTGGCTAGAAGCCGACTTAGGGATTTATGCTGAGCGTTGGCGCGGTACTGGTTTAATACTGCCCCAGTATGGAGCCCAAATGCTGGCTAGAAGCCGACTTAGGGATTTATGCCGAGCGTTGGCGCGGTACTGGTATAGTACTGCCCCAGTATGGAGTCAAATGCTGTATAGAAGCCGACTTAGGGATTCATGCTGAGCGTTGGCACGGTACTGGTTTAGTACTGCCCCAGTATGGAGCCCAAATGCTGGCTAGAAGCCGACTTGAGAGTTGCACCGAGCGTTGGCGCAGTACTGGTTTAGTACAAATTATACTATTATACTTATGCTTATGTCAACACGAAATAATGATATCAAGTTAAAATTAAAATTAAAAGTTTATTTGGTTGCAAAATAAATTTTTTCAAACGCTGTAACCTAAAATCGTTTTCTTACATGGAGAAGATAGTTGAAGTAATTTTACTGAACTTCGATCAAATGTGGGACATATGGACAGGTTAGAAGTTTTTTAGTATCACTGTAATTATTTGTGATTTATTAAATATTCAAGAATGAATCAAAGTGAAGTTTCACATAATCTAGTTGTATAGATTCTGTAAGTTTGATAAATTCTCGATTCATAATTTTTTCTTAACATTTATAAATTATTTAGATTTCACATAAATTTCTTAGGCACAATAATAATTTGGAATTCGCAATTGTAAAATCCATATTTTGAAAATGTACAACACAGAAAATAAAAGAACTTTGTTTTAAATGTTTTTACACAAAATACTTTTTGATAATAATTCAATTTTTTTAATATATATTTAAAAATATTCGATTTATGTGTAAATTGGCTTTAGGGTCCAGAAATGATGAAAACTCAGTTCTTACATTCTTTCAAACGTTTCGACTCAGGTTGGAGTCCTCATCAGTGAGAATTTATTTCTATAAAAAATACAAAGGAGGAATCTTAAAATTTAGTTTTATTAAACTTCATACGTAGTTATAATAAAAATGTATACTAAATATAATTTAATAATTATATTATATATATATATATATATATATATCAATAATCATAGTTATAATAATTGATTAATTATATTAATTATTTAAAATATTTTATGAATAATTTATGAAAAAGGTTGATTTATTTTAACTTCATTGAGGCTCAAGAACTCTAGTCACGACACTGGTCCACAAGCTCTGAATAACTTGCAGTCACTATATAAGAAAGTTCCAAATTTCATGTCTCAGGATTGTAAGCAAGCGTGTGCGTGATTCGACGAAAGCGTATCGTCCTGTATATAAGTTTTAGTTTATTAGATTTATATTCGTGAAGTTGTATATTTAAGTGTATTTCTGATAGAAAATATGATTGGCTGCGACTGAATGGTGTGAATTTATATGTATGCTGTTTATGTATGTATGAGTGTATCGAATGACTAATGGCAGGCTCGAGGTAAGAAATTTTTTGTTATTTAAGAGAATCATCACAACGTTTTACTCAACTCCTTCCTATTTCCTATGTAACGCTTATTGTTATTGAATTTTAGTGAATTAGGTATTTATCAAATTGATTTTAGTCGACTAGGATTAAATGAATCTTCAAATGTCCTTATGTCACAAGTTTAATCGCCAGTACCGACAAACAACTACCAACCGAGTGACATTTCGGACGAATACCAGTACCCAGCCGTTTTCCACCCAGTATTATGCCAGTACAACGCCAGTAACGGCATATGCCCCGCGGTACTGGCGCGGTACCAAGCCAGTTGTAAATTTCCACCTGGGGAGCAATACCTGTACTGGAGAGTACTTTCATGTTACCGATGTCCAGTACCTCACCAGTACCGATGTATAATTTCCAGACAAGTTACCTTTCGGAACCGCGCCGGTGGTAGGCTGTGCTTATGCCAGCACTATGCCAGTACCGCGCCAGTACTGAAAATCCTTCCGCGGTACCAAGCCGGTTGTAAACTTCCACCTGGGAATAAGGAATTTTTGGAAAAATTTTTTAGACTACTAATAAAGATACCAACATTTTGTTTTATCTAATCTTCTTGAAATTTTAAATGAAGCTGCTTAAATAGATGCTCTAGAGAAATACACGATATTATTTTAATCGGATAATACATTTTGTTTAGATAAACAAATTAAGTTAGATTTTTTTATGAAAAATAATTTTTTTTAACTGGCGCTATTTCGCGAAATATCTATATTTTGATTTTTTTCCATTGAAAGAGTTTTTTTATTACCTTACGACATAAGTAATAAGTCCTCAAAACCAAATTTATGTATTTTTATTAGTCGAGTCTGAAATAATTGACCAAAAAGGCCTCATTTTACGACATGTAACGCAGATATCACCCCTTAAATTTCCAAACATTTCACATTGAGGGAGAAACTATCTTGCAAAAAAGTTGAATTTCTGGGGTAAAACTGTTTCTTGGGAATATGGATATTATGAGATAAGAATTTTTCAAAACTAAATTCGAACCTGTATCACTAAAAACTGAAATTGATCTCAAGGTTCAAACAAAAGTGCAATTCGAAATTTCAAGAACTCGAAATCGCTCGCATCCTCAAAATATAAAAAAAGGACCAAATATGGACCAAAAAAAATTTCTTAAAACAAACGATTATTTTCCTCCTTTTTCATTGGTTTCTCATAATTGTTTGTTTTAAGAAATTTTTTTTGGTCTAAATTTGATCGTTTTTTTTATATTTTGAGGATTCGAGTGGTTCAGAGTTCTTGAAATTTTGAATCAGAATTTTACTAAGGATGCATTTTCTCAAATTTCCTCGGAGGAGAGCTTACAAGTTCATTTATAAAAAATCCTAGGGCGTAACCTCAATAAAAACTTTAGGAAAGCTCAGTAGTGTGCAAAACCAATGTAAACAAGACTATATTGTCCGCCATGTTTGTAGAAGCTTTCTTTCTCTTCTGGCGCAAGCGCCATTTTTTTGTACTTTACTAAGTTTTCTCAGAAACTCTTAGTCGTTGTTTTTCGTAAGTAAATACCTATTAGTGCCAGAAATGTTGAACCAATGTGAAAGTATGATTCGCGCCGAGGATTTCTTTTCTCTTCCAACTTTTATCGCCTTCTAACGGCACTTTATTTCATTTTATGAACTACCACAGAAACATAATTTAAAAACGAATTTCTTTGGCCTCAAATTAACAACATGCTAAGTGAATTATACGCAGCGAGAAAAAAATGGCACTGAGTACGATATTTATCTCACTGGATAAAGGAAAATTCAATGTAAGAATTGCAATATGGGGTCGTCGAATGTGAATCTATAGCGCTTTTCTCGATTTGGAAATCAAAAATTATATAAATGTTTCCAAAATCGAACATATTGGGTCAGAAATTTTAAATATAGATGTTTGAACTTGGTAATTGAAAAGCGCACCATGGAACATCCCTGTAATGTGAGTTTCATGGATATCAAATGATATTTGCACTTTTTGGCCATTTTGTGCCCGTCATGTGGAACTTCAAATTTTAGAGTTCAGGTTTTAAAAAATCAAGACGTATGACCCCTGTATGTTGTTTGATAAAAATCTTAACAATAGTTACTGAAATATGAGCGGAGATTAGAATTACCTACCGTCTAAGGGTTGAGGTGGTTGGTAACATTTTGTGTGATAAAAGATAACATTTGTATTGTACACATTACAATGTTGGTTGGACGGATTACTATTTTACAAAATTGTACTTTTATGGGTACTTTTCACGCGTGGGGTCTACTTTTACTAAATCGCGTGCGCCGAATACGAATCTGGCCCCAAAAAGGATCAACCACGTTTAGTTTCTGAGAAAAAAGGGTAAAAAAACCCAAAATGGCGTTTATGACTAATTTTGGCCAAATTAAAGGTGAAAAATACTTATTTGTTACACGAAACGACATTTTAAAATACTATTTTGTAAAAACCACCCTTATTAATACTTTCAACCCTCTAAAAATTTTCTATGAAAAACTTTCATAAGCAGACAGAGCAGATGTTGATAATTGTTAGCAATGCAGCTCAAAATAAAAACCCACCTTTATCCAGGAGTGAAAATTGTAGAACTATAATAAGGTTGTTAAAAAAATTTCCAAGAGAATATATCCACTTTCGTTAAGTGAAACATACAATTTTCGTAGTTTTTCATGAACCATCAATAAGGATGGTTTTTACAAGGTTTTATGATAAAGAAGACGGTTCCACATTTATTATAACATTTTTTCAGAGGACCTAGCATGTCAGGTTTATGCTTGTGAATTTTAAGAAATTCAGTGAAGATGAACACCTGTTGTGATAAGTACTTTTCCGTGCAGACCGAAAGTATAAATAAAAGTGTTGTCTTCGCCATTGTATTATCTAGTGAAAAATATATAGTACATTACATTTTTTACCATAATTGTCATAACAGTTACTATATTCTTTTTGTCCATAAAATTCTGATGATATATTTCTCTTCGTGTAACTTTTTTCGGCAAGTCCTTTAACTGATAAAGCTATCGTGACAAATTCTCATAAAATAACTCATGGACGTCTTACACTCTCCTGTTTTTCTGGAAAAAAAAAACCGAGGAAAAAGAACGACTTAATTTGGGCAATATATCGTTGAAACATTTTAAAAAAGGAGGATAATGAAGACTATAGTAATGATAAATAATAAACAGGAATAATAAAATAATAAACGATAATGAAAAATAATGATAATAATAAACAAAAAAGTACAAAAGAAAGAATAGAAATAAAGGGATTTTGGAAGTTGCCTTTTTATTTATTTCCTGCTTTTTCTGACGTTGTTTTTGATACGGGGATATATTGTCCAAATTTAACCGTTCTTTTTTCTCAGTTTTTTTAAAGTTTTTTCAGAAAAACAGCAGTTTAAGTGTGAAATGGTTTTAAATGTTAAAAAAGAGTTTGAATAATTCATCTCTTGAATTAAGGGGAGCGATCTATGTCTCGGGCCAAAATCTTAACTAAATTTTGCGCGTGAATTGAAAAAAAAGTATTCACGTTAGGCACTCCAAACTTTGCACACACATAACTCTTCGTTTTAAATTAATAAAAAAATTTCTAATGCACGTAAATCATGCTTGGTTTGTAAAATTCATGCGCCCGAAGTTGACTGCGCTGCGCGTAATGGTAAATGATGTGACATTTAGAGCCGATTCAAAGGTATCTATAAAAAAAGTGTTGATGAAAAAGTAAAATTATCACGTTTACTTGAGATTGAATTAATTTTTGAATTAATTTTTTTTTAGATATTAGATCAGTACTGGGCTGGTACTTGAAAACAGTACTAATCCAGTGATATCAGCCGGTACTGGAATAGTACTGGCTAGATCCCTAATTATAAGTCGGTTGAGAGGTAGCAGTCAGTACTACGCTTGTACTTGAAAGCAGTACTGTCCCAGTTATATCAGTCGGTACTGGACTAATGATAACTTGGCTGGGAGATGGCAGTCAGTACTGGTCTGTTACTTGAAAACAGTACTGATCCAGCGATATCAGTCGATACTGGCATAGTACTATATAGACCCCTAATTATAACTCGGCTGGGAGTTAGCAGTCTGTACTGGGCTGGTACTTAAAAGTAGTACTGCTCCAGTACTATCATCCGACGGTACTAGCTAGACAGCTAATGATTACTCAACTGAGAGTTGGCAGTCAGTACTGGGCTGGTACTTGAAAACAGTACTAATCCAGTAATATCAGCCGGTACTGGCATAGTATTGGCTAGACCCCTAATTATAAGTCGGCTGAGAGATAGCAGTCAGTACTACGCTGGTACTTGAAAGCAGTACTGGCCCAGTTATATCAGTCGGTACTGGCATAGTACTGGCTAGACCCCTAATTATAATTCGGCTGGGAGTTAGCAGTCTGTACTGGGCTGGTACTTAAAAGTAGTACTGCTCCAGTACTATCATCCGACGGTACTAGCTAGACAGCTAATGATTACTCAACTGAGAGTTGGCAGTCAGTACTGGGCTGGTACTTGAAAACAGTACTAATCTAGTAATATCAGCCGGTACTGGCATAGTACTGGCTAGATCCCTAATTATAAGTCGGTTGAGAGGTAGCAGTCAGTACTACGCTTGTACTTGAAATAAGTACTGGCCCAGTTATATCAGTCGTTACTGGCATAGTACTGGCTAGAACCCTAATTATAATTCGGCTGGGAGTTAGCAGTCTGTACTGGGCTGGTACTTAAATGTAGTACTGCTCCAGTACTATCAACCGACGGTACTAGCTAGACAGCTAATGATTACTCAACTCAGAGTTGGCAGTCAGTACTGGATTGGTACTTTAAACTAGTTCTGGTCGAGTACAAGCAGTCGATACTGACTGGATTTTATCTGGTGAAATTTTGTAATTTCAAAAGTATTCTATCTTATAGTATAACTATATCAAAAGCTAGATTGATTGTTTAGTTGTACGATACTATTTAAAAGTCAATTTTTGCAAATTAAATCAAAAACATTTTATTGAATTTTCATATTTTGTAGTGAAAAATACAGTTTGTTTTGGAAAGAAACTAAATGTGGAACACTCATCGAAAAATAATTAAGAAATTATTCGTAAAAGTAAATTTTGTATGGATATGTCAAAAATAGATAAGTAAAAGGTTGTGCAAATAGTACGTCGGCAATTTGCCAGAAATGATAAATAATACTGCGGCATTAGCAAACCAGTTGAATGCCAACTGTTGACGAGACTTCCATGTCAGTTGATATGCCGTATTTGGATGTTGTATACAGCCAGCGCTCAACCAGTACTATGCCCAAGATTGGAATACCTCCTTTGTAGGTATTTTACCAGTGATCGGTAATCAGTACTCCACCAGCAGTAAACCAGTTGAGCGCTAATTATCAATGAGATTCATATTGTGGTTGTTAGACAGTATTGGGATTCTGTTTACAGCTAGAACTAAGCCAGCACTGTACCGAAGGCTGCAACACCTCCCTTGTCAATATTTTTCCAGTAATATTAATCAGTACTGTATCAGTAAAAAACCAGTAGATTTACAACTGTCAATGATATCCCTACTTTAGAGTTCCACCAATACTGCCAAAGAATACAGATCCAGTACCGCGCCAGTAAAATGCTAATGTTTGGAACAGTATTGACAGGAGATACTGGCATTACTCCACGGTTACACCTGACAAAATACTGTGCCGGTTGTAAAAACTGTCTGGCTTCCGAATTTCCCACCTGAATATCCTCATTCCTTACATATTTGCATTATTTTATGTACAAGTATATATTTTTATACATTATTTAGAATATTTAAATTGCTTTGAGTCACGTAACGTAATGATAATTTTGTAACTCCTAATCTCCCTTTTGCAATGTGAAGCCACAGGTATGTTTGAGTTCAAATGTAACTTTCAGTGAAATAAGCCTCAAGTTTTCTGAAAAAATAATAAAACTCGAATCCCCTTTGAAATCCAGTTGGTCAAGCATAATTGTGCATATGCTTCAAGCATTTTGTTCACCCTCTGATAAAAATGGATCCATTTTTCTCTGCTTGGCAAAATACAGTTTCGTAAATGAAATTTTGTCATCTGCTTTTTTTATTACGTTAAAACTTTTTCCAATAAATGTATACTGCTGATATCATTTATCATCACAGAATAATAATAGTTATTGTTTAATTATAATTATTACAAATTGTATCAATATAATTGCAGTTGTTCATTTGTGGCCTTTAAATCCTGAAGTATTACTGATAACTATTTATTCGTATCATCCACTTATTAATATGAATAATTTAATAATCAGAAAAAATGGTTTGAAATCAAATTAGATTAATTAAACCTTCTGTAAACCTTTTAATTTTGCGTCCCATATATATTATATTTATTTACGTATCATATATCATTTTAAAAGTGTTTAAAATGATAAAAATCAATCACTAGTCTCTGGACAGATAAAATATTATTTTTAAATAGAGTATAATTGATCGTTTATTGGTATTGATCTTTTTGTCGAAACCTTATTAAACTCGAATCCATCTTCGTATTTGAAAGCGTAAATCTATGCAGTCATCTGGATGAAAGTAAATTTTTGATTGAAAAACGTAACACACGGAGAACTCAGCTCCATCAATAAAATTCAAATTATGTCAGCGATTGGACAGTGATAGTCATCGGCTCGTAGTTTCATTTCAATTATGACTTTCCACTGATACGAAATAAAATGTCCGTGGTTCATCTCATCACTATAGACTTATGACAGATTGAAAAATCTGATTTCAGATATAGGAATCACCAAAAAAGAAATTAGAACCGATAATATAATCCTTTCCTTGAAAAATATTTACTTTTGCCTCACACCAAAAGTAGAAACGATTGTAGTTAGCCTTTTATGATTTTTTTTTGCCTTGGTGTGTGTTCAACTTGGTCCTGAAAGTTCTCTACTCTTATTCAAGAAATGACACCTATCTTCAGTTTGATCGAAGAAAAGATACTTGGAGTAAACGAAAATGAGATAAAGCCACAAAATGACGGAAGGCACGAGATATAGAAACTATTCGGCAAGGCTGAAAATTGTTGTATCGAACATTAACGAGATTTGTCCCCAAGTTGAACAAAAGCAATCTCAGAAATCATGGAAACTTCCATTTTCAACGATACACTTATACTTGGTTGTGACATTTCGGAAATGCTCTTCAGATCACGTTACGTCTTCCTCCCTTATTCGCCAATGTTCCCTCGAATACGTTTACCTTTTCTTTTGATAAAATGAGATTCTAGGAGGAAAAGCTCGTTATGTTGCACATCAATGCCTTCCATCAGATTCGATTCTTGATTTTTTGACATGCAATTTAAATGCTGTGTCTATATTATATAATAATAATCGGTTTTTTTTCTGCTTTCAGGTGAGTTTTCATGTTCCCTACTAATGTGCTGAATGGGTGAGTTCAATAATACATTTTTACATTCTCATCATGGATGAGAAGGTATTGGTTTTATATGAAAAATGACTTTCGAAATTTTCATCAAATCTTTACGTTTTGAGACCCCCTGAGTCAGAAAAAATGGTTTTTACGAAAGTGTCTGTCTGTCTGTCTGTAGTAGGTCGTGTGCGGCATAACTCTCGATAGAATTATCAGATTGAATTGAGCTTTGGTACACTTTATCGGAGCCAAAAAAGTAAGGACAAGTTCGTTAACCAGCCACATCCAATCAAAATTGAGGGATTGAGCACTACTTTTGTGTTTTTGAAAATAACTTTTTGAAAAAATCAAAAATTTCAATACTGGTTTTTGATAGTGCTGATAAATTTCTACAAATTATCCTTATAACATTTTTTGATTAAATCAAAATTAGAAATGTTACAGCATATTCAAATTCGAAAAAAGTCAATATCAAAATTCCATTTTCCAGTTAAATTATACGAGATACGAAAAAACGTTATGATACAATATTATTTTCTACATAAAGACCTACACATTTGAATTGTAAGATTTTTTCATAAGATGCATATTTTTTTTTCCTTTTTAATTTAAAAAAAAACTATTGAAAATCCAAAATTCAATTTTTTAACAATAATATGTGAAATACGAAAAACGTAAGAATACAAAGTTGTTCATTTCAAAAAGATCTACAAATTTTGTCTCATACAGTTTCTGATAAAACATATATTTTTCGTTTCAATTCCAAAAAATACGATTAAAATTCAAAAATTCCATTTTTTAGACAAAATATGTGAGATACAAAAAAAACGTTTAGATGGTAAATTGTTTGCCTAAATGAGGTCTATAAATTATCATTAAGACATTTCGGGACAGGATGTATATTTTATGTTTTGATTTTTAATATTAAAAAAATTCGATGTTTTTCACCAAAATATGTGAGATAAGAAATAAGCGTTGTTCTGCAAAATCTTTTCCTTAAATAAAGTCTACGATTGTTTTTTCTTTTTGAGAGATTTGGAAGAAAATAAATTATTTTAATCATGTAATTTATTAAAATGTTACTGAAATGTACACTGAGAAAAATGGATTGTAAACGGTAGTGAAAAATATGTTACCGGGTATAATCTTGGACTATTAACTATGGGACAGCGATCTAGATTATCAAAACCATAATCTGTAGATGTTAAAAAAGGATAGTATCGGATAATATCTTGGATTATAAACTGAAACATACCAGATTTATCGCGTGCAAAACAAAAGAAAGATAAAGGGGAGAGCTTTGGCACTCAGAAGAGGGGGGGTTTCAGTGGGAACACATACACAAATATTATTATCATACCTTATTTAAGTACATAATGCTACACTATTTATAATCGCATACACGGAAAAAAATTTGGCGCAGATGCTGCCCCTAGCGGTGAAACTGTTGCGTTTAGCGGAGGAGAGTTGTGCGACTATGCATTTGGGTATGCTGCGTTCCCTCTGTGGGTGAGCAGCTGCCCCTTTTTGGGGGAGCACTTGACTTACATCGAAGGAACACAGCGTTCCTTTCGGTAGGGAGTGTAGTTGCACCGCATCGGCAGACAAATGCAAAAGCAGGCGAATGTACAAATTTTAAGTTTTTTATGATTTACATGAAAGTGCCCATTGAAATGATGTTTCCTATATATATATATAGAAGTACTTTTCGGTTCATTACGATCTGTTTACAAATAACCTAACCTCAATGTTGAGATTTAAAATAATTTCACATCATTTCAATAAATTAAACAAATTCTTCAAAAGATATAATAATTAACGACGATTTCAGAAATATCAAAACAATTGAATTTTCCATTAAAAAGTATAGTCAAATATCAGTTTATATGACTCGCCGCAGCATTCCCTCCTGTAGGGCAGCAGCTCTCCCGCAATTGTGGAAAAGCAGTTAGTCCACAAAAAAGTAAACCTGCTAACCTATGAAGAGCACTGCAGTTGCCCTCCAGTGTGGTGGCGCAGGAGCACCAGAGGTAGTGCAGCATTTCTACCAAATTTTTTTCCGTGTACGCTTGAAATTAAATTTCAGAATTCGCTTTTGGGTTCGAACCCTCTAACTCTACCTATATCTACATTAACTAAACGCAGTCCTAACGCCTAAAGCCTCCCGGCTATTCTCGCTTGCCACATTCCGAAATAAATGTCGCTTATAAGCCACTACTGAGTTGGGCAGACTTGGATTCGAGTCTACGATTCGGATAACGTCGGAAGCACTCGGACGACATTCTGAAACAAATTATACGAAAAACCGAGAATGAATGTTTTGATTTTTGCTGCTCGTCGCAAGGTTTCTGGCAAGTTCATATTCATAATATGAATTTTTCAAATATGGTTTCTAGGTTATAATATTGAGTTTTCGACTTATTAAATTTATTTTTAGAAAACTTAGTAATCATAATATCATCTTTTAGTACTCTTTATCTTTCGAATGGAGATTCATAATATTTGGTATTTGAAGTACTAATTTTTCTTCTACACGTTTTAAAGACTGTTATGACTATATTGAATTTCGATGCCATAATATGAATAAATGTAATAAAACCTCCGGTTTCCTCATTTTAAAACACTATTGTACTAAACCTTCATTCAATCTTATCATTTACTCTAACGAAAAGTTTCTCAGTGTAGGTTTATTATCTGCAGATGTTACGAATTATTTTCTGAAGATTATAATAATGTAACATCTGGAGATTATGTTTAGAAATATCTTTATATATTAGATAAAGATTATAGATCATACGCTTTAACATATTTTATGTTACTGAATACTATCCTTACTTTTAATATCCAGGTTTTATGATCAGTTTTTCTCAGTGTATACAGAAAATCGAGCGCGAAGCGCGAGCGTCATGATGAGAATGTGTTCCTTAAGACTGATAGAGCCTTAAGTAAATTGAATTTCCTGTTTCACTTAAATTCAAAAAGAAATTGAGTGACTTTGAAAAAATTTGTAATTCACATCATCTGTAATATTATTATAAAATTGGTTTGGTAAGAAGCGATAAGAAAAAAAGTTAGGGCAAACATAAAATTTATTAATAAAATTATTTTTCTGTATTTCAAATTTTTTTCATGGGAATTAATCTTTTCTCTTCCAAAATAACCCTTCAATAATTATATTGCTATTCTTGAAAGCAAAATTATCTATTTTTGCCTGAGGTCTAATTTTCGTGGATCAACTACCTTAGGTTTAATAGTTTTTGCTAAATTTCGGATTTTCATGTTTTTTTAAATTGATTGAAATTTGTATGATGGTGCATAGACGAGTATTCATAATTTAGTTCTATTGAAAAATTGTATGCATATTGAAGAGAGAAAAGCAGAGATCTAATTTCTATAGAACACGTTTCACGTTTTTCTTTTTTTTTTTTTGCGCAACAGTATTACCCCGTCGCAGTATCAATTTTATGCAGGATTCGAAACTTTTAACGAACTCTCTTTACGTGCAACTTTGACGGGATTTCGTATCGTGTGGAATTCTTTTGCCTACAACTGCGAAACCTATTACCATTTTTCAACCCTCATCTTCATCTTTTGCCTTCTTTTTTCGGCATTCCTTTTCACTGTACGGTTAGCACCTCCTTTCTATCAAGTTGGAAAGTTAAGATTGATATTGCCTCGAAGACAAGTTTATTAACTCAATTTTCTAATGTTCCATAGGTATTATAATTTTATTGCGATGCTTTTTACGTTTGGACGCTTTTCATGTTTGAGCTGGATGATTAATTAAGAGCATATACAATAAAAGATTTTTAGCTTTAAACTTCAGATTTCAAGACTCGGAATGAACTTGATTGTATATATATATACTTTTGAATAAATTTGTTTGATTTCTGCAGGAAATTGACTCGAATTTTTTAAATTTTTCTTAAAACTGTAAAAAAGTAATGGGATTTTCAGTTACATGTATAACGTCAACTATCCAGAAACGTTAAATTTGTTTCTGTCGAATGTTTTAGAATTTTTAGTTATAAGTAAGGGAATATTTAGTAGTAATTGGAGGCTGAAAAGTTTTCTTCCAAACTTACTTCAAAGTAACTACATTTTCATAAATTTATCTTCATTTCCCAAAACATATAACGCAATTAAACTTTTGAGACAGTTTTCTACAATTAAGGCAAAAATTTCTAACTATGTTAGCTATGTTATGTTCTAACTATTACATTTCCTTTCCTGAAGAAATTTTTTCTATTAATTGTTATAATATCAAAAAAGACTAATTTGGTTTCACCTTTTGACGTATTTACTAACCTTTTATTTATATACAATATCCTAGAACAACCTGTAAAAATGAAAATTTTAGATCTGGAAAACTTGAAAAAGTATAGGAAATTTTGTATAAATGTAACTCACTTAGGCGATTTCAATTGTCATTTTACACGTAACGTTTTCAAGATGTGACATTTTATAAATATCCCAGTGTTTAAAAAAAATATATTTTACTTTGGAAGAGGGCTACATGTTACTTGTATCATAGCCCTTCTTCCCATCGTGCTTAAAGAAAAACCGTCCATTTGCAGGACAAGGGTAAATATTAAGGATGTTCTATCGGCACATAGCTAGTCAGAACAAAACATTTCATGCAGTTGACTCACGAGGTAGTTGATGTGGCAACACCACGTCGCTTTTTTTTAGTGTCCCTTCTAAATTTGGCATCGTAAGAGGCATTTTATTGAACTAGATTATAAATCTAAGGCATTCAGGTGTGAATACTATGACAAGGCAAACGTGTATGTAGGCTCAATGTTTCTTTTTGAATAGCACGCCATAACCTACCAACGTATACTCGGCTGCGGTGTTGCCATATCTACCACATTATCACTCAATATCATGATTTTTGTAACATTTATTTC
This sequence comes from Diplolepis rosae, assembly GCA_030998225.1. Taxonomy (NCBI): domain Eukaryota; kingdom Metazoa; phylum Arthropoda; class Insecta; order Hymenoptera; family Diplolepididae; genus Diplolepis; species Diplolepis rosae. The sequence continues at coordinate 4,021,114 of JAPYXD010000581.1, read as the reverse complement.
CATTTTCATTGATTTACAGTACCCTTCTAACAATATTGTAAGCTAAAAATGTTTTTTAGATATTTTTATCACTATTATAAAAGATTTCATCGATATTCAGCCGTTAATAAATGTGTGGTGGGTAATTGAAAACAATGAAAAGGTAGTTGTCCATAAGAGCACATGTCAAATGACGGAAAATATTTATTAAAATATCGTAGCTCACAGGTATCCTGGAGACTTGAAAATTTGACTGATTCATTTTTATGCATTTAAATAACTATGTTTCAAGTTTCATTCTTCTCTGACCGTTAATTCGTTTTACGATAGAACCTCCTTAAATGTATAATACTTTTTCTTTACATCGTATTGGCAAAAAACAACGTCCACTGCGGCACAAAGCTATGTACAGGGTTTCCCAATAGGGGTGATATGATTTTGAATGTCCCTATCGGGCTGATTTGAACTGAAATTTTTGACGTCTGCTGTCAGTTGTCATCAGTAAGGTTTGCCATTTAATCATGAGTAGTTTCACGCTTCCACAACGTTTGGAAATTGTCCAATTATTTTATCAAAATTCGAGAAGTTTTGTCGGTGTTCAAAGAGCATATCGTGCAAAATATGGTCGTCATTCTGCTCCATCCGCGCTCTCAATTCGTCGAATAATCGATAAGTTGGAGAGTGAATTTACTCTATTGGATACTAAGCCTAAAAATCGTATGCGTACCGCACGTTCTACACAGAATATAGCCGCCGTACAGGCCAGTATCGAGGAAAACCGTGAATTGTCCGTGCCACGCCGATCTCAGGAATTGGGCCTGTCCAGGATGACTACCTGGCGTATTTTGCGATTGGATTTTGGCCTGCATCCCTATAAGATGATTCTGGCCCAAGAACTGAAGCCTAATGACCATCGTTTGCGTCGGGAGTTCGCGGATTGGGCTCTGGAATCAATTGAAAATGATCCCAATTTTCATCAAAAAATCATCTTTTCTGATGAGGCGCATTTTTGGCTCAAGTCTCGGGGGACATTTGGCCGATATATTGTTTAAATCATAAATGGCATAGAATATCCAATATAATAAAAAAGATTTCGATCAATTCCGAATGAATATTCAGTGTTTTTTTCAATTTCAAAACATATCACCCTTATTGGGAAACCCTTTATTAACTATGCTATGTATTGTGGTTGTATTTAAGTTTATGCATAGGTGTTTTAGAGGCTGAGAATAGAGATACGACCGCAAAGCGTTAATTGTACCATACCCTTTCTTCCCATTGTATTTGCAACAAAAAACGTCTGCTGGTGAACAGGACCACATATTAATTGTAATATACCTCTTCTTCTCATTGTGTTTGAAAAAAAACGTTCATTGTGGGACAGAGCTACTCATCGAATCTACCATACCCCTTCTTCCCATTGTGTTTGAAAAAAAAACCATCCACTGTGGGACAGGGGTTGATCTCAATTGTTCCATACCCCTTCATCCCACCCTATTTGCAAAAAAAACCTTCTTTTGGGAAACGGGGCACATAAATTTTACCATACCCCAAAAATCCATCATATTCGCCAAAAAAAAACACACTGCCACAATGCCACATTTTACTTGTAAAAGAACAGAATTACAAACGAGTTGAAATTTATGATAAGCTGCAAACAACAGGAAAATTAGATGATGGATAATATTTCATTTTGAATATTCATTGAAAAAAGAATCTTCCAAAATCTTTTACAAAAATATGAGGACCCTCCAAAGACGGTGTTTAAGACGGCCTTAACCGTGCGAACTTCTCGACCAATAACTTGACGCGTTAGAGTGGGATGTTCGATAGGAGAGTGTAGGATACAATAGGTTTTACCCTATTTATCAAATTCATTTTACTCGACTAGAATTTAAACGATGTTGAAATGTCTTTATCCCTGTTAGAGGTAAAGAGAGAAAAATACGATCACTTTTAATCGCTTTCTGTCCCTTAGATAGAAAGAGATAAAGAAAATTTATCTCTTGTATATTCACATGTATTTGTATCTATCTCTTGTCTATCCGCTTCTATTTCTTTATACCTCTTTATCAATCCGGATTGATTCCTATCTCTTTCTATCTCTTCGTCAATCCAAATTCACGGCTACACCTTTCAAACCCATTTTCTTTATCTTAGTCTATTTATTTTGTATCCACCTATATATTTGTTTCTATCTCTTGTATATCTGTCAATGCTGGATCGTATATTTGCCCATATTTGTTTCTATCTCTTGTCTATTCACCTCTATTTCTTTATACCTCTTTGTCAATCCGGATTGATTCCTATCTCTTTCTATCCCTTCGTCAATCCAAATTCACGGCTATATCTTTCAAATCCGTTTCCTTTATCTTTGTCTATTCTTCGTATATCCACCTATATTTGTTTCTATCTCTTATCCATTCAGCTTTTTTCCTTTATGCATCTTTATCAATCAGGATTGATGCTTACCTCTTTCTATCTCTTTGTCAATCCAAATTCACGCCTGTCTCTTTCTATCCCGTTTTCTTTATTTCTGTCTTTTCTTTGTATATCCAACTATATTTGTTTCAATCTCTTATCCATTCACCTGTATTTCTTTATACCTCTTTGTTAATCTCTTTCTATCTTTTTGTCAATCCAACTTCACGACTATATCTTTCAAACCCGTTTTCTTTATCTCAGTCTATTCGTTGTTTATCCACCTCTATGTCTTTGTACCTCTTTGTCAATCTATATTGATTCCTATCTCTTTCTATCTCTTCGTCAATCCAAATTCACGGCTACATCTTTCAAACCAATTTTCTTTATCTTAGTCTATTTATTCTATATCCACCTATATTTGTTTCTATCTTTTGTCTATTCACCTCTATTTCTTTACACCTCTTTGTCAATCCAAATTGATGCCTACCTCTTTCTATCTCTTTGTCAATCCAAATCAACTGCTATATCTTTCAAACCCGTTTTCTTTATATCAGTCTATTCTTTGTCTTTGTTTTATTTATAGAATAGAAAGGAGATAGAAGATGACATCGCAAATACACAAGGTATAGACCGAAAAAGAGAAAAGCGTAATCGAAGATTGGATTGAAGAAGAGATAGAAAAAGTTGGATGGTGATACTCGAGGAATACACATGGATAGCGAAATGTATCTGAATTGTATTATCGAGATTTTTCACAGTTATGTCATGTTCTACCTTAGTTCATTAGTCTAAGCGTTTGGCAATATATCGATCCGTGCGTCGTTAGGGTTCGAGTCTTGATACATTCTGATTTTTCAGTATTATACGTTTCAGCGACAAATTTCGAATATTGGTTATGTACAAAGTAATGTATTTATAAAATTATTAAATATATTTTAAGTGTATTTTACCGGATGCAGGAACAGAGGAGGGGATAGGAAGATATAGATATTACCGGACGTAAGGATGGACTGGAGATAGGGAGGGACAGATATTCCGGAACAAGAGATAAATTTAGGGATAGAAACAAATAGATATTCGTTGACATGGTGGATATAATTTTGAAGACAGAAAGACATAGCGTTTTAGGGATGCAAATCGGTTATTTGGAATAGATAGAAAACGTTCTATCTCTTTCTATACTCCTCTTCCTGTCTCTTTCTATCTTTTACTTTCAGCAGGAATGTCCCAAGTTTAACCGACAGAGTCGCGTAAAATTACTCCAACTATTTTTCTTCGTGTAAATGCCATTTGTCTATGTTTACTCTAAAGCGTGCGTAGTCATGGAAAAGTGTTGGTGCATGTTGCCTCATGAACCTAAGAGAGACAAAGTGCAGTATGAGCTGCTAGAAAGTACGAGTGGAAATGGGAAATCGAGGGGTATGGAACAGAGGAGAAGGGTAGCTCTTGAGTATGAGGCAGATTATGATTGCGTCCACTCTACTCTTCCCAGTGGTTCTCCATTTCCTCCTTTATTCTTCGTTACATACCTCGGGTTCTGTGTTCTTCGTCGCTTTCGCTTAGAGAACACCTTCATTCCTCGTTCCTCGCATTCTCTTACTCTCATACTCTTGCCTTTGTTGTATTATGATCTGATTCTGTTGTGTTTTTCGTGGTGAGATTACTGCGACCACTACTCGCCGACACACGGCATATGACCTAGAAGGAAAAACTATGCAAAGGAATTTCTTGATTTTAGAGACAATTGTCTACAATTCATTCTCGTAACGGTTTAATTAATTAAAACTGGACTTGGTGGCGAATATTCGAATATTCTGTTCAATAGCTCCTTCTTCAGGAATAATGCAATTTGTGTTTTCGTTAAAAATATTCGATAATGTCCTTTTGTAAGAAAAAATATTTTACAGGTAGTCTCAATTCTTCAAATAAGTTTGGAAACTTTGAGAAGCTATCTTCCGTGAGATAATATTTTTAACTCGTTGGGCAATAAAGATTGCAGCTTTTACGACTTTCATAGGAGTTGCTGCTTGGAATTTTTATCTTGTGTGATGAAAAACTTCGAAAAAGGTTCTAAAGACATTTTTTTTTATTTTCCATGTTTCAGAAAAATTTTTGTAATTATTTATACTGAGAAAGGAGAAGAAATTTGTTTTTATCGGTGTTGGAAAGTAGTGCATTACATATCACGAAAATTCTAAATAAATTAAAGTACAATTTTTTATGGTAATTTAGTTATTATAAACATTTTTATAACCGCAAGATTATTAGAAATTATTTTTAAATTCATAAAGTTCTCAGCTGCACCTCATTTGCTATTTTCAATAAAATTTCGATTGTATATCTTTAATTGTATATACAAATATTTTAATGGTTTTTTTATTTATAATATAAAGCAATGTTCAATCAAATCGGGAAAATTATTCCGATTTTTAGGGTAACTAAGTTTTGGAATTAAATAATGTGAACTTTAGGAACAAAATTCAGATAGGCATTGTTTATTTAAGAGTATTTATTTAGAGTTTTGTGTCTTCACTTACATTCGTGATTTTATTCCTTGAAAGATATTCTGCTATTCACTTTGGTTTGCGTTTAATAATATTTTCCATTTATCAATTATACAGTTATTATTTTTATCGACTATTTTTTTAAATAAGTTTAATTTCAATCAAAACCAACTGAGATGAATTTAAAAAAAAAAAAAAATGAGCCCTCGATTACTATTAAATATAATTGGAAAGCTTCATCCAAAACTAGAGCAAAAAAATAAAACTTTAACTGAATATTGTCCAATGGACAATTTTAACTTGCAGTCTTCTTATGAATTCTTCTTTCAAAACTTGTTAAATCAAATATGAAAGTATTTTTTTCCATTTTATAAATGCTTTTCATTATTACACTTTTAAAAATTTGCCAAGTAAATGACTTGTAATTTTATAAAGTCCAGTCTCCGGAGTTTATTTGTCTCTATTTGGAGTAAAAATGAGTACATCTGTAATAAAAAAAATTATATCTAAGCAGGACTTTTTCAACTCAACTTCAAATTCTTATTCGATTCCAAAAAGTGTTACTTTTACAGGGTTTATTCTGTGTAACTACAATTCTATTTTTTACCAAATTAACTGCCAGTAAGACACACACGTCCCACCTACTATGAAAAATGATGATATCACCATTGTTTTAGTCTTTTTTTAAAGAGGAAGGATAGATATAAATTACATTGAGAGACTTTTCGTTAGAGTAAATGATAAAGATGAATCAAAATTTAGTGTAATATCGTTTCAAAATGGGGAAAACCGAGGCTTAATTATACTTATTCATATTATGACATCGAAGTTTGATATAGTCATAACAGTCTTTAAAACGTGTAGAAGAAAAATTAGTATTTCAAATACCAAATATTATGAATCTCTATTTGAGAAATTGAAAGTACGAGAATAGTATATTACGTGCCTAGGCGCACAACGAGGGTCATTGCGTGACGAGCGACAATGCTCGCAGAAGATCGAAGCCAAGGCGTAATCGAGACGTAGCTGAGGCAAAGCCGAGACGAAGCCGAGGCGCGATCAGTCCTGCGAGCATTGTCGCGAGTCTCGTAATTTCCCGAATTGTGCGCCTAGGCACGTAATATACTATTATGTGACTTCGGTGCGTATACGAGTTTTTATGCGTACACTCGAATCTAATCTAGTTATGTAGTTGTTTGCGGCGCTAGTCATTACACTTGATATGTCACGACTAGTTCCGGCCATTTTGATTTTATCGATCTTGTGTAGTAGTAATGGATTTTCATAGACGTATGCGCAGTTCAAATGTACAAGGCTTTGCCAGTAAGGTGCTAACACTGTACGAAGAAGAAGAAGAATAAGAAGATTCTGCTCCGCTGTAAGACTATATGCGCATGCGCAGTTCAATTTTTACATTATATTCCTCTCTAGCGGAATATACAACATTCCGTTACTCTCAGCTGTAATGGAAAAACGAGTTTCGGCGCCAGAGGCACATAAAATGATATTATGATTACTAAGTTGTCTAAAAATAATTTAAATAAGATGAATAATGAATATCAGATTTTGGAAAGCATGTTTGAGAAATTCATATTATGAATATGAACTTGCTAAAAACCTGTCGACGCGCAGCAAAAATCAAAATGTTTATTCTCGGTTTTTCGTATAATTCGTTTGAGAATGCCGTACGAGTGATTCCGATGTTTTCCGATTGGCTTCGTAGACTCAATCCAAGTCTGCCCAACTCAGTAGTGGCTTATAAGCGATATTTCTTTCTGAATATGGCAAGCGAGAATAGCCGAGAGGCTTTAGGCGTTAGACATGCGTTTAGTTATGTAGATATAGGTAGGGTTAGAGGGTTCGAATCTAAAAAGCGATTCTGAAATTTAATTTCAAGCGTATGCGATTATAAATAGTGTAGCATTGTGTACTTAAATATGTGAACATAAATAAGGTATGATAATAATATTTGTGTATGTGTTTCAGAATGTTGCATCAGAAAAAGACACAAGAAATCCTTTTCTAAAGCCGTCACTTCTAAAGGTCAAACCTTTTGGTGGAGTGAGTGATTTTTCATATAGTGGTTTTCAGATTCCCATATTCTTTGTTTGAAGATTTGAAAAGATTCTTTCGCTTTTACGATTTATTCTAACGAAAAGTCACTCAGTGTAGTAAAACCAAGCGAGCATAAGGGCTTAACCCCTTTGGTTGCAAATCCTGTCAAAAAACTCAAAAATTGTGAATAACTGAAAAATTAACATAACTTTTATCAATTTTTTTATTATTAGAATTTAATTTATTTGTTTTGAAACGACATGGAAAATATGTTTAAAAATGTCCCAAAAACTACCCTTAACGGTAATAAGTCGCCAGAAAGCACCCCTATCAGTGGTGATACATCTAAAAACAAACTTTTTTGCATGTTCAGAACATATATGTATTTTGAAACATTAAAAAAATCAGCAAAAAAGCTATGAAAAAAATTTAACCCTAACTTTGATAAGACCCGAAAAATCTCCACTTAAGGTAGTTTTCATCCATGAAAATTAGACCTCAGGCAAAAATAGATAATTTTGCTTTCAAGAATAGCAATATCATTATTGAAGGTCTATTTTGAAAGAGAAAAGATTATTTTCCATAAAAAAAATTTGAAACATAGAAATAGTATATTACATTACAAGGGGCGAAACAGAGTGATTGCACGAGTGTGACATGTGTGTCACACGAAATGCTTTCGCTGTGTTGTAACTACGATTTTCAACCCTATTCTATTAATGATTTTTATTTTTGACTTAACTTTTTTTCTTATCGCTTCTTACCAAATTTTAAAAAATCATGCGATTCTAATAAATCAAGAATCACTTTTTCAAGCAAAAGATTCTCTACAACTTAATAGTTTCCAATTTTTAAAAATAAATTCTTCAATAACTGAAACCTTTAAAAAAAATTTTTCCAAAACGAAATTTTTATAAACAAATTGCTGAATTTGATAATAATTTATTCATTTTCGAAAATTGGAAATGGTTACGTTGTAGGGAATCTTTTTCTTGAAAAATTGCTTCGCAATTTACTGAAATTGCATAATTTTTTAAAATTTGGTAACAAGCGATAAGAAAAAAAGTTGAGGCAAAAATAAAATTTATTAATAAAATTAATTTTCTGTATTTTAAATTTTTTTCATGGAAATTAATCTTTTCTCTTCCAAAGCAGCCCTTCAATAATAATATTGCTACTTTTGTGTTTTTGAAAATACCTTTTTGAAAAAATCAAAAATTCCAATACTGGTTTTTGATAGTGCTCATAAATCTCTACAAATTATCCTGATCACATTTTTTGATTCAATCAAAATTAGAAATGTTACAGCATATTCAAATTCGAAAAAAGTCAATATCAAAATTCCATTTTCCAGTTAAATTATACGAGATAATAAAAAACATTATGATACAATATTATTTTCTACATAAAGACCTACACATTTGAATTGTAAGATTTTTTCATAAGATGCATATTTTTTTTTCCTTTTTAATTAAAAAAAAACTATTGAAAATCCAAAATTCAACTTTTTAACAATAATATTCGAAATACAAAAAAAACGTAAGAATACAAATTCGTTCGTTTCAAAAATATCTACAAATTTTGTCTCACACAGTTTCTGATAAAACATATATTTTTCGTTTCAATTCCAAAAAATACGATTAAAATTCAAAAATTCCATTTTTTAGACAAAATATTTGAGATACAAAAAAAAACGTTTAGATGGAAAATTGTTTGCCTAAATGAGGTCTATAAATTATCATTTAGACATTTCGGGACGGGATGTATATTTTATGTTTTGATTTTTAATATTAAAAAAATTCGATGTTTTTCACCAAAATATGTGAGATACGAAATAAGCGTTGTTCTGCAAAATCTTTTCCTTAAATAAAGTCTACGATTGTTTTTTCTTTTTTAGAGATTTGGAAGAAAATAAATTATTTTAATCATGTAATTTATTAAAAAGTTACTGAAATGTATACAGAAAATCGAGCGCGAAGCGCGAGCGCCATGATGAGAATGTGTTCCTTAAGGCTGATAGAGCCTTAAGTAAATTGAATTTCCTGTTTCACTTAAATTCAAAAAGAAATTGAGTGACTTTGAGAAAAAGTGTAATTCACATCATCTGTCATATTATTATAAAATTGGTTTGAGCTTCAGTATCAAATTATATTAAATAAACTTAAATGTATGCGAAGAGCACAAGACCGAGCGCGAAGGGCGACGATCAAATCGCGCACCCTAGGCGCGCTCAAACTTGCGACCTGCGCGCGAAGCGTGCGATGAGAATGTGTCCGCGAAGCGGGCAGATTTTTTAAAGTAGTAATTAATTAAGGTAGTTTTTGTGCCAGAAATCAGGTCTTTGGAAAAAAAAGTTTTTTTATGATTTCAAACATGAAATTATGTCATTAGTCGTGTCTTATGGAAGAAAAAGCATTTCTTATAAAAAATTTGAATCCTAGAAAAAATAATACTTTTAATAATGTTTTCTGTAAAATTGTGAAAATAAGAGCATTTTCTGTGTTTTTGGAAAAGTAACAAATTGCAATCGATTTCTGATAGTGCTCATAAATCTCTACTAATTATCTTAATAAGATTTTGCGATAAAACGAATATAAAGAATGTTACAGTATGTTGAAATACAAAATTGTTAAGTAAAAAAAAAGTCTACAAATTGGAATTGCAACTTTTTGTTATAAGATGTGTATTTTTCTTTTTAATTTACAAAAGTACTGTTGAAAATTAAAAAATCAATTTTTTAACCGTAATCTGTGAAATACGAGAAAAACGATAAAATGAAAAATTGTTCACTTCAATAAAGTCTGGAAATTTGCTCTGAAACAATTACTGATAAAATATAAATTTTTTGTTTCAATTTAAAAAAATTCGATTGAAATTTTAAAATTCCATTTTTTGAACAAAATTCTGAAAATAATTTAAATTTTTAATTTCATTTTAAAGATAAGTCTTCATAGTATTTTGCTAACTTATTGAGATATTTTGAGAATTATTTTCCTGGATTCTACCCTAAGGTCAACCACGATACAAAAATTTCTTAAAATTTAAAAATGTGTAGTTTCTTACAAGAAACTTGAAAAAAGTCAATATCTAAATTCCATTTTCCAGTTAAATCATACGAGATACGAAAAAACGTTATCATACAAAATTCTTTACTACAAAAAGATCTAAAAGTTTGAATTGCAACAAAAAATGTTTATTTTTCTCTTTATTTGAATAAAAACGATTGAAATCCGAAAATTCAATTTTTCAATCGAAATATCTAAAATATGTAAAAAATGTATAAATGCAAAATTGTTTGCAAAAAATAAGATCTATAAATCGTTTTAGTTTTAATACAAATGTGTCTCTAATAGATATAAATTAAAAATCTAGCTCGAAGCGCGAGTATTACGATGAGATATGAGATATATTATGAAATATTCTATTCCTTAAGGGCGATAGACAATAGTTTCACGTTATTATTGGTAAATAGGAATAAGTGAGGTCAGTGGGATCCCGAAGTTGTGTAGCCCTGCGAATAGTGAACACACCATTCCCAGTTTGGAGTTGGTTGAAGGGATGGCTTTGAAGGTTTTGCCACGATAGTGTCGAGGTTGCGTGGTTGTGTGTGGTGAGGTGATAGCAATGGCGAGAGCAAGACCCATGGGATAAGGGTTTTAGGACCAAACCAATGCTGCGTTTACATTCAACTATTTTACCCCTCTGTGAATTCTCACACACTCGCGAATTCACATGACGTACACTATCGTGTCTGAGGGCAACACAATAGAAACCAAGATACGGTTCTGCACCCCTGTCTGTGCTGGCTTCAATTATTGCAGCGCCCAAGGTTCTCAATTTACCTTTGCAACCCGCCTCCCACCTACTACCTCACACCCTCAATCCCAACCACCACCTTTTGCCAATATTCCGGGTATGTGTTCACCTCTGTTGTGTTTCTCTCAACCTCGTTTTGTTGAACGCAGGCATGTTCGCACGATTGTTCTCGTATCGACACATAAAAAGCAGTAAATTAATGCGCCAATGCGAGAAACCACCTCGAGAACCACTTTGGACCGCAGCACTCGTTTACTTTTCAACTTGTGCCGCTGATTTCTCGTTTAGTCGCTTTCGTGCGATTCGTAAAGGTGTGGTTTTGCAAAGTCGGCTGTGAGGTCGATTTCATTTCACACGCTATCACGCGACTGGAATTGTATTGACGATTGAGGGAATTCGGAATTAGATAAATTGATGATATGTATTTTTTTTAATTGATAGCAAAGTTGGTAATCAAATCTTTATATTTATTTTGAAAATGTTTTCACTGTTTTTATGTTAATGATAATTTGGAAGGATTTGAGGCCTAAGTGAAGGTATAGATGCTTAGTTTTTTATTTATTTTTATTGTAATTTAGCCAATTTTTGATCTTATTAAATTGATGAAAGTGGGCATCCTTTTTGCCACGTTTGGAAATATTGCTATGGCTTCTTACCAATTTTTAAAAAATGATTGGATTTTCATAAATCATGGCTTATTTTTTGTGGGAAAATATTCTCTACAACTTTACTGCTTCCAATTTTGCAAGTGAAGTTTTTAGTGTCTGAAATCGTAAAAAGGTTTTTTTAAAAAAAGAAACACTTTTTTTCAAGTAACTATATTCTAAGATTTTTCACTTATTTTGAAAATTGGAAACAGTAAAGTTGAAGCGAATATTCTCCCTGAAAAAATGAGCCATAATTTATAAAAATCCAATTATTTTTTACAAATTGGTAAAAAGCGATAGTGAGGAAAAATTCCATTACTGAAAACATTATTAAAAGTATTATTTATCATAATTTTCCAGAGAACTGATCTTTGGCATGATAACTACTTTAAGGGGGAATTCCGGTTTTAGAGGCCGGAAAAGAACAATTACACTATTATGGCTTTGTTTTCTTTTGAATACAAGATAAACATTTATAAAAATGGTACAATTGTTGGCGCAGATCACTACTGGATCGTATAGTTACCTATATTTGTTTCTATCTCTAGTCTATCCACCTCTATTTCTTTATACCTCTTTGTCAATCCAAATTGATGCCTACCTCTTTCTATCTCTTTGTCAATCCAAATTCACGGCAATATCTTTCAAACCCGTTTCCTTTATCTTTGTCTATTCTTCGCATATCCACTTACATTCGTTCCTATCTCTTATCCAACCACCTTTATTTCTTTATACCTCTTTGTCAATCCAGATTGATGCCAATCTCTTGCTATATCTTTGTCAATCCCAATTTACGGTTATATCTTTCAAAACTGTTTTCTTTAGATCAGTTTATTGTTTGTATATCCACCTATATTTGTTTCTATCTCTTTTCTATCCAACTCTATTTCTTTATACCTCTTTGTTAATCAGGATTGATACCTATCTCTTTCTATCTCTTTATCAATCCAAATTCACGGCTATATCTTTCAAACCCGATTCCTTTATCTTTGTCTATCCTTCGTATATCCACCTATATTTGTTTCTATCTCTTATCCATCCACCTTTATTTCTTTATGCATCTTTATCAATCAGGATTGCATTCTATCCCTTTGTCATTCCAAATTCACGCCTATCCCTTTCCATCCCGTTTCCTTTATCTCTGTCTATTCTTTATATATCCACCTATATTTGTTTCTATCTCTTGTCTATGCAACTCTATTTCTTTATACATCTTTGTTAATCAGGATTGATTTTTATCTCTTTGTCATTCCAAATTCACGCCTATCTCTTTCCATCCCATTTTCTTTATCTCTGTCTTTTCTTTGTATATCCACCTATATTTGTTTCTATCTCTTATCCATCCACCTTTATTTCTTTATACCTCTTTGTTAATCTCTTTCTATCTTTTTGTCAATCCAACTTCACGACTATATCTTTCAAACCCGTTTCCTTTATCTCTGTCTATTCTTTATATATCCACCTATATTTGTTTCTATCTCTTGTCTATGCAACTCTATTTCTTTATAAATTTTTGTTAATCAGGATTGATTTTTATCTCTTTGTCATTCCAAATTCACGCCTATCTCTTTCCATCCCATTTTCATTATCTCTGTCTTTTCTTTGTATATCCACCTATATTTGTTTCTATCTCTTATCCATCCACCTCTATTTCTTTATACCTCTTTGTTAATCTCTTTCTATCTTTTTGTCAATCCAACTTCACGACTATATCTTTCAAACCCGTTTTCTTTATCTCAGTCTATTCGTTGTCTATCCACCTCTATTTCTTTATATCTCTTTGTCCATCCGGATTGATTTCTATCTCTTTCTATCTCTTCGTCAATCCAAATTCACGGCTACATCTTTCAAACCCGTTTTCATTATCTTAGTCTATATATTTTATATCGACCTATATTTGTTTCTATCTCTTGTACATCTAACACTGATGGTTCGTATATTTACCTATATTTGTTTTTATCTCTTGTCTATCCACCTCTATTTCTTTATACTTCTTTGTCAATCCAAATTTACAGCTATATTTCAAACTCGTTTTCTCTATCTTAGTTTATTCTTTGCCTTTGTTTTATTTCTCGAATAGAAAGAAAATAGAAAATGACACCGCAAATACACAAGGTATAGACCGAAAAAGAGAAAAGGGTATTCGAAGATTGGATTGATTTTGGATTGACGAAGGGATAGAAAAACTTGGATGGGAATACTCGAGGAATACACATGGATAGCGAAATGTATCTGATGAGTTTTATCGAGATTTTTCACAGTTATGTCATGTTCTACCTTAGCTCATTAGTCTAAGCGTTTGGCAATTCATCGATCTGTGCGTGGTTAGGGTTCCATTCTTGATATTTACATGCTGATTTTTCAGTGTTATACGCGTTAGCGACAAATTTAGAATATTGCTCATGTACAAAATAATGTATTTATAAAATTTTTAAATATATGTTTGGGGTATGAGAATTAACAAGTTTGAAACAAAAGATCAAGAAGGAAATACCATGTGATCTAAATATTTTTTACAATGATAGAAAGAGATAAATATTACCGGATGTAGAAATAGAGAAGAGGATAGGAAGATACAGATATTATTGGATGTAGGGATAGACTGAAAATAGGAAGAGATAAATATTCAAAAACAAGAGATAAACTAAGGGGTTAGAAAGAAATCGATATTCCAGAACAAGACATATACTAAGGGATAGAAAGAAATAGATATTCCAGAACAAGAGATAAACTAAGGAATAGAAAGAAATAGATATTCCAGAACAAGAGATAAACTAAGGAATGGAAAGAAATAGATATTCCAGAACAAGAGATGAACTAAGGGATAGAAATACATAGATATTCCAGAACAAGAGATAAAATAAGGGATAGGAAAAAATAGATATTCCAGAACAAGAGATAAACTAAGGGATAGAAAGACATAGATATTCCTTGGGATGGCGGATATAATTTTGGAGATAGAAATGCATGAGATAGAAAAGGTCCTATCTCTTTCTATACCACTGTTTTTATCTGTTTCTATCTTTTTACTTCCAGTGGGGCAGGGATCCTATGTCAACTGATTTTTAAAAAATGTTCGTTTTTTAGCTTTTTCCTTGAAGTTTTTTTCCGTCAAAAAATAGTAAATATTATTATATTAGAATGAATCTGTTTTGTCTTTCTCCTTAGGTTGCGAAAATGAATTTTAATATCTAATTATCGGATTATGTGAAGCAGTTCTCGAGCAAACTTGTCAAGAAGCTGTGAAAACATGGTTCCGAGAAAAACACGTTCTAAGTTTCAGGACAGTTTGTTTTGTTGATAGTATCTGTCCGGTGCAAATGCGTTCATCTTCAAAACTATTGCAGATATGACGATACAATTTTATTCGCATGCTCCCTGTTGATTGTACAGAAAGAAAATTAAAAATAAATTTTTCGAGTTTTTCAATCTTTAAAACCGGAATACCCTCTTAATATAAAAAGAAACCTGAAATTATTGCATTTTGTTTAGAAGGTAAAATTAATTTTCGAACACTTTACTGTTATTTAATGCGACAATTAACTGACAGTGGATAATTTAATTCTTGAATTCTGTGAATTGTTGTTGATTGTTACACGGAGAAACCCGGTTTTACAATTTTTGCTAAACTATGTTCCGATTTAGGGAAAAACGTGTCATAATGAAAATTTTTAACAGCGAAACACTGAACTTTAGATAACCTATATCACAATTTACTATACATTGTATCAAAGTTTACTATAACCTACACTAAAGTTTCATATCACTTTTCAAATCTTTAGTATTTTGACTGCGAAAATTTGCAGTCCGCTAGGAATAATTACCATTAAACCTTAATTTTCCCTAGATTCCTAATATTTTTTGAATCAGCAATATAAGATAAAACATATATTGCTAAACAAATGTTCTCCGTGTATTATTGATAATTTTAAAGAATTTGAAATCTTTCTGTGGAAAAAAAGACGCTTTCGACTGCGCTGGGATTCGAGCCCAGGTCTTTCGATTGTCGTTTAGTTTATACGAACATGAAATGAAATTTAGACTCTATTCAGTAGTGTACTCTAACTTTTAAAATTGAAAAGAAGAATTTGCGATTTAGCTTAGAAGCAGAAATACACGTAATAGGAATAGTCTTACATTTAGATAATATCAATGTGCTAATCTGGTACGCTCCAGAATGTGAATTCACCCGCGAAGAGTTGCCGAACAATACATTGACTCAGGATTTATATAGAAGAGTGGAATGCCCCAGGAAATCGGAAATTAGTTTCCAGGTTGTTGGGAAGTTTAGTACATTATAATACCCAAATGTGAAACATTGGATAATAGAGTCGAGATTGCGTTTGATGTTATTCCGAATTATTTCAGTCGTAGATGAATGTATGGTTTTCAAATATATGTTAGTACCAGGGAAAGCAGTTCATCATCTCTTCATTATCTCTGCAAAGAACACATTTTTCACATTTTATCAACTTTATTATTTCGAGTTACTACTAAATGGATAGTTGAAAACTTCTGTAATTAAAAACATGAAAATAATTTATGCCACTGTTACGCAACTTTTCTCCAAGTTTTATGCGGGTTTTGTTTAATTTATGAGACTTTTGTAACTATTTCAAAGTGTGTAACTGAGTGGAAGTCTTGAAAGTGAGAAACGACATAAATAATAATTGAATATAAGAATTATATACTTTTGCGTCTGAAAATTGGTAATAGATTGAATAACCGTTAAAAGTAAAGATTTTATGAGAATTCTGACAGACAGCTGTAATGACATCATTTCTTATGAAATGCAGTGAGATAATGTCAAAATTTTACATCATGATAACAATTCCTTCAGAAGATCATTAGCTAAAATGATTTTTATGGAAAAAAAAACATTTTCATCATATGAAAAGGTATCACTTTCAGAATTTTCATCAAATCTTTACGTTTTGAGACCCCCTGAGTAAAAAAAATTTCTGAAAAAATATACGAGATACGAAAAAAATGTTGGAAAACAAAATTGTTTATTTCAAAAAGATTTACATATCCTGAAGATCTACAAACTTACTTCAATCAGTCTTTTAGTAAAAACAAATAATTTTTGTTTTAGACGTGGGACATTTTATTAACCCTCCGAATACAGGGTGAAAAATTTGACACAATTTTACATTTGAAAAACAAGAGCGCGGGGTCGTCAGGGACCCCGCCCGGTATTCAGAGGGTTATAAACAAACAATTCCACTTTTTAGCAAAACCATACAAGATATGGAACAATTGTTGTTTTATACGTAACAATTGTTTTGAAAGGTAGTCAGAAAAACCGGTTTTTACGATAACTCTCGATAGAATTGTCGGATTCTATTGAGCATTGACATGAGTAAGAACAAATTCTATAACCAGTATATAATCGAGAATATTACAGAGTTTGAAGAATATAAGAGAATTTTAACAATTTATGGTTTAAATAATTATTTATCAATATTTATAGTGCCTTTAAAGTTAAATAAGAGGCGTCCACTTTTATAAATATATTTATGAATAAAGAAGAACCTGAAAATATTTTCACTGCCGACATATTAAAATTATATATTTTTGAAACTTGAGGTTAGGTTAATTTTGAATTTAATACATTCAATACTAAAAATCTTAAATTAATATTATACTTAAATTTTTATTATCTCTATAATTATGGACTATATAGAAAATCCTTTATTATACAATATAATGTATATAATATACATATAATAATTATATTAAATTATATATTTATTTATCAAAAGTCAAATTTTTATGGTACAAAACAGTTTTTATTCTTTCCTGTATTTTCTGGGGTCGCGAGCAAGTCACGGAATTTATAAATCAGCAGGGAGAAACAAGTAAAACTTAAAAAAGTTTAGGAATTTTTTTGGATTCAACGAATTATAATTATAATTTAACCAATTCTTCATTTTTTTAAAAATAAATTAAAATTTGCAATATCGGGTTCTGATAGTGCTCATAAATTCCTACCAATCATCTCATTAACATTTTCCGATTAAACAAAAATTGGGAAAGTTAAAGTATGTTATAACTTAAAAAATGTCAATATCTAAATTCTATTTTTCAGATACGAGAAAACGTTATCATACAAAATTGTTTACTACAAAAAGATCTACAAATTTGAATTGCAACATTTTTTTTAAAAAGTTTATTTTTCTTTTTAATTGAAAAAAACGATTGAAAACCGAAAATTCAATTTTTTAATAGAATTATGTAAAATATGAGAAAAATGTATAAATACAAAATTGTTTGCAAAAAATAAGGTGTACAAATTTTGTTTGACACAGTTTCTGATAAAATGTATATTTTTCGTTTTAATTTTTAAAACTACGATTAAAATTTAATAATTTCATTTTTTAAATAAAATATGTGAGATACGGAAAAACGTCGAGGTAGAGAATTATTTGACTAAATGAGGTCTACAAATTCTAATACGGACATTTTCCAACAGGATCTTCATTTTATGTTTTTGTTTTAAAAAAACAGTATTGAAAATCAAAAATTCTATTTTTTCACCAAAATATGTAAGATGCGAAATAAGCGTTGAACAGCAAAATCATTTACTAAAATGAAGTCTACGATTGTTTTTTTCATTGAGATATTTGTAAGAAAATAAATTATTTTAATTATCAAATTTGTTAAAAAGTTAGAGAAATATATATAGAAAATGGAGCTCAAAGCGTGAGTATCATGATGAGAATGTGTTCCTTAAAACTGATAGAGCCTTAAATAAATTAAATTTCCTTTTTCATTTGAAATAAAAAAATGTAGTAACTTTGAGGAAATGTAATTAACATCTACAATATTATATAAAATTCACTTGAGCTTCAGTATCAAATTACAAGAAATAAACTCAAATCTATGCGAAGAATATAAAACCGAGCGCAAAGCGCAACGTCCAAACAGAACGCAGCACGAAGCAGGCAGACTTTTTATTATATAAAATTATTTAACAGCCATGGCAATTATTTAACTACATTTCACAGTTTTCTTGCATGAAATAAAATGAAAAATGATCGTTGAAGTTATTATATTTTTAGTTTATTTTGACGTCCCACTTTTTTCCGCCTCCAGTGGATACTCGTCATTGCTCAGCGAGCCTCGTGGCAATTTGTCTGGCTGGTGGTTCTCCACGTATGAATCCAATTTAAAGTAAGGCTGAGAGAGTAGAGAGAAAGGGCAAAGTGAGGTGAGTTGAAGGACGAGAAGGTGCAACGAGTGGGAAACGCTGCCGAGGCGGAATCGACTCAGTTGGCTCTGGCTTGCCTTCACGAAACGCTAAATAATCGTCTTTCCTTACCCATATCCCAACGCTGTCGTAAAACTATTTCCGAAAATTTATTCAAATTTTCTGGAGGCGCTAGTCGGCATTAAATTTTGCCGCGCAACTCCGGTTAATGTTTCCAGGCCCTGTTACATTTTCACCCTTTCCTGCAATCCTATAGCCTCAAAGAGTAAGCTACCCGGACTGGAAGTTAATTCCGTTAGGAGTTTGCATGCCACGCTGTTACTGCATCGATTATTGTTTTAAACTGTTTAGTGATACTGTGAATTTTGAATTACGATCATAGTCTACCATTTCCGGAACGAGGAATTCAAGAAAACTGAATATAGAGAAAGGTTGCTGGAGAATTTCAGTAGTACTCTCCATTCTGGTCTGACGCTAGTAGTAGAGGTCGTTATAGGCCAGACCATTAGGAGCAATTTATTTTTAATACAGAGAGAAAAATAAAAATGAGACAATGCCTGGGGAAATTTTTATATTCATGAACTTCAAGTGTTCTCGTTATTGAACTCCTAGGTTATTAACATTTTTTAATTATATTCTCAAATTACCTTTTAAATTAGCTAGAAAAATAATTATTTTTTCATTTTCTCTTATTAAAAGTATTGATCTATTTGTTTACAATTACCGTTTCGATTTTTCAGTCCATTTTAAACAAATTTTAAATGTAAATAAAGGACAGTCAAAAAATATGTATGGTCTTTTTATTAAAATTATAGTAACCCCCCCCCCCCCCCCCTCTACCACACATACATCTTCATGAAATATTATGTAAATTTTTTAACGAATGGCAAAGAAAATGTCTCCTCATTACGTGACACTTTTTCAAGTTTCTAATTTTCCTCCATAAACGTTGTGTTTCCTGAAATATTTCTTACGTTAATTTTGATTCAAAGTTGAAAAAGTCTGGTTTGCATTTTAGTTGCACCAGCAAAAACTTTCTTGCCAAATATTTTATTTTTCATATTTTAAAAATATTACAAATTATTTTTAAAAAATTTTCAGTCGAAAAAAACTATTTGATTAAAGAGAGAAAAATTTAGTTGACGGGCAAAAATATTTTTTTATCATACCCTATCGTAAAGTTCGCACTTTACGGACACTTTTGAGAGTCTAAAACTATGCATTTAAGGACACTTTGTACTATCCAACGCGCCTGCGCGAGTATAATATTGTGTTGGACTGAATGAGATAGGTATACACTCGTGTGCATACCAGTCAGTGTGTACCGGCCGGCGTGTTTATTTCATGCGAGGTTATAATTCTCCACAAAGACAATAGATTGTAAGTATTAATATCAGTTATATATTTGATCTACATAGTTGACTTACAATATGTGAATGTTACCTATTATGTGCTATCCTGTTAGAAACAATAAACTTTCCTAAACTACTGCAACATAACCTTCAAACTATACTTTTAGTTTGCTAAAAAATGGACGCTTCAGATTCGTCAAATTCGTCAGATGACGAAAATTTCGATCCAAATACAATTATTGAAAGGAATTTTGAAGCTGAAATGCATTTGATTGTTAAGAATTTGTTACCTAATAAATCACGTGCACAATATGAGACTGCATATGCAAAATTGTTAAAATACATACATGACAACAAAGCACCTATCAATGAAAATGTTTTGGTTGTTTATTTTAAAGAATTAAGTATATCAAACAAACCACCTGTAATGTTTAACAACTGTATGATACATAATTCAATAATCAATAATTATTATCATCCACGTAACTATAAAAAAAAATAATAATGTATCATCAAACATAATTGATTGAATGCAGTTTGTAATAAAAAAATTGTGTTCAAATTATTTAAATGCTTTTTGAAAGTGCATAATTTATAGTATTTTTAAATATTTTATTTTCCAAAAGGATTTGA
This sequence comes from Diplolepis rosae, assembly GCA_030998225.1. NCBI lineage: Eukaryota > Metazoa > Arthropoda > Insecta > Hymenoptera > Diplolepididae > Diplolepis > Diplolepis rosae. The sequence continues at coordinate 4,000,491 of JAPYXD010000581.1, read as the reverse complement.
CAATCATTTTTTTTAACGTAAAAGATCTCACCTCCTATCTCATATTTATATTATTATTATTTTATATTTCTATTATTTATAGCGATCTTTACGCTGGGTATGGTAAAAAAAAATATATTGCACTCGCCTTCAAAGCGCTACAGTTTTGCGTGCGTTAGTTGTGGTGCCGAGCGTAGCGAGGCGCCACAACTAACGCACGCAAATACTGTAGCACTTTAAAGCCTAGGTGCATAATATACTATTTTTTGGTAAAACCAAACCAATTTTTTAGTGTAAAATGGTGTTTCGCAGTTAACTAATGATTTTTCGTTCACCAACATTTTCAGTTAAAATGAATGATTTTACTGGACCGACAAAAGTTTTTGTTCATCAAAACAATATGAAATTAAATGGGAAAAAGCAAAATATCTAATGATACAACCTCTCAGCGTAAAATTGTATTGCTTTAACACAAGTTTTGCTCTAAAAAATAATTTAGTTTACTGGAAAGCAATAAGTAAGTAGAATGAAATCATTTTTCCCAGTGTAGAATTTTATTATTTTATCATAAGGATTGGTCTGTAAATGATTAAATTGACTGGCGACAACCATATTTTTGTTGGTATAACAAAACAAGTTTTCTTAGTATATAATTTTCTTGTTCCCCAATTGACCAATAACTTTCGCGTGAAACAAAAAAAAATAAGTTTACTGGAAGACACCAAAGTTTCTGATGACACAACCAAATACATTTTTTAGCTAACCATTTTATAGAACCAAACAAATATTTAATGGACTGGTCAAAAGATTTTTGTTAGTACAAAAATAGTTTTTTCAATGTAAAATTTTGTTGATGCAACAACAATTTTGATCGTAAAAAATCACTTGACCGAATCAGCGAAAATTTGGCTGAAACAATAAAAAAGTGACTTTTCACCCTAGAGTCAGAAAAAATTATGGTTAAAACAACCAGAATTCTGGTTATTTCAACCAGAAAAAAAGGTTACGGAGAGCCGTATTAGTAATTTCGGTTCAAAATGTTAGAAATTCTAGTAAATACTTTTCGGTTATTTAGATCTTTTATTCCGGTTAATGTAATAAAATTTTCTAGTTGATGTTGCCGTAATTTTTCTAATTAAAAATATCTCGTTAAATTTATGGTTATATTCCGGAAACTTAACTGATTTAGTCCATTTAACATTAGCATATTTCTACTCAAATTTAATAAAATTTCCCGGCTGAATGCTAACAAAACCTTAAAAATGAATAATTATTTAAAGACGTGGAAATTATAATTTTCAAAATGAAAAAAAAATTTATTGTTGAATTATTTTATATTGTTTATATTATTATTAGAAACGTACATTTGAATACGCGAAATCTTTAAGATTCCTTTGAACTCTACTTTCTTTTCGTTTTCACTTGTTTTTACAAACGGCCTAATACACAACATAACTAACAGGAAAGCGGTATCAACATGTATACAAGCCTCGGCATTTAGACTCTTGAGGGGTAGCCCCCACCACGCCACTTTCTCACTGACTCAGTGGAAAGGTGGCGTGGTGGGGTCTGCCCAAGAAAGTAGTATAAGGAGGCCGAACTCCATACATTCGAGATTCTCGCAGTGACTGTACAATAAGTGACAAGCTCGAAGTAATGCAACCAATTTTAAGTCTGAATCGCATGCGCACATCTTTAACTCTATCTTTTTCTCTTCGCAGAGAATCTTGAAGTGAGAAAAATCTGACGTCACATTTGAACAAATAAAACAGTTAGTGAGGTTGAATACCAGCGTGCAATATCTCATTTATTCATGGTTTTTTTTTTGTGTAATTTTCGTCCTGAGTGCTTCGCTTCAAAAGAAGATGGTAGATACATCATACAAACAATTAAATATTTCATCCAAATCTTTTAATTGCACCCATTTATACTCTCAACTATGAACTTTTATTTCTATTTACACTACTTCGTGATTTACACTAAGGTACATTTATAATAGTATATTATGTGCCTAGGTGCATAATGAGGGTTATTACGCGACGAGCGACAATGCTCGCAAGAGACAAAGCCGAGGCGCGATCAGTCCTGCGAGCATTTTAAACGAGTCTCGTAATTACCCGAATTGTGTGCATTGGCACATATTCTGTTTTATGTGACCGGTGCGTATACGAGTTTTTATGCGTACAATCGAATCTAATCTAGTATTCATCATGATTCTCGTTCATTCCACTTGATATTTCGCGACTAGTTCCGGCCATTTTGATTTTCTCGATCTTGTGTAGTAGTAGCGTATTGTAATAGACGCATGCGCAGTTCAAATGTACAAGGCTATGTCAGTACGGTTCCAACGCTGTACGAAGAAGAAGAAGAAGATTACGCTCCGCAGTATGGTTATAGGCGCATGCACAGTTCGATTTTTATATTACATTCCTCTGTATCGTAATACACAACATGACGCTACTCTCAACTGTAGCGTAAAAACGAGTTTACGCGCTGGAGGCACATAAATTACTTACTCAATTTAACAGTATACTTACTTCTGGCTTCCTTGTTCACTATTTATTCATTTTTTAATTGAAGATTTTGAAAACACTACGTATTTATATTCGTTGACATGTGATGTCAGACTTTTCTCACTTTCAGATTCTCTGCTAAGAGAAAAAGATAAATTTAAAGATGTGCGCACGCGATTCAGACTTAAAATTGGTTGCACTTCTTCGAGCTTGTCACTTAGTGTACAGTCACTGCAACCGATTTCGGATCAAGTTTGTACATAAGTTCGGCCTCCTTATACTACTTCGTGGGTCTGCTCCTTGAAAGTCAAAATGTCGAGGCTTGCATGTATAGCGAGAAACGAGAAGGCGCCAGATTGTGTAGACAGTAACGCTGACAACGGCGTATCTTGAAACTACTTTTACTTTATTTACCTGTAATACTACTGTGGGCAAAAACTAAGGTGAATTTTGTTATAAAATGAAAAATCTTTATTTATTTATCCAAATCAATTTTATCCCCTTCAAAGTAATCCTCTCCTAATATAATGCACTTATGCCAACGTTTTTTCTAATTGTCGAAACACTTGTTAAAGTGCAGTGTGAGACGGCGCATTATCGTGATGCAAAAACCACGAGTTGTCTGCCCAAAATATCTTTTGAAACGGTGTTGAGTGATCCTCTTGAAATGCCAATAGTGTCAGCAAGGTCTCTAATTGTCAATCGACGATTTTTGTGCACTAATTCTTTGATTTGATTGACGTGTTGCTTGTCAGTTGATGTTGATGGTCGTCCGAGGCATTCCAAGTCATCAACACATTCTCTGCCTTCTTTGAAGTCTTTGTACCACTTATAAACATTTTCCTGCGACATTTTCAAATCACTGAAGGCCTTCTGCAACATTCTGAACGTTTCCGCAACTGATATTTCATTCCGCAAACAAAATTTAATGGCACTTCTTTGCTCAAAAAATTCAGACATTGTAAAAATCGAAAAAATCACTTTTAGTCGTTTAGTAAACACAAGCGTAACTATATAACAAATGATGACATTGACATGAAATTTTGCACAGATCTCAGTAACATTAGGACCAACATAAAAATAAAAGAGATTGCCCGAATCGGTTAGCCCGCGAAGTTTAAATTAAAAATTCACTTTAGTTCTTGCCCACAGTGGTATATATAACCAGAATTTTGTAACCATAATAAGTAAACAATTGTTCTGGTGAAATTAACTAAAAGTTTAGTCATTTTAACCGAAATTTTTTTAACCGATTAGCTTTAGTACATTTAACCAAACCTTTTTTTTAGTGCAGTGAATATATTAACTAGAAAATTCTATAGTCGTATTCAAGTGTGGTTTGCCTTTCTGTAAAGTGTGGTTTAAAGCTTAATAGTTAAAAACTCGAAGATCCTAACTTTTGGTAAGCCATAGTAAGGGGACGTGATAATTACACAGCAGGTTTAGGTCTCACTTCCGCTAGTTGCCTTTAGTTGGTTGTATAGTCTTAGTCCCTCTCTCTCTTTTCCTTCCTATGCATTTCGCTCAGGTACATATAGGTACATGCTCTGCACGTAACTGGAGAGCAGCCCGAGGAACCGGAAGCCTTAAGCTAACCAGGACGATGCAGACTTTACAGTGTATACTTTGCAGAGTAGATACGGAGGATACTTACTCCACAGACTGCAGTACTCGGCACAATCTACTTGTAGTCAGTCGACAAATTCTATTTTATCCAAGTAGCTGAAACAAGACGTTTTATGCCACTTTTATTCTTTGAGATAGCTATTTAAGCGGACTAGGAAATCGGTTTTCGAGAATTTTCACATTTTGATTTTACTTCCTCGCAAAATAATTAAAGCAAGTACTGAAAAACTATTTTTTGTCCGCTGTACACAGAAAATTAGTCTTGTCAGTATCGTCTTGCGTGCGAAAAGTTCATTTTTCCGCACTGGTGCGGTAAAATTTTAAGTTTGTTATAATTTTCCGCGCCCTTACAATTTTATCACACTGGTGGGGAAAAATCAACTTTCCGCACGCAAAACGATACCGACAAGGCTAACTTTCGGTGCACGGTGGACAAAAAATATCGTTCGTATCACGTACGAAACGTATTTTAACCCGCGAGCAAGTTGTGACTCGCTCTTGGCTTAAAATACGCCTTTCCGCACTTGATACGAAATATACTAAAGTGTCGTTTTTATTTATATAATGTAGAGTAAAAAAACATCATAGAAAGTAATATCTTTGTAGCAAAATGTTGGCACAGATTTTTTAAGTTTAACGTATTTTTTCTTGGTTTTGCAGTTATATCTTTGATTAAGTTGATGTAATTGATTTTTTGGAACATTTTTACAAGAAAGAAGTTAACAGACGTGCTTTATCGCCTTCTTTACACTTTCCGAATTTTCAGAAAGATGTTTTCTAAATAAAAAAGTTATGTTACATGATCGAACTATTGCATAATTTAGTCATGTGGTCCGATTGATTTGTATAATTCAGATTTATTTTCATTCAGAAATAATTTGACAATTTCTCTACTTTTCTACTTTAACTATCATTTGCTTTTTAAAGTAGCAACTACTAAAAAATATTCCTATGGGAATAAATTAGAGATGCATAACATTGTAATTTTTCTAGAGATAAAAAAGTATTTTTATGAATTTTGGTTTGAAAATATATTAAATTTATATAATATATCAATAATAGTTATTTTCTAAGAACTTTTTTTCAAAAAGCAACAAGTAGTTTCTGAAATCCCTTCATAAACAATTGCTTGTTTTGAACTCTGACAATATACACAAATTAAACGCAGCTTAATAACCATCAAACAAAATAAGAGAAAACAAATGTTTACTTCTAATTAGCAACAAGTGTGCGAAACAAAATCGAAACTGCCAAACCTGACATAAGTTTGATTTGTTATGCATGCAATGTGTTTACAGTTCTAAACGTTCATTGAACGATAACAAAATTTCTTTTTCAAAATGTAATTTATCATTATGTATATATTCAAGGCTCTTAAGATATAAAGGGTTTCCCAATAAGGGTGATATATTTTGAAATTGAAAAAAAACACTGAATATTCATTCGGAATTGATCGAAATCTTTTTTATTATATTGGATATTCTATGCCATTTATGATTTAAACAATATATCGGCCAAATGTCCCCCGAGACTTGAGCCAAAAATGCGCCTCATCAGAAAAGATGATTTTTTGATGAAAATTGGGATGATTTTCAATTGATTCCAGAGCCCAATCCGCGAACTCCTGACGCAAACGATGGTCATTAGGCTTCAGTTCTTGGGCCAGAATCATCTTATAGGGATGCAGGCCAAGATCCAATCGCAAAATACGCCAGGTAGTCATCCTGGACAGGCCCAATTCCTGAGATCGGCGATTTTCCTCGATACTGGCCTGTACGGCGGCTATATTCTGTGTAGAACGTGCGGTACGCATACGATTTTTAGGCTTAGTATCCAATAGAGTAAATTCACTCTCCAACTTATCGATTATTCGACGAATTGAGAGCGCGGATGGAGCAGAATGACGACCATATTTTGCACGATATGCTCTTTGAACACCGACAAAACTTCTCGAATTTTGATAAAATAATTGGACAATTTCCAAACGTTGTGGAAGCGTGAAACTACTCATGATTAAATGGCAAACCTTACTGATGACAACTGACAGCAGACGTCAAAAATTTCAGTTCAAATGAGCCCGATAGGGACATTCAAAATCATATCACCCCTATTGGGAAACCCTTTATGTATAATCTGCCACAAAATATACGATACTTTTAAATTTACTGAGGCAAAAAAATGATCATTTCGTTTAAAAAAATAGTATATTTCGTATCAAGTTTCGTACGTGACACGAATGATATTTTTTGTACGCCATGCACCGAAAGTTAGCCTTGTCGGTATCGTTTTTCGTGCGGAAAGTTGATTTTACCGCACCACTGTGAGAAAATCAACTTTCCCCACTACTATGGGGAAATCAACAATGCTAATGAGATTTTTCATCTAATTACCCCAAGTTGAAGGCAACATGTCAATTTTATAAAAATATATTTCAAAAGACGTTTAATTTCGATCTTTTTGAAAAATATTAATAAAAAATAGTTATTTAGTTTTATTAATTATATCGTTTTGCGTGCAGAAAGTTGATTTTACTGCACCACTGTGGAGAAATCAACTTTCCGCACGCAAAACGATACCGAACTTTAACTGAGTACTCTGAGAAAACAGTTTTCTCAAATAAAGAAAAATCTTTTTTTTAGTACTGGTAAAACCAAATTTTTTTGTTGGGGCAACAAGAAAATTTAGTTGCACAAATTGTTCTTGAGTTTGCAAGATGAGGGTGGAATTTGCCAACTTCTAAAGTAGTTACTATTAAATATACGAGAAAGCTGAGACACATATAGGAATCCTCACAGTGAGGACGACTTAGAGAACTTGCTACGAATTCGCAAAGCGAATAACTTACTCTTATCGGCTTCCGAGCAATCCATATGTATATTACGAGCTTAAAGCCATGAGTACACTTCGGAGAGACGCTCAAAGTCAATTACCTTGAATTGGACTTCCAGTTCGCTTTCTCAAGTTCATTTAAGTTCGCTCGGGCAGAGGAGTTGTGCTTCGAAGGGTTGTGGCGCGCGTGAAACCACCGATACAGAGGTGTTAATAGTTAACAGGTAACTTTGTGGTCTACTGACTACTTTGAAATTTCAAGCTCTGTTCCTCCCCTTCATTTTCTATCTTCTGCTCACTATCTCAAAATCTCTTCATTTTTTTAATTTCCTTCTTACACTTAAACTTGTCGTTCTGAGATAAAATAACTTCTGTGCTAAACATTAAGGTTTTACAAGGTACTCGTGAAATTTTAAGAGGAAGTATAAATCTTTTCTCTAGAAAACTCTAGATCTTTACTTGCTATTTTGTTGTATTTTCAATTTTAAACGATATTAGAATGAGAAAAACGGAATTACCTACAATGCCGTTGGAAATTACGGGTTCACCTGTTGTTTTAGTCATTGTTAAAGTGTCTTTATTTTTATAATAACAAGTTAACATTTTTTTTGCCAATAATAGTATAAATTTTGATGAGATTTTTCATCTAACTACCCCAAGTTGAAGGAAACGTGTTAATTTTTTTAAAATATATTCCAAAAGATGTCAAATTTCGATCTTTTTGAAAAATATTGATGAAAATAAATTGAAGAAATTTTCTCTGAAAAAAGGAACGCTTCCACTCTGCTGGGTATTGAGCCCAGGACCTTTCGATTATCGGTAAGTGGATTCTGTGAGAAAAGTTGTGTGGGACCTCCGTAGCTCGGATGATAGAGCATTCGACCGGCAATCGAAAGGTCCTGGGCTCGATACCCAGCGGAGTAGAAGCGTTCCTTTTTTCACAGAAAATTTCTTCAATTTATATTAAAAAATTCCATCTAGTTTTAAATAACGTTAAATTAATTCCAAATCACATGTTGATAAGGTTGATATAGTAGAGTTCCGTTGTCACTGATAGTGATACACTCTTCTAATGATCGACATAATCGACTGAAATAATTTGGAAAAATCAGAAAATCAATAAAAATAGTTATTGAGTTAGTTTAGTTTTATCAATTAATAAAAGTTTTTAAACTCATATCAAATTTAAGTTTTCACAGTATTTTGCTAACATATTAAGGGGCCGTCCATAAATCTCGCGATGTTGGGGGAGCGGGGGGTCACGATTTGTCACGTCCGAGGAGGGAGGGGGATTTTTCAAAACGTCACGTGACAAGGTAAATCGAATGCAATTGCTTATTTGCTACATTTTTAGTCAGCTCAGTACATCAAGTACAAAAAACTGTTGAAAAATAGTATTTTTCGTATCAAGTGCGGAAAGGCGTATTTTAACGATATTTTCTGTTCGCTGTATACCGAAAGTTAGCCGAATCGGTGTTGTTTTGCGTGCGGACAGTTGATTTTCCCGCACTAGTGCGGTAAATGATACGAACGATATGTTTTGTTCGCTGTATGCCGAAATTTAACCAAGTCGGTGTCGTTTTTCATGCAGAAAGTGGATTTTTCCGCACTGATGTGCTAAAATTTTAAGTTTGTTTTCATTTTCCGCACATTTAACATTTTACCGCACTAGTGCAGGAAAATCAACTTTTCGCACGCAAAGCGACACCGAAAAGGCTAACTTTTGATGTGCGGCGGACAAAAAGATTTTTTCGCTCTTACTAAAAGTTATGAAAATGAGGAAGTTAATACTGTTTGATGGGTTGATACTGGTTGATTGTGTTCCTGTGTCATGACGGCCGCCTATATCACCATTCTAAGTGAAAAATTGAATAAACATGTTTTTACAAATACATTTAAAAAAAACGTTTGGTTTTTTCCCTTTCCAATAGTAAAGGGGGGTGGGGGAAATCCGTCACATGACCCTTTGGAGGAGTCTTCACATTGTCACATTCTTTCACGGGGGGGGGGGGATGTGTTAATTTTGACCATTTTTAGCGTCACGAGATTTATGGACGACCCTAAGATATTTTTAGAAATTTTTCCTGGATTCTGACCTAGGGTCAAACAATATAGAAAAATGTCTCAAAATTTAAAATGTGTAGTTTCTTAAAAAAATTTTTTAAAAATCAAATAAATATCACATTGAATAGCATTTAGGAATATTTATAAAAATATTTAAATTACGAAATGAACGGTTCTTCTATACAAATAATTGAAGAAAAAATTGTAAGAAACTACACATTTTTAAATTTTGAGACATTTTTGTATAATGTTTAACCCTAAGGTAGAATCCAGGAAAAAATTTCTAAAAATATCTTAATGAGTTAGCAAAATACTGTGAAGACTTATCTTTAAAATGACATTAGAAATCTTAATTATTTTCAGAATTATTCAAAATTTTAAAGCCGATCAAAATTTACGTTTTTTGCAATATATTTTCATAAAATAAACATTTTTTCTTAAATTTCGGATAAATAGATGCAAAATCATATTAACTTTCATGCAATTGTTATTATAAAAATTAAGACACTTCAACGATAGCTGAGATAACAGGCGAGTCTATAATTTCCAACAGTAGTGTTTATTCACTAATTCCAATTGTGTTTTAATTTGGAATAAGTTAATATTTGTCTTTCGTGCAGAGACTCCATTACAGTGGTCATAAAAGTAATATTTTTGTAAATATTCATGAGAAAAGTATTCAGTTTCGGAATTGAAAACCTTTACTACCAAGGGGCTGAAAACATTTTATGAGTTATTTCCAGAAGATGTTTGCATGGTTTAGAAATTCATTAGTTATATTTTTTTGTGGATTTTTCTACTTCATTAGTTACATTAATCATATTATTTTACTTTTTGATAATTTCCGTCTTCATTTTCTATGGTCTTATATTTCGCGGAAAGTAATTGGAGGGAAAAAGTTATTAAGAACTTGTTTAACATTTTTGTGTTATTAAATCTACTTTATAATGCTTCAACATTTAACTTTTTAAGAAAATACCCATAAAAATACATAACCAGAAGGGAAAGAAGCAGAGGGAGAAATTTTCTGCCTAATGAGAGCTTTTCTTTGCACTGTTAAATACAACAAAGTTGATGGAATTTTATAGTCAGAACAGATTAAAATTCTCCTATTTTAACTTTATTGCAAATCGATAAAAGTCCATCCACTTTTCTTTAAGGCGCTTTAATCTAAATGGTTAAAATATCTATTAAATATATGCAGTCCTTACTTTCTTCCTCACTGAGGATTTTATTGCAAACAAAAATTTTGGGTGCACTTCCAATAATCAACTATGATTAATTTGAAACTCACTATACCCACGTATTTTGATGCGCTGATTACGAATATGATGACGAAAATACCCGCAAATTTGATTTTCAATGTCAAAACTAGACAAATGTTTTTAACAAGTTTTTTTTATTTCATGTCAATAAATATTGATCTAGAAGAAAAATATTTCTTACAAAAGTTGTAGGGGATGAAAAGATCTATCTTTGATATTGCATACATTTTTGCCCTGAAACCATTATTTTTCGATAAAAAAAAAATTAAAAAAAAAAAAATGCCAAGACCCATTAAGGTTGCAGTTCCAAATAGGTGAACCTTCTGATTTCCATCAATCTCCCCCATATTCACACATTTTGACCATTAAAACCATTAAACCATTAAAAACCAATCAAATCATAGTTGTTCGCGTTTATCTCAACCAATATGTAAAACTTCGCAAAATTTTCCAAATATAACTTGTAGATCTTATCGAAGTACACATTTTTTGTCATATGCATTTTCTTCTACGATTGATAGTTTCCGAGAAAATGAGTGATACGTTTGATATCGAATTTGAATACCCAAAAATAATATACCTTGCACTTCATGGACTTTTAACCCTTCATTTTTTCATCTTCTGATTGAGACAAAGTTTACTTAATTCAAACAAAAACAAACAGTTTAGTTATCAAAAATATTTCTTTGATTTAGAGAAATAATTTTCTTGATTCAAAATAAATGTATCAAAGGCAAATGCATTGTTATTTTTGTATTGAATTGAAAAAATATATGTCAGGGAATGTATTTATTTGATTAAAAATGTACACTTTTTCTGAATTTTTAATACGGTTGTATACTCAAAAAAAGTTTTTGAATGAATGAAATATATAAATTGGCTCTCAGTAAAAAAGACATTCTTTGATTTAAAGAAGCATTCTGGTTTCTTTTCGTTGATTCAAAGCAGTGTAGTATTGTTTTATTTAAAAAATATTTTTAAATTTGAATCAATTACTTTTTTATTCAATCTTAATTTGAATAAAATTGATATTTTTCTCACATAAAATTATAAAAAAGATATCAAAACGTGAAAAATATTAAGGAAATCGAAGCGTAGAATAAGCGAATAAATTTAATAATATAACTTCTTTTCTTTTTTTTTTTTTATTCGAAATAATGGTACCAAATATATTATTTTTCAATTTCTCGCAGTGATTCAAGTCAAAAGAATATTTTATAAAATTAAAGAAAATCTATTAAGCAAATAATAATTCCTAATAAAAAGAAAACTTTAAAGAATCCACTTCTTTAACTTAAAACAGACTTTTATCAAATTTACCCTCGCTTCGCTGATAAATTCAAAACGTCTAATGATTTTTACCAGCAGGTAAAAATATGCATGCATATTGAAAAAAGAGCTAAAAGCCTCGTGTTAAGTGAAAAAAAACCCTTTAAAATTTGATGCCGAGACTGACTCATGTTTCAAGCTTTCTTCTACATTAGTAATTACGAAAAGCATCAAAAAAGCCGGTCACGGCCATTAAACAGTCTTTGCAGGAGACGAACGCTCTAAATAAAACATGGAGACGAAAATACGTTTAAAAAATGCCTGGTGACGAAAGCATCCTCAAACTATCGGTATTTAAGTGCAGCTGTAAGTCTCGTAACTGAAATGAAAAAGGTTTCGAGTGCTTGAGTGGAGCTGGTGTGGAATTTGGATATACATGCATAAATCTGTTACTCTACGTTCGACAATCCGTGTCCACCATATATCCTCTTTTTATTTATTTTCCCCTTACTCTTGCCCTTTTTCCTTCTCTATCTCTGCGCCCATTACCCATTTTCATTTTTCTATCTCACACGTCCATACTTTTCTCTTTTCATTTTTTTGCGTATTTATTCTTTGGTCGATAAAAAGCATCCCTCGCAAAAGAACTGCCTGCTCTCAAGCTATCATCACGTCCCGGTTTTGTATTTTGTATTCCTTTACTGGAAACTTACTCACGTATTTCCTTCACTATTTCGAGCGATTCCATTCGTAATCACGAAAAAGGGTTGTTTAAAATGGACTATGGAGGGGAGGAGGGAGAAAAAGAAGCAAAGAGCCTTGACCACGAAAGAGTTATTAGTGCATTCAAAAGTAAAATGAAACCAGGTCGACAAGAATTCCTTGTTGAGTTTGCACTTTACTACTCCATTCTTCTTGATTTTTGACCCAAATTGTTGCTAGTGTTATTCACTACGTATTATATGTAATACTGGGGTGTCCCAAATACAAGAATACTTTTTTATAGATATTACCCCCTCATTTTCATTTATCAACCCTTTTATGCATGACATTTTTTTTATCATAATCACAAACCAGACAATCGTCTTAAGGTAGTTCGTTCACGAAAATTAGACCTCAGGTAAAAATAGATAATTTTGCTTTCAAGAATGGCAATATTATTATTGAAGGGCTAATTTGAAAGAGAAAAGATTATTTTCCATGAAAAAAATTTGAAACACAAAAAAATAATTTTATTTTTGCCCAAACTTATTTTCTTATCTCTTCGAGCCAAATTTTGAAAAATGATGCGATTCTAATAAATCACGTTTCATTTTTTAAGAAACAGATTCTTTATAACTTGACCTTTTCCTATTTTAGAAATTAAATTAATTATTACCAAATACAGCTATTAGTTTATAACAATTTTGTTTTGGAAAATTGTTTTTTTATTATTTTTTCCATTAAAGAATTCATTTTTGAAAATTGGAAACGGTCAAGTTGTAGAGAATCTTTTTCCTAAAAAAATGAACCGTGATTTGTTAGAATCGCATCATTTTTGAAAATTTTGCTCGAAGCGATAAGAAAATAAGTTTGGGCAAAAATAAAATTTATTAATAACATTATTTTTTTGTGTTTAAAATTTTTTTTTCATGAAAAATAATCTTTTCTCTTTCCAAATAGCCCTTCAATAATAATATTGCCATTCTTAAAAGCAAAATTATCTATTTTTGCTTGAGGTCTAATTTTATAATTAAAAAGTAGATATCAAGATATAAATAATTTTTTTTCATGGGTTATTTATAACAATTAAATAGAATACAAAAAATATTTTTTTATTGAAAAATTCCAATATACAATTATATAATTAAATAAACAAATCAACAAAAAAAAACTTTTTGCAGTAATATCTTCTGTTCTAATGATGGGAAATGAATTTTGCAAAGTGCGTTGTGTTCGTAATACTTCTCTCTCTGGGCTAAACCTATTTAAAACTGAACCTAAAATTATGAAATTTTCAAAAAATTCAAGAAAATTTTAAAAAGTGAAAATTTTTCACAAAAACTCATTTTGAGTTTTCTGGACATTTTCTTGACATTTTTTGACTTTGAATTATTTTTTTGTTTTCTAACTAATTGCCATGATTCTTTGTTTATTTATTTCTTTGCAATATTCAATTGCAATTCAATTACTGTATGAATAGAATGAAATTTCCGAAGTACAATTTTAATTACATAAACATAAAACTTTACGGAAAATATTATTTATAAACATATAATATCATTGTTCTCTGACACAAGCAATTGATTAAAAATTCAATTTTAATTTAATTCTCAATCAATTGTATAAGTATACCATCTATTATTCATATTTTAAGTTATGTTTTTGGTAAAAAATGTCAATTTTTTTTTAATGGGTTTGAATAAATATTTTCAGGTTCTTCATGAAAAAACTAACAGTTTTTATTCATAGAATTTTTTCCAAAACCCTCGCATTTTATGAAATATTGAAGCTGGAAGAAAATCGTGTTTTTTAAATAAAAGATTGTTTAACTTCGCTTAAAACGATCGGATTGATATTTTTGAAAATCGATTTTAGAGAGATTGAAACATGCTTCAATATGATATGTCTTAAAATTGTGATTGACCATTTCTTCCAAAACTGCATTCACCTGAAGAAAATGGCAAACAATTTTTTTTTTTTTTTTTAATTCATTGATAAAATGATGAAATCGGCGGAAATTGCCTAAGTGCTATACACCGTGCGGAAGAGCTTTAAAAAACCCCTAAAATGACCGCCGAAAGTCTTAAAAATATATATTTTAGGAGTAGTAAAAAAACTTTGAAATTCGTATCTTGAACATGTTGAGTTTTAGGGTTGTTCTTCTTCTAAATTTTTATTGGTAAAAATTCACCCTTACTTTTACAGAACTTTTGGAAATATAAAATTTGATGTCTTCTCTTTTTTTAGAGTCAAATGTTCGTTTCGTCAATAAAGCAAAAATTCCAGTTTCTATTTGCAGATTTTCAATTTCAGAAATGAATAATTCCAATTGTTTAAAAATTGAAAAAAGCAGTAGAAAGGTCCTGATGTCCATTTTTATAGAATTTTTCGAGGTGGAAAAACTTGTAAAGTAATTGATTTTGCAGATTTGAAAAAAAAAATAAATATTTTTGTCTAAAATGTTGATACATAATAAATGACACAACTATGAATAATTGCAAATTTGAATTGGTTTTGGGAATCAAAAAAATTAAGTCCTGTTTTACCAACATTCGATTTTTGATTTTTCGAGATCAATTAAAGTCTAAAATCCTCCGTTAATATTTCATGTATCATGTTTCAAAGTCTAAACCAAACACAAATTTTGGGGGAAAGTAAAAATCTTTTCCTGATCACGTGATCCACTTACTCCATCCCCTGAAATACTTGATTTTCGAAGCTTGCAAGGTAAACCTATGCCGGTCGATAATAACTGTCGCCTAAAGGGGTTGTAGCGATTATCATCCCGATGGTTATAATTGTGCCGTTATCTAATAACCTCGGAATTTCTAGCAGCAGGGCCTGCATTTGGATTAAGCTAGTTTCGAGCTTAATGCTTAACTAAATAGCAGGAAACCCATCTGAACGCAACGTTCCTTGGTACACAGAATTCCTCTTCGCGCATAATATAATTATTTCGTTTGTGTTCTTTAATTGGTCTCTTTTCATCAGTTTAGGTTTTTCTCTGCTTATCTGCTTATCACAGCAGTTAAATTTCATTCTCAAACTCTTCAAGAGCTTTTATCTCATTTTTTGCTTTGTCCATGGATCTTTAAGAAAAAAACTTCCTTGTCTCTTGAAAGTCGATTTTAAAGCAGTTCAAACTATTTTTTAGGATCAAGTACTCTATATATGTGAAATTTTGATCTTGCAATTAGATATCTTTTAAAGGA
Source organism: Diplolepis rosae (assembly GCA_030998225.1). NCBI lineage: Eukaryota > Metazoa > Arthropoda > Insecta > Hymenoptera > Diplolepididae > Diplolepis > Diplolepis rosae. Next base: position 3,985,032 of record JAPYXD010000581.1, on the reverse strand, counting down.
GGAATCCCGTGTAACAGCCCGAAAATTACGGTATCTTTGAAGATTTGTTTGGGGATGAAAAAATAACGAATCTTTTTAAAACTTTTAGCGTCTGAAACAAAAAAATCAAAAAGTCTTTTAAAGTTTAGATCCTTAGTCAGTAAACCAAAAAAAATTTCGAAAAATATTAACATTTCACAAAATGGCGGCCATTTGAAAAAAAATCCGATTTTTACCCAAAAATTTACTTGAATTTGTTAGAAAAAAGAAAAATTGGTGAAACAATTTTTTTATCAATTTTTTTTATCAATTGATTTTTTGGATTCGCTACACGGGATTCCCCCCTTAACTGAATAATTTTCAGCTGACCATTATAAACCTAGTTATTTATTATGCTAGGAAACTTTTCGTTAATAAATATTTGTGTCACAATAATTCCTGCTATCTTCCTGTGATTTATTCCACATGCAGTTGATGATTCATGGCTTCATGATGTATTCATAGATCTATGAATAAATTCCAGAAAGTCATAGTTTGATCTGGATTCTGGAATTGATGCTTCATGGGCTCAAAATTTATCATTCACAATTCTGATTCATGAAAAATTAATACTTCTGATAAAATTTTATTTGATAAAAGTTAAATTTGCAAAGGTTAATTTCTGATAATTGCTGAAGGATAAACTACCCTCACGGACTTGTGTCAACGTAACCACGTGACCAAATTCATGTGAATGTTTCTGTGAGATAACATTTTTAGTTTACAAAGTATCTCTGAATTTTTGCTGAAAAAAAAAAGCTTGGTTCATGTAACCAAATCTTTTTTCCCTATTAGAAAAATTGTTTTCAGAATATTAAACTTTGAAACTTACCGCTTTGTAGTGAGTTTCATGACGAATTTTTCTCCCTATTGCAAAGAGCTGTATTTTTTACCGTTTCTGAAAAAAATTACAATAAAAACTGGATTCTTTTGATAAGAAAATCTAATTAATATTTTTACTTCAATTCACCTTCAAAGACAAAGTTTTTAATATTACAACATGAAAATTATAGGGGTAACTCTTTAAATTATTCTAAAGTTAATGGGCCATTTAGAATTTATTGTTTTTATAACAGAAAGGAGTTATTAATTAATTATTGTACTTAATTACATGAATACTCCAATTGAAGTGATTATAATTAATTGAGGAAAAATCATGTAAAGGATTTTCATGTTATAATACACATATTTACGTTTACTTATAAATATTTAAAAATACATTTTATTACGGGTATGTATAGAGCTTTGCTTTTAATTATGCATATTTATCACTTTAATTATATGAAAAGTCAACATATGATGCAATAACAAATTTACTTTGAATCGCTAATAATTAATCTAATCGACATTGGAATCGTACTCGTTTTTGGGAGAAAAATCGTTTTTGGATAAAAAAATTTAAAAGGCCTCTTTTTAAACATTTTCGTTCCAATATTTTTTATTCATCGCAATACTTTTTAATGAGAGTTTTAAATAGAAGTTTTTTATTACCTCTTATTACACAAAAAATGGTCAGTAATGTTTATAGAATTGTTGAAAAGTGGAAGCATTTACGGAACAGAGTTATAGAAAACCAACAGAACTTTTCAGAATAAAACGTGAAACATTCAGGAAAGACTATCAAAAGTTCCACATTTATTCTGAAAAGTTCTGTAAATTTTTCAGAACTCTTTGCCAAAACTGCCTATATCCCCAATTCTTGAACAGTTCAATAAACTTTATTGAACTATTTTTCCTTTGTATTTTTCCCAAATTCTCAGAAAGATATTTTGCAAATGGAAAATGTTATCTCACAGGAATTATTTAATCTATATTCTAGTGACGTCATCCGCTTGATACATGGTCTTAAATTAACTCTTTTTCCTCTAAATTTTGGCTCTTACTTAGGAACTTATTTGATTTCATCTTTGATTGTTTCTAATTATTGAAGTCTGATCCGACAGCTAAAAGATGCAAAAATAAGAGAAGGGAAAAAAGTCAAGTGTGTCATAGCGATTTCCCATTTTCTCTTTATTGAAGTCAAAGCAAAGTGCTGCAATGCAATGCTGCTGATCGTTAAGCTCGTAGTTGTCGTGTAGTCGTTACCGATTGTAGTAACACAGCTCGAATGTGCTTTCCATCGAGTCAGTTTATAGTTTGCAACACCAATGTCCCCTCGAATTCTAACATTGTTTTCAACTCGTAGTAAACGACCTATAACAATAAACCCACCGTAGAGAATGTCCAACACTCGTTCCTCATTCTAAGCTGAGAAACCATGTTTGTATTGATTTCGTCTCCAGAACAAGTTAAACTGGAAAGACAATCTTAAAATTGTAAAATTAGCTTGAAATAAATCGTATTTTCTTTATTGGTCTTGTGAGTTGTTTAAATAAGAGGGAGAATTTCTGGACGTAGATTCCTGCACCAATATCTATCGACATTTGAAAACCTGTAGCAGGGGTGTTAGTTGAAGTTTGACGGTTTTTTCAATAAAGAAAACACTTAATTCTCAAGGGAATCTCAACAATTTTTTATTCAAAGTATTGACCATTGGATTCTACACATTTTGCCCATCTTTCAGGCAAATCGTGGATACCATTCCAAAAAAAACTTTTTCTCTTTCAAGGCAAACCATTCGACGAGCCATTTTTCGACTTCTTCAAAATTGGCGAAGCGCTGCTCTGCGAGTGAGTGTCCCATCGATGCGAAAAGGTGATAGTCGGAGGGGGCGAGGTCTGGAGAGTACGGCGGGTGCGATAATATTTCCCAATTCAATGCTTTTAATGTGTTCTTCACCACTTTAGCGGTATGAGACGGTGCGTTGTCATGTTGTAGGATAACTTTGCCATGTCTTCGAGCCCATTCCGGCCGTTTTTCGGTCAACGCATGATTCAAATTGATAACTTGTTGTCGGTAGCGATCCGTATTCACCGTCTCACCAGGTTTTAATAGCTCGAAGTGCACCACACCACACTGGTCCCACCAAACACAGAGCATTGTCTTACGGCCAAAGCGATTTGGCCTTGGAGTCGATGGGCCGACCTCACCAGGTGAAAGCCATGATTTTTTCCGCTTCGGGTTCTCGAAATAAATCCATTTTTCGTCCCCCGTAACAGTTCGATGTAGAAAAGATTTCCTTTCGAATCGTTGAAGCAACATTTCCCAAATGGTTTTTCGATTTTCCATTTGTCTATCGTTCAGTTGGTGTGGTACCCATTTTCCATACTTTTGGATTTTTCCCATGGCTTTTAAACGTTGGCAAATTGCTCCTCGGGTCACATTTAGTGTTTGTGCCAATTGTTGTTGCGATTGGGTTGGGTCTTCATCCAATAACGCCTGCAATTCCTCGTCTTCGAACTTTTTCGCTGCACCAGGATGTTCATTGTCTGTTAAATCGAAATCTCCACTTTTAAATTGACGAAACCATGTCTCACATGTTCTAATCACTGGAGCATGTTCACCATAAGTTTCTACCAGCAATCGATGAGCTTTAACTGCTTTTTTCTTTTGATGAAATAAGAAAATCAACGAATGCCGCAAATGCGATTTACTCTGGAACGAAACTCGACATATTCACTGAGGTAAACAACTATGATGCTATTATTTTGGCAGAATGTAATTGTGTATTTTTGATTGTCCATAGAAAAATATGACATAGATGCCAAATCATAGAAATGTATACATATCTCTAGCAACATCTATGAGTAAAACCGGCAAATTTCAACTAACACCCTAGTAAGTGTTTCTGTTCTGTGATAAATTTCGACGTTTCAAGAACTTTCTCAAAGCTTATGGTGTTGTCTTTATATGTATAGCTACTCTAACAATGTAGACTTAAAAAAGTGTGTAATGTAACGCCATAAGATTAAAAAATTTTCGGAAAATCTCGAGACTTAGCATGGAAGAGAACCATTAGAAAGTGTTTATTTTGTAAAACTCATAAGATGTTGATTAACAGTTCAAAGTGAATATACAGTTAAAATAACATACAATACAGTCGGAAAGTATTCGAACAAGATAAAAAAAGTTGTTTTTGTCAGTTTATCATATCATTTATTAAAAAATTATTCACATATTTGCAGTAGTTTTGTACGTTCAACGTAGCAAAAAAAATCGATTCGGCTGCGGTTTAAAAGGTTACATGTCAATCATTTAAACAAAAAAAGATGTTATTGTTGTGTCTGGTCATTGAAGTGTCATAAAAAACTGTAAGTCTGTTAATTTGACAGTCGTTGCGTTTATGCATAATTGTGCCCGCTTTTTCGTTGAAATAGCCTCAGAATTGTATTTTTTCTGATTGAAAATGGTCAAGCGAAAGGAAATATCTGTCAAGAAACGGGCCCAAATCATTATTTTGCAAAAAACAGGCAAAAACTATCGAGGAATACCCAAAATATTCAAAAAAAATATCTTTGTGTTCAGTTGATACGGCCATAAGAAGATATCGGGAAACTGGACAAAATACTAACAGAAAACGATCTGGTCGACCAAGAAAGACAAATCAAAGAATCGACAACAAAATATATGCAATAAGTAAGGGCAATCGACAGAAATCTGCATCAGAAATTCGTGCTGAAATCAATGGAGACTTGGATTCTCCAATATCGCTCACGACAGCCAAAGGCCGGCTTAAAGAAAAAGGTATGATTGGACGCATTGCTGTCAGAAATCCACTTCTACGGCCAGTAAATAAACAAAAAAGACTGAAGTTCGCTCAAGAACATGTTCACTGGACGATTGATCAGTGGAAATCAGTTTTATGGACAGACGAATCAAAATTCGAACTTTTCGGTAGCCATCGGCGTCAATATGTTTGCAGAAAAGTCAATGAATGATTCAAACCAGATTGTATTGTGCCAATGCTATGCAATACCATCTGGCATCAATTTAATTGGTCGTGGATTCATTTTCCAACAAGATAACGATCCGAAACATACATCAAAACTTTGTACTTCTTATTTGGGACGAAAAAAAGTTGCAGGTGACCTTAATATAATGGAATGGCCGCCTCAATCCCCCGATTTAAATCCCATCGAGCTATTGTGGGAAGAATTAGACCGACGTGTGAGAGATCTAAAGCCAACAAGCCTTTCTGGTCTCTGGGATTGTTTGAACGAAGCGTGGAATAATATTCCACCTGAAACACTTCAAAAACTCATCGAAAGAATACCAAAATTGTGCGCTGCAGTCATTAAAGCAAAAGGTGGCCATTTTCAAGAAAATCGCTTGAAGTAACATATTCACTGTTTTCTCATAAATTTTGATGAAGATTTTAATAAAATGCATTAAAAATGTCTTCGAATCATGAAGCTACATTGAACGTACAAAACTACCGCGAACATGTGAATAATATTTCAATAAATGATACGATAAACTGACAAAAACAACTTTTTTTTTATCTTGTTCTAATACTTTCCGACTGTACTGTATGTTTCAAGTAGTAACAGTAATTTTTTCGTATAAAAATATTGAACAACAAGCGAGTTACAGTCAATTTTCCAGAGGTCCTCAAAAAAAGGTAGTCATGTGGTGAACCATGCTACTCATGACTGGCTTATCTGAAACTAAGAATACCAAGAAGTTAGTTAAAATACAGCACTCCCGTGTACTTATCGCGTGATTTTTGTCAAAATATAAATTTCTAACAAAATGAAGGATGTTTGAAAAAAAAATGTTGATAAAAATTTACGTGTAAATATAAATTTTATTTTTCAACTTACATAAGTCATCCATTTCAGGACCACAAAGTTCACCTTTTTGCTTAATACCAGCCTTCATAAAATGCAATAAAAAAATCGATTTTTGTTAAATTTCTAAGTATACGTACCTCCTTGAATTATTTACACCATTCGAGGCAAAACCTATCGTGTAAATATTTTAGAGTCCAGACTCGTTCAGGAAACGCAGTTGATCACGTTTGAAAAAAGACTGAATACTTTTCAAGAGGACTTTTGGCTTGCACACACATCAAACGAATATCTACAGGTAACGCGTAAATACACTCCTGAATATATACAGTCAGACTTTGTGAGGTTCCTAAGTAGTCTGAAATTTTTATGGACGTTGCTGGTCTCATGGGATGAAAAGACCAGGAAATCCTGGAATCTGGCCATGCTTCTCGCCACCGCGATGTCCTCATAATGCGGCGGAACAGGGAACAGTACAAGCGGTGGTGCATAGTAGAAAGTAGAAAGTAGAAACAGGAGCAAAAGCGGAGGAAGAAGGTTGATGGCAGGTACCAGTGGTGCTTGTACATACACGTACATTTTTCATGTGCGGCTCATAATTTGTCGGTCATTTGATATACACGAATTAGCGCATATGAGAGTCTCGGAATGACTAACAAACCACTGGAAAGAGACAGTAATTTCTCTAATTTTTGGACCAAGAGACGAAATGAGAGAAGATCAGACATTACTGCAAATAAAACCATTGAAGTACCTTGTGTTTGCACTCAACCTCGTTATTTCCTTTTCATCTCGAAGACTTCTTTTTTTTAGTTTGAGTACATTTTTTATACCTCAACGCGCTCACCTTTAATCACACTTGAGTCTATCTCTCAAGTGGACCACGTGGCTATGAATTATAAGTTAATCCCTTCATTAAACTATTTTTACATTCTCATCATGGATGAGAAGGTATTGGTTTTATGTGAAAAATGACTTTCGAAATTTTCATCAAATCTTTACATTTTGAGACCCCTTGAGTGAGAAAAAAGGGTTTTTACGAAAGTGTCTGTCTGTCTGTCTGTCTGTCTGTCTGTCTGTCTGTAGGTCGTGTGCGGCATAACTCTCGATAGAATTATCAGATTGAATTGAGCTTTGGTACACTTTATCGGAGCCGAAAAAGTAAGGACAAGTTCGTTAACCAGCCACATCCAATCAAAATTGAGGGATTGAGCACTACTTTTGTGTTTTTGAAAATAACTTTTTGAAAAAATCAAAAATTCCAATACTGGTTTTTGATAGTGCTCATAAATCTCTACAAATTATCATGACAACATTTTTTGATTAAATCAAAATTAGAAATGTTACAGCATATTTAAATTCGAAAAAAGTCAATATCAAAATTCCATTTTCCAGTTAAATTATACGAGATACGAAAAATCGTTATGATACAATATTATTTTCTACATAAAGACCTACACATTTGAATTGTAAGATTTTTTCATAAGATGCATATTTTTTTTTCTTTTTAATTAAAAAAAAACTATTGAAAATCCAAAATTCAATTTTTTAACAATAATATTCGAAATACGAAAAAAACGTAAAAATACAAAGTTGTTCGTTTCAAAAAGATCTACAAATTTTGTCTCACACAGTTTCTGATAAAACATATATTTTTCGTTTCAATTCCAAAAAATACGATTAAAATTCAAAAATTCCATTTTTTTAGACAAAATATGTGAGATGCAAAAAAAACGTATAGATGGAAAATTGTTTGCCTAAATGAGGTCTACAAATTCTCATTAAGACATTTCGGGACAGGAGGTATATTTTATGTTTTGATTTTTAATATTAAAAAAATTCGATTTTTTTTCACCAAAATATGTGAGATACGAAATAAGCGTTGTTCTGCAAAATCGTTTCCTTAAATAAAGTCTACGATTGTTTTTTCTTTTTGAGAGATTTGGAAGAAAATAAATTATTTTAATCATGTAATTTATTAAAAAGTTACTGAAATGTATACAGAAAATCGAGCGCGAAGCGCGAGCGCCATGATGAGAATGTGTTCCTTAAGGCTGATAGAGCCTTAAGTAAATTGAATTTCCTATTTCACTTAAATTCAAAAAGAAATTGAGTGACTTTGAGAAAATGTGTAATTCACATCATCTGTAATATTATTATAAAATTGGTTTGAGTTTTAGTATCAAATTATAATAAATAAACTTGAATGTATGCGAAGAGCATAAGAACGAGCGCGAAGCGCGACGATCAAATCGCGCGCCCTAGGCGCGCTCAAACTTGCGAGCGAAGCGAGCTGCGCGCGATGAGAATGTGCCCGCGAAGCGGGCAGATTTTTTTTTTTTTTTTGTGAACTATTTTCTCTGAAAGCAATTACTTGAATTGTATAATTGATTAGAATTATTAAAATAACGGTAATTATTGATTATCATAGCAGTTTTTAAAAATGTTGAGAGTAAGTAATCAGTTAATTTGTGAGACCGAATTTCATTTTTGTTCGCTCAAAACCAAAATTGTTACAAAAAAAACTAAATGAAAAGTAATTTTTCAGGAAATCAAATCGATTCTAATTTTTCTTATTATTTGAAACAATTTTGGTTTGACCATTAAAATCTATTATTTTCTATACTTGAATCTATGACGTGTTTGAGTCACCGAGGGGAAAGTTTTCTGAAATGCAATCGTCAGTGAGGGGCCGCGTGCAAAAAAAAAATAATATCTCTGTTATTCGTGACCTAACCAATCGTTAGGGAGGAAGACATAACTTCTTTTCTTTTCTTCTCTAATTACAACGGTCGACGACATGGCATCAGGAATCCCCTCGCGACCAATTTCACGTCCGACGATTCGCGCAGTCGCTCAATTAAAACAGCGACTCTCTTTGTTCTACAGACACAATAAAAGGGGCCGAATGAGATTCGTTATAAAAGAAGATTCTTTGATAAGGAATATCTTCGACGCATAAAATTCGTTCAGACAGATCCCTCCTGTCACCGGAAATAAGTTCTCTTTTTCTTCCAGCCTCATTTTCACCAAGCGCCGGTGCCTCTGGGCATTTTGTCTGAGTAAAAGAAATAAGGAAAACCTTCCCTCGTACATTAGAGAGGATGAGAGCAAAGAGAATAGGAAAGAGTAAAGAAAATTGAGATAAGCGACAGTAAATGGTCGATATTTCGATAATGACACTGGACCGAATCTTTATCTACTGGGCATTATTCGGAATCCTAAATCTGTAAATGAGTTAGAGTGAAAAAGGGAAAAGAGAAAAATGAAAAAAGGCAAACTTGTCGAAACGATCATTTCTCAACTCTCGAAATACTCTTATCGATGGGCAAAGTGCCATCGAAGGTCGAGGGTTAGCACGTCTCTTGGGATTAGGTAATACCTTCTGGGGTGGAATACTCAAAGTACCTTGTCAAGGTCCTGCGTTTCTCTCGTTCCAAATTCCACTCCTGTGCCAACGCATGCCTTCATTCCTACTTCAGCCAGACCAATTCCTTGGATCTGAAAATCTTACATCAAATGTACTTATGACAGGATGAAAAATGCTTTTTATATAATTTTATCCAACTGATCAACCCTTTCATGGCATTCATGGCTTCGCTCGCAAATTTCAGCGTGCGATTCGATCGTCGCACTTCACGCAAGTAAGGCAAGTAAGGGTTATGGTTTTATCGGCCTTAGCCCCTTCCCATACTTTAACGAGTTTGACTCGTGATGAAGATTTTGGCCCAAACGTAAACATCACGAGTAGGACTCGTGGACAGAAAATTAGGCCAAACGTAAACATCGTGAGTCTGACTTGCGATGAAGATTTTGGCCCAAACGTAAACATTACATTACAACATTACAAATATTGTCCCCAAAATTTACTTCGTATTCCGCGTAGAGAATTGCTTAGAAAGAGTTTTTTTTTCTTTTTTGATAATTAATAAATGATATAAGTCCTATGGAATAATTGTTACAACCAAAGTTGTAGACCTTCCTGAAATAAACAATTTGGTTTCTTAACGTGGAAACTCGCATATTTTCGCAGGGAAATTGAATATTTTATTTACATAAAAACGCTTTTGATGAATAAATAAAAAATATAACTTATGAAAAAATAGTCAGAAGCTAATTTGTAGATCTTCTTGAAACGAACAATTTTTTTTCCTGGCATGTTTTTCGTATCTTACATGAATTTCAGACAAAATAGAATTTTTTATTTTTGGTAACGTTTTCTATAATTAAAACAATAACCACGTGTCCGATCAAAAAATAGTCCATAGTAAATTTGTATATCTTCTTGAGATGAACAATTTCATCCCTATATTTTTTTCGTATCCCGTATAATTGTTTCGAAAATCAAAAGTTTATATTTACAAATTTTCATCAATAAACAAAAAATATAACTTCTATGTAAAAATGGTCACCGGGAAAAATACTCAACAAAACTATTTTTCGCGATCACTAAATTTTTCTTTAAAACTTCATTCTCCCAAGATATTTAACTACTCCTAAACGTTTTACCCAACTTCTGTATTCGAGTGTTCGACTTGTATTCACGTTTTCTGTGCACTTTAGTTAATTTACAAGAAGTCTGACATGTTCATATGAAAACAGTGACAATGTGAGACAATAAAGTTAGAAGCTGCTTTGCTGAATGAAATCATTACACCGTTTTGTTCTCTCTGTGATGGCTTCACGAATCAAATTTTCTTTTGTTGGCAGTTGATTTTATTTAGGAAGCTCTGAGCCGCGAACGCGAATAATTAGCGAGACAAACGGGTGGAATTAGTCGGTTGCCGGTAGGAAGTAAATCAGACATCTCGTGTCTCTCTACATTGCATTTATCTTTCTCTTTTCTTCGTCGGAAAAATATATACCACTAACGATTTACAGTCGAGAGAGTGGTGGAAAGTAGACTGAGTTAGATAAGGGATAAATAAAAAGACTTGGCAAGGAGAATGAAAAAAGAAATGGAAGGAGTGTCGAGGGAGAAAGACGGTACCTAATGAAATAAGGGTTGTTAATGAGCGGTTGGGGTATACTCGCCTTACCGTCTTGCCGATCCCTTGAGATTATGGCGACACGCCATTTTTCCTCTAGCTCATCCCCATATACTGAGTTCTCGACTTTCAGAAAACCCCCGGGCACAAACTCCCGACCAAACCCTCTCCTTTGTTGCGTCAAGGGACCAAACGACACTTGACGTTCGTTACGTTTCGGTTCAACAACCTTTCAATATAGTTATGTAACTCTAAAAGTTACGGAAATCCCGTCAAATGGAAAAATCTGTCACATCAGTGAAATAAAAAATAAACCTTTCAACTTATAGGGTGAAAGAACCAATTACCGAACCGGTACCAGTTGCCAGGTCGTTGGAGATACTTTCACAGATTATTAGCAAATTAAATCGCAAATGTGGAATATAGCAATAATGAAATGTATTTAATTATATCCCTATGGATTTGAGTTAAAAAATTATTTTTTGTGAAAAATATTTGAAAATTACGGAAAATAATACTTTCAGTAATGTAATTCGTAATACAATTTTACCTTACTATCACTTTATATAAGTTTCTTTTTAAATTATCAGCATTACTGATAATTTTGGAGAAAATATTCTCTACAACTTTACTGTTTCCTATTTTAAAAATAAAATTTTCAATTTCTGAAATCGTTAAAAAAATTTTTCAAAAATAAATATTCTTTTTTAAAATAACATGAAATAAATCAAAATTTCTAGAAATAACTTTCGATTGTTAAAAATTAATACTCAGTATTCTTCAAAATTAGACATTGGTAAATGGAACTCTATTCACAACTGAAATGTGCAATGGCAAGGTTGAGGTACTTATGTTTTTGCTGTTATTTTTTTTTGGTCAAGGAAGATAGAGAATGCTTTTAAGCACGTTATGTGGGACTTGGCCGAGGTAATACCTACTGAGGTAAAAACTCTCCTTTTCTCGCCAGACAGGAATATGGTCATCCTGGGGCTTGTCTTCTCTTTCGACGCAGAGGTAGCACTGTGTTTTCCTTGAACAAGTCCCGGCTGTGTGTCCCACCTTGCCGTACCTCCAGCAGTTCCTGCTTCTATCAGGGCTCCGACACTCCACCGCCATGTGGCCAGAGCCAAGGTAGCGATTACACGGGTTCGCCACCGTCTTCCTGTGGACCCTGCAGGAGACCCACCTGATCTTAATGTGAGTCGCTTTCATGAGCTTCATGGCCCGCACCTGCTCCAGTAGGAAATATGCCCTTTTAGTAGCTCTAAAAAGTCTCTTGGTTAGTCACCTTCAGGTTTATCGCCGATCCATGTTTGAAGAAGTCTTAAGGCTTCTTTGACATCCTCGACCTCAATGCTGGGCTCAATGTCCGATATGTTTACCTCAACCCTAGGGAACAGGTGGAAGGCAAATCCACTCATACCTTTTGAGGGCTGAGTCTAGCCGCCCTCTCTCCTTCTTGGGGCATTTAAATTTCACTAAAAGGTCCTTAAAGCGGATCTCCCTAATTCCCTAGACAGTGACGCTCAGTTGAGCAGGTTTGACCCGCTTCTTCATTTCCTTCAATATGTCTGCGTATCTCGAGCTTAGCGGGCTTTATTAGTATTATTTTTGGGTGAGTACGCTATGGTCGCTCCAGTTTTTTAGTCTCCGGTTTAGGCTTTGGTTTCCGGAGGTTCATTCTGATCGAACCCTCCACGCGCTCCTTTTCCCGTGGATATTCTCGACCTCTTCTTCTCCGGGTTTTTGTGATAGTCTTCTAAGGATTCATAGTCCGCTCTCTAGGCCACTTCCGTAAGTTCGGAGTTGACTTTGTACCAAGTTTGGGGGCCTCTGTCTTTTTCCTCCTGTCCTTGGCGACCCTCATGCCAAGGAAGTACTCGAGTGACTGGATAAAAGTTTCGTGGCTGCTGTTACTGCAGTGCAGCTCACGAAGCTCCTCCAGCGCATCATTTATGCCGTGCCCAATATAGAGAAACATATTTTTTTGGAGCGACAAAAAACTTCCGTCCCTTTGAGGATGAACGTCATCCTTTCAATCGCCTTGCCCTCCCTTGCAGCCATCTCAAGCAGACAATCACTATATTGCCTACCTTGAGACTTCTAAACCTCAAATCCCTCCTTCATGTCAAGCTCCCCACCGAACACCTCTTCACACACACTTTTATTTAATTTTTTAATCATTATTTTTGTTCCACGATCATCTAGAGAAGAACTTGGTTCGCCTCTGCAGAGCCCCGCATGCAGGGTTAAGGTCTCTATACTCTAGGAGCCAACCTAGGTCCCTAGAGACTATGTTTTTATCGATATATTATATATGAAAGAGTGAAAATATCAATGTTGTCGAGGTAAGTAATTACTCGAAAAGTGATTCCTTCACTCTATTTGCAATTGATACAATGTTGACTGTACTGCGAAAAGATAATTCTTGCAACAAAACGGCTTTGACAAGAAATTCTTATTATACAATAACAAAATTTTTGTTTGAAACTATATTATTTTTATGAATCTTTAAAATCGTTCCTTGGGTCTTTTTTTATTAGTATAAATAAATTTTTGTTGTGACGACAAACTATTCAGTTGACTGTACAAATTGCGCATTCACGCATGCGTACTGATTCACTCCTTTGAAACTAGAGCACGTTTTGCAATATTCCCAATATATCACGGTACTCAGACCTAACGAGAAGGCTCATTGATGAAGCTTTTTGGTCTAAAAAATTAGTCTTCTATATGGAACTACTAAATGCTAGAAGGCTGGAAAATCATTCCTTAATTTATTGATAATCTAGAAATAATTTTATTTTAAAATCACTTTTTAAACTTGAGTTCCAATAGTTAGATGTTGCTAGAAAAAAATTATTAGCCGATTATAATTTATATCATTTTACCAAAACAGTTATTTTTGAATGCAAATTAATTGAAATTAAAATTAGAGGAATTAATTAATTGCTATTTATCTCTATTCAAATTTTTGAAGGGCAAAGAAATTTTTTTCACCTCACAGCATTTAATCCCATCTACAAAAATGTCTTGTCAAGCCAGCAAATCTATTTTTCTGAACGAAAAAGCATTTTATTGGCCTAATGAAAGAATTTTGTTGAGTCAACAGAAAGACCCAAAGAAAATTATATTGATCATACCACATACTTTTTCCGTTTATGATTTAAATTTCGCCAATTTCATACATTTTTTTAAAAGGATATACTAAAAATAATTAAGGAAAATATGTGCCTAATCCAATCAAAATTTAATTGTATCAACTATACAATTTGCTTCTCATACGCTTGAACAAATGTTTGGTTGCTTCAACCAAAGCAGTTGTTACATGCAACGAAAGATGGATTGTTTGGATACAATTTGGTCTAATCAAAAAAATATTCCAATTGATTTAACCAAATTTCGTTCGACTAAACCAAAGATATTGATTCATTAAACAGAATAGTTTAGTTAGATCAAGTGATTTTTTTTCTAAGTGAATGTATCAAAATATTGCATTTTTTTAAATTTACAAAAGTAATTGAGTGATACGAGATAAAGAATGAATAAAAGCCTAGAAGAAAGATACGAATTTATAGATTTTTTATTCGCGTCAGTTTACTTATTTCTCTAGACAGGTCGTCTTTGTCATAGAAATTTCAGACTCGAATAGGAGACAGTAGTGAAATAATTGTCTTCTAACGAGGTGCTCGAAGTCGACCGACAAGAGGTGAAAAAAGGTAAGGAGTCAAAAGAATAAGGAAAGAGAGAGGAAAGATGTAAGGTGATGAGGATGAAGAAAGGTTTAAGGTGTAAGGACGAGCTCTTTTTTTGGTGAGGTCTCCGACTAACTGGTGCAGATAATGGAAAATTCTTGTAGCCCTTATTTCCCTCAGAACTATGCTCCAAGTTTCATGCCTCTTCTGGAATTACTCTAGCGTATTAAAGAGTTTCCAGGTCCTTAAAGGTATAGACCTCCGTCTTCGCACCGGGTTTCCAGTAAGAAGTACGAGTAGCTAATAATACGACCGAACAAAGACGAAAACCATCCGCATATAATCGAGAAAAATGGCCCTTTCTAATACTCTAGAGTACACTATAATATTAACGACACTATCGTATTAGGTTTTTGTTCATTCCTTTCGTCCCAAATTATCCTTCGTTAACTTTTCGCTCGTCTTAATAGTAAATGCTTTTTAATAAAACAAAGGGTTTGTTAATAAAACTCGCTTTAACTTTATTTCATTTTACAAAGGCCGTAGTAGGACAAGCATGATCTGGGTGCCCCCACTCGGATTTGATCCATATTGCGAAAATAAGTGGCTCCCTTTACAACATAAATTCACTCCAAGTATCAACTCGAAAAAATTTTTTTTACAAAAGTTATGAACGAATTTAAAAAAATCTAATTTTCTCGAAAACGGTTCAACCGATCTTGATGACTAAAATATATGTTATAGAGGGTTTATAAAAAGGGGGTACACATTTCTTTTTTTACTTTTGAATAAATTTTTTAATGTGAATTACTTCTTGAACACCCATCATTTTTTTTCTATATCATGCTCAAATTCAAAGTGATAATATATATTTTTTCGAAAATTTTCGGGAAGGTACTTCATAGTTACAAAAAATAAAAACTTCTTTGGCCCCTACAATGTATGGAACAATTGATACCCTATGACTCATTGAAGCCATTGTTTCTATACTCATGAAAGTTTTACGTTGATCACGTACAATATCTCATTTATTTTTACGTATTTGCTGCATAGTGGACACTTTATATGAATGCGAGGGTGTATCAACAATTATCCGCACCCTGTCTGTGGAATTGATCGTTATCAATTTAAAGAAAAGAAACACATCTCTACATGATCGCCTTGTTTTCAATACACTTTATCCACCTGTCAACAAGCTTTTTCTTTCAGTCACAAAATTCAGTTTATATATTTCCTCATTTATCTCCTTCTCGAAGCTTGTGCCCATGATCTAAGTTTTGCCATTCCTGAGAGTACTACTGCGCAGGCTTCGAATGCCGCACGAGTTCGTTTGCAAAAAGCACCTGATTTTCAATTGTTTTGATTCATGCTCAATAGATATACTTATCTAAGGTTCGCGTTTATATTTCATTCTGAGTTGTAATCGTATCCTGATAAGTTGTAGGATGCTGTTATACCGCGTTTGAACTACAGAAAGGTATACCTATTGGAAACAAATGATACTTTTCCCAAACTGTCGAATGACTGTAATCATTCTACAACTGAGAATGAAATAAGAACGCGAACATCTTTTGACCATGAATCAAAACAACTGAAAATCAGGTGCTTTTTGCGAACGAACTCGTGCGGCATTCGAAGCCTGCGCAGTAGTACTTTCAGGAAGGGCAAAAAAATTATTCAAAAATTAAAAAAAAAATGTTTACCCTTTTTTATAAACAGAATGGATCTGGAATTTTTTTCAGAACCTCTTTAGTACCCTCTGTAACATATATCTTAGTCATCAATATCGGTTGAGCCGTTTTCGAGAAAATTTGATTTTTTGATTTTTCAAAATTCGTTCATAACTTTTGTAAAAAATTTTTTTTCGAGTTGATACTTGGGGTTAATTTATCTTGTAATGGAAGCCGCTACGGCCTTTTGGATAAAGAGAGTACTTTACAAGTTACGATTTATATTGAAGTAGGTACAATACAGTTGGTACTCCTTACAAATATCTATATAGAGGTTATTATATGTGTTGTACTCGTTACAATACATATGCCAATCCGAACAATATTTTATTCTTCAAATAGGCACAAGGATTTCTTTGGTAATTTTTTTAAGATATTGTTTTGAAAATTAATATATAATTTAAAATAATAAATATGAATATTATTTTGTTGGCTAGAATCGTATTATAATTTCATAATTAGGTGAATTAATTTAAAGCTCATTTTGGGTAAATTGCTAGATTATACTTCTTGCTTTTATGTGATTAATTAAGCATAACCAATGATACTTGCAACTTGCCTAATTGAAGAAATCAATCAAAACTGTACAGTTGGTAAGTAATTAAGACCACGCAGTAATTTTAGTCAATTAATGAGTGTTGAATACCCGAACTCAATAATTGATGCAATTATTCAACAAGTCTTAATCTTGCATATCAATCTTCACGTCATATTGCGACAAAAATTCTTTTTCTATCGTAAACTCTATTCGAGGGAAGATATAAGTTAAAAAACTTTGATTTTTTGCAATATAATGCGCATAGATTGTATGATAAATATAGCAATGAATTCGATACTTTCAATAAAATTGAAAGACCATCGCAAAACTTTCCGCTTCCTCTATTTCATTCTTCCTCGTTTCCTGCAATTCTTTTCATCGATGCATAAAGCCTGAGGGAAAGTTCGATAAACTTGGCTTACTAAACTTGGAGATGTAAAGTCCTCAGCATAGAAAAGAGCGAACGAACAGCTGAAAGATGTAGCAAATAAGAAAAAATGTCATATTTTATTGAAATGTGTCAGAAAATACGCGGCTTAAGATCTCACATTGAATTTTCTGATTTCTAATAATCCTAAGAATATAAAATATGTTAAACTATATTTATAAAAGTATGAAAAGAATCGTCAATTCATACATTCAGTTTTGCAACACAAAAAAACAAGAATTTAAATAAATTTCCGTAAAATAAATACAAAAAAAACGACCGGATTTGGACCAAAAAATTTCTTAAAATAAGCGATTATGAGAAAACCAACAAAAAAGGAGGAAAGAAAAAAGAAGCCAACCTTCCCAGGCCTCTTCCTTCTTTTTCTTTCTTATGTGTTTATTACCCACAACCATCTACATAAAAAATAACACGCTCACGTTTCGGTGCTCTTCCAGCACTTCACAGTAGGTCCACTTCTATAGGAGTAAAGGAGAACGAATTATAGTGTTTGCTATCAACAAGCGGTGGCGCTATTGTCGCTACCGATGTTCTTTTTAACCTGTTCTAACCATAGCAACCATGGTTTGATATTCTTTTGATAACATCCGATGGTATAAATCATTGATTTATGCTTAAAAATTTTCCGCTCTTTAGAATAACCTAGCAAAAAAGTGGGCATTGAATGGCATTGAAGTGTCAAAATCTGGAAAAAAATGGAATCGAGAATGAAACATTTGAATGCATTTTAATTCCTAGGCATTAAAAGGCATTCAAAAGTTTCATCCTCGATTCTGTTTCTTTCCAGATTTTGACATTTCAGTGCCATTCAATGCTCACCTTCTTACTGCGCATTGGGTTGCATTGATATTAGTTCTTGCTTTTATAACTTGGCGGCGCTAATGCTCATTTTCACTTTTTTAAGTACCCTCGTAAAATACATATTAGTGGGCGTACTGAACGGAGAAAAATAGTTGAAGTAATTTTACTCATATTCCGATTAAATTTGGGACATAAGGACAAGTTAGAAGTTATTTAGTATCACTGAAATTATTTATGATATATTAAATGTTCAAAAATGAATCAAAGTTGAGTAAACTTCAGAAGTGTAGGGTGAAGTTTGAAAGCTTGCATTAAAAGTTTCTAAATATATATATATATATTATTACTCGTAGTATAATTATAAAAAACCAGTCTTTTATTAAATCACAAAAATAGTAGAGCTTTCCCTTCATTCTACTCTGCGCTTCAATCGAGAGTTGAGTAAACCGTGAATCGTAAGATTTATTCCACCAGTTATATATATGTATATATATATCCACTAGTTTATATAATTTATTTAAAAATTTCACATAATCTAGTTATATAGATTCTGAAAGTTTAATAAATTCTTGATTCATTATTTTTTCTTAATTCATTAATAATTACTTCTTTCTTCTTCACTTAAGTTTATTAAATTAATTTGATTTCATTAATATTTAAGCATCAAAAGATTTGATAAGTTTATCAGATAAAATTTGAAAAATCTACATAGGATTTAAATTTTAGATAAATTTCTTAGGCACAATAATAATTGAGAATTCGCAATTGTAAAATCCATATTTTGAAAATATACAACACAGAAAATAAAAGAACTTTGTTTTAAATGTTTTTACACAAAATACTTCTTGATAATAATTCAATTTTTTAATATACATTTGAAAATTTAGTTTCATTAAACTTCTTCATACGTAGTTGTAATAAAAATATATACTAAATATAATTTAATATTTATATTATATATATATCAATGATCATAGTTATAATAATTGATCAATTATATTAATTTTTAAAAATATTTTATGAATAATTTATGAAAAAAGTTGATTTATTTAAACTTGAGTGAGGTTCAAGAACTCTAGTCACGACACTGGTCCACAAGCTCTGAATAACCCTTGCAGTCACTATATAAGAAAGTCCCAAATTTTTGGTCTTAGCATTATAAGAGAGCGTGTGCGTGATTCGTCGAAAGCGTGTCGTACTATATATAAGTGTAGTTATTAGGTTTATATATTTAAGGTTATATGTTTAAGTGTATTTGTGATTAAAAATATGATTGGCTACGGCTAAATCGTGTGAATGCATTTGTATGCTGTTTATGTATGTATGGGTGTATTGAATGACTAATGGCAGGCTCAAGGTAAGAATTTTTTTGTTATTTAAGAGAACCATCACAACGTTTTACTCAACTCCTTACTATTTCCTAGGTAACGCTTATTGTTATTCACTTTGGGTGAATTAAGTATTTATCAAATTCATTTTAGCCGATTAGGATTTAATAAATGTTCAAATGCCCTTATGTCCCAAGTTTAATCGGCAGAGTTGAGTAAAATTACTTTAACTATTTTTCTCCGTGTGTGCATCACCTTCTTCAAAGCTAAAAAAAAATATATTGGTGTTTTAATTTGATTTTTTCCTTTTTATGTGGATGCTTGTGGGTAATAAAGACCAAAGAGGACGAAAGAAAGAAAAAAAAGGAAGGGGTTTCTGAAGGTTGCCTTCTTTTTTCTTTCGTCCCTTTTTATTGGCTCCTCATAATCGTTTGTTTTAAGAAATTTTTTTGGTTCAAATTTGGTCGTTTTTTTTAATTTTGAGGGTTCGAACAGTTTCGAACTCTTGAAATTTTGAATTAGACTTTTTTTTGGACATTGAGATGAATTTGAGTTTGTAGTGGTACGGGTTCAAAGTTGGTTTAGAATTTTTGATGAATTTCAACTTTCAAAACTTTAACATCATTATTCTTTGTTTTCAATCTTCATGAGAAATATTAGTCTTTTTAAGTGATAAAAGTGTCCAATTTTCAAACTCTAAGTAAAAGAGCTTCTAACATTACAGGTTTACAAATTGAAACTAATAAAAATTCATTGAACGCGAAAACTGAAAGAGAGTAATCCTTGATGAAAAAGTACCTAGGAATATTTGAGTAGAAACACTGTAACTAAAGTTTAATTCAACTAAACAATCTCTTGGTTGGATCTTCAATTGAAACGAATGATGCAATTATCTTTTAAGAGAGTAGGAAAACAAGCAATTTGATCGGAATAGATAACCTTTGCAAATAAATATGGTTTAGTCTGTCGAGTCAATGTTTATTTGAAGGTACAATCTTCGAACGTTGCTACGTGCAGGTGCTTAAATTCGACTCTGGGACGATAAACGTTACGCGTGTGCCGCCGCAAATGCATTTCAGGTGACGGCAAGTAGGACGTACGCGTTCGTCGGCAGATAAATCTGGAAAGGGCGTAATTACCTAAAGTATCGTAAATATTACAGAACCGCGTCCACCTCCGCATTGGATCGGTTCGTTATTCACGCAGAGTATTGGAGCGAACCATTGAATGTGAGAGATACATTTAAGTCGTTTTTTTCAGCAAATTGAATACAATTCAACTCGAGAATCATCGATTTGTTTATTTATAATCATACAATTTTTATTCAACACTTATAAAAAAATTTATATCGGTATTCTCTCTTCTAATATTAGCCATTAAAATTTTGTTAATTTAAAATGTTGTTAAGTCACAAATTGTAATTTTTAATAAGAAAAATATTATAACGTTAAAGGTATGAAGTTTGAGAATATAAAGGACCGGCGTTTTGAATATAATCCATTAATAAATAATTATATGAAGTATGATAAACTTTGTGTGTGCACTTGAGCACACTTGCTCATGTGTTTGAAACTACTGTACATGATCATCTACTTGCCTGATAATTATATGCGGAAACTAGTTCAATTTTGGTTCAAGATAAACGTCAAATTGTTGTAAAATCACCTATCTTATTTTTTGTATCTTTTCTGTCTTTTTTTCGAAATTAAGCTATTTTTATTTTTGAAGTCACGTATCACCTATAGATTCCTATGTTACCGACATATTTGTGCCTGTATACTCATCTATATGCAATTCGGAATTTGCAGATCTTCCTTAGTACCTTTAATTAAATTTCGTAAATTTTTATCTTGATATCACATCTCACAGTGAGATGAGTTTTGCTTTTTTTTGTGAGGAGGAAAAATGGCGAAATCTTTTATGGACGAACTGCGGTAGCAATTAAAAACATGTGATTATTTTTATCCGAGCTGCAGTCACGCAGAAATCGTGGTCATTAAGTCATATGCGAGCTACAGTAATTTTCAAAATTTACAAAATTTACAAAATTTCTGCATTCCGATCGTGTTCCCGTTCTTGGACAGTCAAAATTAGATAAAAATGTCCATACGATCATGATTTATGCGTGACCACAGTTCGGACAAAAGTAATCACATGTTTTTAATTGGTACCGCAACTTGGATATTTTTTGCTTGCAATTAACGCGTCTGTCCGCAGTTTGGTATTAACCCATAGATCGGGTCTAGGCATACCTGTTAAAACCAAAAACCCCTTCTCTCGAACCATATCGCCGCTTGCGGAACCGCCTTTTGACTTCAAACTTCACGAGCGGCTGATTCCGGTTTTAAGGTTGTATATAAAAAAATCGATCTCTGGTAGAATTTTTTAAAAAAGGAGCTGATATTTAAATATAATAATTATTTATATGCTAAATTAATTTCAAATTTTTCAACCGTACCGATGCAGAGATAATTAATGTGAAAGTTGACTATTTTAACACGTAATTCAAGGGCAATTCATGGGCAATGCATAGGTACTCTCCACATTTTAATTTGTAGTAATTAAACGCCGTGGTAGAGAAATTAAAAAAATGTCGGTATTTGTGCTGCTTGAAAATATAATTTAAAAAAAAAAAATCAAATCTCTCCACCATGCAGATTTATAGATAATCTAATTCAGAACATTTAAATTTCAGTCACTTTAAAACAGATAGACGTAACAGTATCTCGACCCGGCAACACTGTTCCCTTTCTTCAACTTGCCTGCTGTAGATCTCGACACACACAACCAGCTTGGAAGCATACGTGAAATTGCCGGCAGAATATTTTCTTTTCCTCGCTTCAACCAGTCCCGAATTTCGAGGCACTTCATAGTCTAAAGTTTTGTTCTTTATAAACACAGTGGGTCCACTCATATAAGAGAAAAAGGGAACGAATTATAATGTTTGCTATCAACAAGTGGTGGCGCTATTGTCGCTACCAATGTTATTTTTAAACTGTTGTAACCATAGTAACGGAGCAACCATATCATTTCCAATAGAAATATTGATATTCACTGCGAGCGAAATAGGTATTTATCAAATTCATTTTACCCGACTAGGATTTAATAAATGTTCAAATGTCCTTAAGTCCCAAGTTTAATCGACAGAATTGAGTAAAATTCCTTCAACTATTTTTCTCCGTGTAATAGTACAGTATTTAACTGTTCATTGTGATTCATATTTAAAAATTCTTGTTGTATTTTTATTCTTTCACAAATTATTTTCAACTTTAAATCATTTAAATTTATGAAATGGATTTCATACAATATATTTCGAAATTCTCCGCTCTTTAGAATACATCGGGATTGGGGGGACGGGGGTTTCGTTTCCATTGATATTAGTTCTTGCTATCAAAACTTGGCGGCGCTGATGCTCATTTTCACTTTTCTAAGGACCCTCCTAAAATACATGGTAGTGGCCGCACTGTGTTTATAAATCTTCCTTTCCATCTCACTTGACCTGACATTTTTTTAACTGTTAACAACAACCTTTGACATCCAGCTATTCAAACGCATATCACAGCTAGGTTTCAATTGCAGTGTTGCACGATTTACGACTCGGCCGCTGGCATAGCATTGGTGACTATACGTATACACACATACTACGAATTTTAAGCCAGTAGCGCACTAAAATTTTCACCATGCGAGCCCATGAAACAGTGTTCGCAGAACGTGGACGTAAACGGCCCCCACCATAGATGCTTCGAGCTTAATCCACTTTGCTGTCGCCAGTTCCCGCTTCGCTTTACTATTATAACTCCTGCCACTCTGAAGTTTATTATTAAAAATCTCATCAATGTACGTATTTTATGTTCCATAGATTATTTTGATATCACTAACAGTTTTCGAGAAAATCGGTGGTAAAGTTGGAGTGAAAGGACGGTTTTTTTCTCAAACACTCAGGGAAGAAGAGATACGGTACAATTAATATGTAGCCACGTCCCCCAGCAGACCGTTTTTTTTTAAATGAGAAAGGAGGGTTACTAATTTCGAAAAATGTACGCTAAGCGCGGACGCAGAAAAAAGACCTGACGTTTACTACTCCCACCATTGTTACAAGTTTTAAGCTTGACCCACGTTTTTCACGAAAATTATCACTCGCACGAAAAAAATGCATGGAACATAAAAAATGTATTTTGATGAAATCTACAAGTTCTGTTTGAAATATTTTCAGTATGATATTTGTAATCACCGTTTAAAAATATGTAAGTATACGCAGTTTGAAGGAAATCGAAAGTTTGGGCTTTTCGGAAGTTCATCCAAAGGAAGTGTAATACGCACTATCACTTCAAAAAAATACGTTCCATCACTTTCACGTATATTCCACATGTATTGTTACATCTTTGCTGAAACTAAACTTTTTTTAAATTATTTTACATATCTTTAATATTATTATTCTTTATGATTATGAACTTTGGGTAATTAATGTTAAACCGGCGCAACGCACAACACTTGATACGGCCCTGGTTGTTTACAATTTCACGCTTCACTCACTCTGATTATATATAAATACCATGCCCTGAAAAGTTCGTATAATCGGTTTGCCGGAGTATTTGTAGGATTACGGAAAGTGTGTGCAGTGATTTAAACTGATATATATTTGTATTTATTTTTTTTATTTCATACATTGTGTGTCCCACCAAGTGAAATGATTTAGTTAGAGTTTTGAAATTTTGATACGTTCCGGAGAATCTCAGATCGGCATCTGTTTTGCGTGTCGTATCAGTTGTAGGTTTCCTGAGTTCGGGCGGAAGGTCATACTTGTTGACAGTTGAGGTCGTTGCTCGACGGTTTCAGCTAGAAAAAGAGAACTTAAAGTTCGAGAAATATTTGCTGATTCAACCCATTCAGATCTGGATTATTTAAAGAGATTTAAATTGTATCATTCTTGTTATTTTAGGATTTTTCAGCTCGCTGATTTCGAGTTTGGAATCTAAGTTTGAAAATTTTAAAAATTGATTTCAAATCTGAAGGCCAAATTTCAAAATTCAAAATGGCCAACTAATAATTTAAACCAGACAAATTTGAATTAAAATTTTGGGCGTAATCAAGGAAACCTAGAAATTCGCAAGTTAATAGATTTAAAAATATGAAATAGATTTAAAAATCGCAGAATTTAGCTGATATGGCAATCGGGGAGACCTGGGAAAAAAGCCATATAGAATATAATTTGAAAAATGAAATTATCATTTCAATATTAACAACTAGGCGTTAAATGAAACAAAATAAAAAAATGAGTGAAAATACAAAAAATAAATAGTTATCGAAATAGTAGGAAACGCAGAAAAATGTTACAGATAGGGACAATAATGAAATAATTCAAATAAAAAAGAACAAAGTAAACAACGTTATAAAATGTTGATAATGAAACTAGAAATTAGAATCATGTGCAGGAATAGGAGAATTTAATCCAAACGAACAAAACACAGACAGACGACTCAGGGCCGCCCTAATGCCATGGATGTTTATCCATGGATGAAGGTTTATGACCTTAAGGCCATGGATTAATCGGACCACGTGACTAAATTATGAATTTATTCGTTCATGTAACATAACTTTTTTAATTTACAAAATGTCTTCCTGAAAATTTAGAAAATACAACAGAAAGCAATAAAGAGCGTCTGTCAACTTCGTTTGAGTGGAGACTGCAAAAAATTTTACAGATAACTGTAATCGTCGAAAAGTTTTCGAATTTTTTTCAAAATTTTCGATTAAAGAAAAGCTAACAGACGTGCTTTATTTTCTTTTAAGTTTTCGAAATTTTCAGAAAGATACTTTGTAAATTAAAAAAGTTATGTTACATGAACGAATAAATTCATAATTTAGTCACGTGGTCCGATTAATCCATGGCCTTAAGGTCATAAACAACTGGACCACGTGGAAATTTGCAGTTGAATAATATTCTGTAAGCTAAGTTATTGTGCACAAAATATAGTAGGATACAATAGGAGACGGCTGCCCAGTTAATTTTCAGCAAAACACTTAAGTATTTGTTCTTTTTTGTACTTGTATTTGTACTTGTTATTTTTAAAGTCCGTGTACATCACAACTCAAAATATGCTGGACCAATCGTTTTGAAATTTTACACAATACTTCTTCGCATAATTTGCCAGGTATCCATGGAAGCTTTTTTGTTTATTTTAATAATTATTAATTTTACAATAATAAATTATCCGATTTTTTTTAGAGAAAATCAGTTTTTTGGCTTCCAAGTGCTACGAAAAATTGAAAAATCAAAAACAAAAATTCTCCCAGGGTTACCTCGAGAAACATCTCCTTTAACAAATGCACTTTGATTTTTTTGTTTCAAATGATTCTGTTGTGAGTTATGATGTACACCGCGAAACAACTTTTTTTCGAGGCGCCTCCGAAGATTTACTGTCATTCGCTCTATTTTCAATATTTTGCAATGAAAATTTAGGAAAATATTTTTCAAATGTTGCATTATTATATGGAAATTGACTTAATGAACTAACACTATCTGTATCGCCAAAAAAATTCTTAAAAACATGCCTTTTTTTCACCGAATTAACCTTACCCCCCCCCCCCCCCCCACCCCGTAATGTATTCCATTATATTTTAAAAATTTGCTGAAAGGTATTTTGTAAACTAAAGAAGTAATTTGAAAGGAACTTTTGCTCTAATTTAGTCACGTAGTCCACTTGATCCGCAGCCTTTAAGTGTTCTAATATAAAATTTTCAGAAATTCAAGACTCCTGTGTCCAAATCAAAGAATTTAACTAAACAAAACTGCACAAAGTCGTATTTCCCCTTCACTTCTTCAATACCACTTCAGATTGTATCCACATAGCATATTTGGATACAAAGTCTTTTAGGTTTTGAAGAAGGGTTTTCATTTCCTCTATCGCCGGCGGGTTTGCGAAGCTTTCATCGCAGTTACGCCTCTTCCGGTACCTATACCACACTAAAAGCGTTCTTATTCTAGAATTTAGAATTTGTTGTCACAGGGAATAGTGTAGGTGAAAAGAATTGGAAAAATGTTGGCTGACGGAAATTCTCGCAGACGATAGTAGATTTGTATCCGCAAGTGCAGAAGCTAGTTCGCGAGCCGGCTCAACGGCCTAAGCTACCGGTTCTTATAGCACCGAGTAGAAAAATATCTCGTCGAAGAAACCTAGGAGAATCGTAACTGTACATATAGAACTTTTCTCGATTCAACGTAACGTGGTATTTAGGATGCCAGGATATTGCAGTCGGAATAAGAAAAGTGGGAGAGGGCTCGTGCACTAACTTCCCATAGGCTCTAAGAAGATGGAAGGAATGAAATCCTCTAAGCCTCTTCCGTTCTCACTCCTTTCTCTTTCTTTACTTTTCCTTATTCACTTTATTCTCTTCTTGCGACTTTTTTTTATCGTATTCACTTTGCAACATCCCTTCTATATCATACGTGTATATATTCCATATACTCACACTTCAGGGAAAAGCCGTCTCTCAAGCAAACTTAATGATATCCTCAACCATATTAAGGGTATTCTAACAGTATCGCCAACATTAAAGTTGATCAAATTTATGTATAGATTCATCAAGGGGGGGCCTCTATGTAAATTTTGAAGACTATTTAATAAATGTTTAGGGCTTGCAGGAAGTTTATTTTTATTTTAGTTCACTATATACTTATAGAAATAAGGTAGAAACCTTTTCCTTCAAATCGTTCCGAAAGTGGCTGAAAAACGTAATAATTATTATCGCCTTAAAAATAGGCTCCTTTTGAACCAATACAAGCATGCCAACGGTTAATCCAATTTTGCATAGACTTCTTACAAGCTTCAGTCGATATGGCCTTTAGTTCCTTCAGCGAATTTCTTTTTATGGCCACAGGCGACTCATGGCACGTTCCCCGGAGCGGATATTTGAGTTTTGGAAACAGGAAAAAGTCACAGGTTAGCCAAAAATTCATTCACGATTAGGCTAGAATGTGACGGCGCATTATCGTGGTGAAAAATCCATGAGTTGCCTGTCTACAAATTCGGCCGTTTACGACGAATTGCTTCATGTAGACGCCTCAAAACGGCCAAGTAGTATTCCTTATTGACCGTTGGACCCTCTGGAACGAATTCATGTTGAACCACACCACGGTAATCACTTTTTCGATGTTATCGTCGTTAACAGAGGTGGATGGACGACTCGCATGGGGCAAGTTTTTTACGACCCCACGACCCTCACTGAATGCTTTATGCCACTCAAATACTTGCGTTCTCGATAAAGTAGACTCCTCAAAACACTTCTGCACTATTTTCAATGATTTCGTAGCCGTAATTCCATTAGAAACACAAAATTTCAAGCAAACTCGTTGTTTAATTTTTTTTCCATAGTAAAAATAGCCAGACAAATTTTTCACGTCGTAAACCAATGGCTGCCAAACACACACTAATGGACGTCTCCCGCTCAAATTTCACACGGTTGTCAAAGAAGGTGTTACCAACCTGGAAAAAAAATTTTTACCGTTTCGGTTTACGCGCGCGGTTCAACTGTACCAGTCCGGGTCATATTTGATCAGATGATATTTATCACTTGCTACTCGAGTTGCCGCATGAAACGCCACAAAATGGTCCTAAATAGAAATTTACTGTTCATAATCGGCTTCAGGTCGCATTTCTTAACCGATTTTAAATTTTCTGTTTTAGAAATTCTCAGCATTAAATTATTAAGAAAATTGTCGATTGAGATTTTTAAATATTTTTCACAGAGTGATGAAATTGGCCATTTCAGCTTTGTGAATTTTTAGCTTAAGAAAAAATACTGTAATAATTTCACTATTGGCCAGAATTTTTTTCAATAAGTAAACCGAAAGTTACTAAAGTTTTTTACTTAAATTAAACTTTTTTCAATTAATCAAACTAAAATGTCCGTAAAATTTCCACGAATTTTTCTAAAAAGTTCCAGTGAAAATATTTTTCTGTAAATTTTATATCACCACACTAACTTCTTTTATTTGATAAAGCAATATAAAATGTGGTTTAATTTTAAGGTTGGCTGTAGCGTCTAAAACAGCCTTTAAACCTTCTCTATAATTTTTTATTACTTCACTTTTACTATTCACCAACGAATTCAATACGGAAAGAAATTAATACAATCGGTACAATACGGTTGAATACAATATAAAATACGGTTGCAATCTTCTAAACCGGAAGTTCATTAAATCACAAGAAATATATCACACTTAACATTTTATTTTCTGAATAAAAAGCCTAGATTTAATTGCGTCACCATTTAAAAGTTCCAATTTTCTGTATTAAAACTATAAAAAGAACGGTAGCGTTGTAAAATCTCTCTTGTGATTTGATGAACTTGCGATATTAAAGGACGAAACTGTAAATCTTACAATTCACCTTTTAATATCAAACCACATAAAACTTGATTTCTTTAAATCAGAACGTTTTCACGTTGAATATTATTTCTGTAACTTATTTTTCGTATTTACTTTTCAATTCTAACATTTTTCTCTTTACTTGCTTAATGTTCAATTTAAAAAACTTTGAAGTCATAGGCTGGAAACCATTCTTATAACTAAATTTCTGTACCGTAATTTTTCATCTTTAAGTAAATATTAGAACTTTTAGTGAAAATGAATATTAATGTACTTAACTTTTCTGCCACAGAGTTTATAACTTCCATATACATATTATGTATTATGTACTCGAGAAGTTCCTAGTTGTTATTACAGTTCAAGTTCTCCGGTTGCGTAATTCACATTTAACTTAGGACACTTTTCAAATATTAATTTGCATACATCACAGAGCATAAGGACGATCAATCATGCGGAGGCAAGGTCCAATGATTAATTGCCCATTAAATGGAAGGTCATTATAACAGCGATAGGTCTGTAGATCCTTGCTCATATGCTCTTCAAACCTTTATTTCCTTTCAGGGAATTAGACAATCGTTTTTTAAGGATTTTTAAAATTTTGTTTTTATTCTCTCATAAGGGAATAAGAACAAGCGCAGAAAAACTTTTTGTGGTGCTCACCTAAACAATATAGAGTATAAAAACATCATAGGAAGTTATATCATTGTATCGTTTGAAATTGATAACAATACACTAAGAAAACACTTATGGAAACGAATTTCCTGCATGTTACCAAAAAATCGTGTCCTATGAATTTCTTTCGGAAAAATAAAATATCGGAAGTTCCGCGGAGAACGACATATATTTTACGTTTTTAAATTTTTTCAAGATGATTTGAACCTCGGTCCTTTTGCAATCATTGAAAAACGAACAGCAGAAAAGTTTTCGAGAAAAACGCGTTCAAAATTGCACATACATAATAACTAAGCCCGTGTGTTGCTTCATAATAATGGTTGTAAAATCAACAATTTTTTGAGTACTAAAAATGAATCCGCATCATATTGGTTATTGCCTTGTCCCCTTAACTAACTTGAAATAAAATTCTATATATGTTCACATTATAATAATAGTGGTTTTATGAATCCCAATTATTCTAACCGAATTTTTTTTCTATTCCAGGTGAGTTCCTTTGCATAAAATTTCATTCAAGGTAAACGTGAGTATAAAAATACCATTTATTCATTGAGTTCGTAATTTTTAACTTTTCAGCTCATAAAGAAAAAGTTGCCATACCAAAATTCTTTCAGATGTAGTTTGTCTTTGCTTGCACGGAGAATAATAGTCCCAGTAATTTTACTTAACTTTCGTTGGGTGTATTAAGTATTTATCAATTTCATTTTACTCCACTAGGATTTAAAAGATGTTAAAATGTCCCAAGTTTAACCAACAGAGTCGAGTAAAATTACTCCAACTATTTTTCTCCGTGTGTACTTCTTTCACATCGATTTTTCATGAGTCTTAAAAGTTCAAAGACCCACCGAATCACTGAATCATGACACTATTCCAAGTCTTTTACGTCGTCCAGAATCTGAAAATGGTCAGAAGGTTGGGTTTCTCTGTATCGTTTTGAAATGGTGTCCGCTCGACCTTTCTTGTCCTCCTTTCGAGCACCCTCTGGCTGGTCTTTGTAGCTTTAGAGTAGGACCAACGCCTCTTGCTACTTTTACCCGTTGCTTTCTGAGGGAACTCAACTCGGAAATACAACTCAAACACAAGCATAGCTTTTGGATGTCTTTCTCTGGTATTTCTTCAAATTCTAGTTCCACTCTTCTTCATGTTCAGAGACCTTTGCTTTGCGGTGACCCAGGTCAGTCGTTACCATTTCCATTTTTACCCCTATTGGCCCACCGCTTGTTCCTTTTGTTTTGATCTTTTCATTCTGCCCTCTATTGTCTAACCATGTCTCTTATTCTCTCCATTTCTTTTATCTTCTCTAACCACCATTTTATATCTCTTTCTTTTTCTGTGCATCATTCTCCTACTCCCTTTTTTGAGCGAGAACAAGCACTTCCTAAAATCTACTACGACTAGCCAGGACACTAACACTGTTGTTTTATAGACACAGTGGCACCCTTCTTGCATCCAACCTCAGTGGGTGTCTCCCCAGAGAAACGAAATCTCGACTTTCCGCAGGTAATTTTGGATTTACAACCTCTGGCACGATGCCAGCTCAAATAAGACGGGGTATTACACGACCCGTGAATATAACCGACATTGTTCTCGGGAGCGGGTTATGAAATTATCGGAGCGTTCGTCTACCTCTGGTCAGCGAGGACATAAAGCCGCTGAGTATTAAAAGGTTACGCGGTCACTTCACGGATAGGTTGATATCATAGGAAGCTTTTTAAACAACTTTTGTTCTTGGTTCTTTTTATTATATTACATTTGTCTACACAGGAACAAAAATAAGCTAACAATCTACTATTGAGATCCTTATATCTATTTGTGAATTAAAGTATTGTATTCGTTATAATTCGGAGGGTGATTCTTACAATATACACTGATAGAAATGAATGAGTGGTACAACCATATTTATGATTGGATTAACTATATTTTTTTGCTGATATAGATACAGCAATATAGGATGTGTGTTTTGGCCATCCAATTGTGGTTGAATGAGTATGAATGGAGCAACTATCCATGACAAGTAAAATACTTATATTCAATATAGCTTATTTATAAAAATATACTGTATACTGTACTAGCAATAACGATATGTATAGTGAATTCTTTTAAAAACATTATTATTTTAGTCATTTAAGAGGTTATGTTGTGTGGGCAATTATTTTAATGATTGGGAAAATAATTAGTTGAAATTAAATATCAAATTTCTTTTCGACTATCTTTTGATCCTTATTTTTATTTATAATCATTATAATAAAATGAGCAAATAAATAGAGACTAAAAGTTTTGAAAACTAAATTTGAAAGATTTGATAGATGTATAAAAAATGACATAAACTCATATAGAAAAAAATAAAGACTAATAAATTTATAGTAATTTAATGTACTTTTTAAAATAGATTTTATGACGTTCTAATTGAGTTTTCAAATTTTGTGCCGAATGAGTTTATATGTATAATAGGGATCAATTTGATGTTTAATAAAATAAGTATAAATTGGATATCAGTTTCCTTCTGGACTTTAATTTTATGATTTCTCAAAGTATCGAATAAATAAATAAATAATAGAAAGGTTAAGAAGAAAATTGGGAACATTTTTATTCATATAATTAAGAAAAGGGATGAATAAATAAGAAAAAGTGTAAAGCAATGTATTTTAGTTTGAAGCGAAAATATTTAAGTAGAAGTACATACTAAATAAATAAAATACAATATATGCTATGACAAATCATGAGAATAAGATTTATTGTATTCAAGTATCAACATAATACTTTGCTGCTTTAAAGAAATTGATAAGGCCTAAATAATGTTTCGTAAAATAATTTATTTTCAAAACTGCATATAATGTTAACTCTGAACAATAGTAAGTATGTTAACTCTGAGATATCACATACTTTTAATTTATAGTTAAATTTTTTCCACCAATTAAATTATAGACTATCACAAAATCTTAAAAAGAACTGTACACTTAATTAACCTAATTAAAAGCAAACCAATATGAACTTGGAAACGAAGGAAACAATCTCGAGTGAATCAACCATCCAGTGATATTGCCAAAATACACTTTTTAGAGAGTGCTTGAGGAAAAAAATATTTGAGAGAATTAAACATTTCACACGGTAGTAACTACTAACTATTGCAGTTTTGTATCGCAAATATAGTTATTAATTGTACCAGTAATATTTAATTGTTTTCTCTTCCAATTGATGTTTCTGATTCGAACAAAAAGCATTTGTCATATTTTAATTGCTGTGCTTCAAATTACATATGGTTCCGTGACACATATTGTATTGTAAATATACCCGTAAATTTTTAACCTACAATTGTATGGTTAAATCAACCTAACCATTTCTATCAGTGTATAAGTGTAGATTACAATATTTATTGTACCCAGTATAATACAGTTAGTAACCTGTACGTGAATATTGTAAGGTTTGCTATCTGTGTTTTAGCAGGTATAAGGTGAATGTCCCTATTAGTGACGATGTAAGGAATGGACAGTGCATTGAAAATAGGCTGAATGTTTTCGTGGGCCGTATTAATGACCAGTGTTTGACCCAATTACTGGCCACTATTAAACGTAGTCACAATATACTATTTACTGATTGTTAAAATTGATATTCTTTAAATGAATAATTTAGGTAACAAAAATTCACGATAAATTTTTTGTACCCTTTACTGACCGGGCGACAAAATGTATAAAAATTCACCTTTTGAGTAATCGCGATTTTTCTTACTTCTATAAGCTTTCCTCACTCGAATTCACACTTTATGCAAGTGACCAACGGCAATATTAATCTCGATAATTACTTTTGACGTAAGCGGGATCGTCGAGATTGTTATTGTCAGCAGCCATCTTGCGCTTGAAACATTACGAAAGTTGAGGTGCGCAACTTTGTACTCCATTATGTTTTAATGTTGTTCGTAAATTCATGTATATATGATTTTATAATGAAATTTAATACCTTAGTACATATTGTGATGCTTACAATATTTTCTCTCTTCATTTTCATTGAACTGACTTGATAAGAGTATATTTTTAATTTTAATGAGGCCAGTAATTTCATTTCTGAGAGAAAAATATGCAAACTATTAAGTATCAAAATTTAACGTCCTGGTTACACACCTTTTATTATATTATTTATTGTTCCTCATTTTTTGATCGGAAAAGAGACTTAAAGGGATTTCTTAACCGAAACAAAGGATGAGAATAGCCAACAATAAAACTCAAGAATGTATCACAATTATTAACCCCTTTATTAAATATTCAAATACAAATGTAAGAGAAGTTCCTTTGAAAATTCCTTCTGGGAAGCAGCTCGAAAATCGAAGGGGAAGAATTTATAGATTTATTCAACTATCAAGTTAGGGACTTGATAAAAACTTGGTACTTACCGGAATTGTTTCAAGTTAATGGTTTGAGTCTCCCAAATCCTTGTGGTAAATTTATGTGGATCCAATTTGATAATTTAAATCCTCTAGTAGCACTGATAATCCAATTCAATTTTCTTAGGAGAGTTCCGAGGTTGAAGATGGTCTGACGGTCACTGCAGATTTGCGGATTTGCAGGTGCTTTTATAGACTGTTTTTTCGGTCGATACTGACATGAAATCCGCCATTTTTTTATCGATACTAACATGACATTTCAAGATTCTGACTAAAAGATTTTCTTCCAGCCAGATGAGACCATAATTGTTTTCACGAAGATTCCAACACTTTCTTTTATTTGTATCCATAGCGACAAGATTCTAATTTTATTCCCACTCAGTTACAGGTCTTCTAAATTTTCCTGCGTGTTCCTCTCGCTTCCCTATTTCCCTTCGGTGAATGGACTTTGCAGGAAGTAGAGGGTTAATGGTTTGTGTACATAACGCATTGTGATGCATTCCGATGGGGTTCCCCAATGAGTACAATTTCGTTTTGTCTAGACATTTAGGGTTTTTCTACGATCAATATATTAAGAGCCTGTTGCTTTTACATGTCTAATACTTTTACATTATTCGTTTTACACAGATTATTTTGTAAATAAATATTGATAGTCACGGGACGTGACAAAAATGCTCATCATCCCCATTTTTAAGATGGGATATTGTATAGGTTACTATATGCATTGTACCCAGTACATTACAGATGGTAACGAATCTGTAAATATCGTAGAAATTCTTATTCTTCTTGTACTCATTAAAATACGTATTGTAGTCCTCACAAATTCCTCTTTGTTCATTTTGTTTCAAAAGAAGCAAAATTAAGGTCATTTATAACTTTGACAAAGTATGTTATTTCTTAAGTGAGGTAAAATTATGCTAACAATTCACTATTAAGATACTTATCTCTACTTTTATTGTAAAACATTTCACGAGTTTCTATATTCGTATGCATTGTACCAATTACAATACTGATAGTAACCTGTACGTAAATGAATGTAAAAGTTACCATACGCATTGTAGTGGGTACAAGACAGATAGTAATCCTTACCATATTCTTTCGTGCTCAGTCTTGTGCTCTCCGCATACATTTAAGTTTATTTCTTATAATTTGATACAGAAGCTCAAACTAATTGTATAATTATATTACAGATGATGTGAATTACACATTTTCTCAAAGTCACTCTATTTCTTTTTGAATTTAAGTGAAACAGGAAATTCAATTTACTTAAGGCTCTATCAGCCTTGAGGAACACATTCTCATCATGACGCTCGCGCTTCGCGCTCGATTTTCTGTATACATTTCAGTCACTTTTTAATAAATTACATGATTAAAATAATTTATTTTCTTCCAAATCTCTCAAAAAGAAAAAACAATCGTAGAACTTATTTAAGGAAACGATTTTACAGAACAACGCTTATTTCGTATCTCACATATTTTGGTGAAAAAAATCGAATTTTTTTAATATTAAAAATCAAAACATAAAATATACATCCTGTCCCGAAATGTCCTAACGAGAATTTGTAGACCTCATTTAGGCAAACAATTTTCCATCTAAACGTTTTTTTTGTATCTCACATATTTTGTCTAAAAAATGGAATTTTTGAATTTTAATGGTATTTTTTGGAATTGAAACGAAAAATATATGTTTGATCAGAAACTGTGTCAGACAAAATTTGTAGATCTTTTTGAAACAAACAACTTTGTATTCTTACGTTTTTTTCGTATTGTACATATTATTGTTAAAAAATTGAATTTTGGATTTTCAATAGTTTTTTTTTTTAATTAAAAAGAAAAATATGCATCTTATGAAAAAATGTTACAATTCAAATTTGTAGGTCTTTACTTATTCAATAATATTGTATCATAACGTTTTTTCGTATCTCGTATAATTTAACTGGAAAATGGAATTTTGATATTGACTTTTTTCGAATTTGAATATGCTGTAACATTTCTAATTTTGATTTAATCAAAAAATGTTGTCAGGATAATTTGTAGAGATTTATGAGCACTATCAAAAACCAGTATTGAAATTTTTGATTTTTTCAAAAAATTATTTTCAAAAACACAAAAGTAGTGCTCAACCCCTCAATTTTGATTGGATGTGGCTGGTTAACGAACTTGTCCTTACTTTTTCGGCTCCGATAAAGTGTACCAAAGCTCAATTCAATCTGATGATTTTATCGAGAGTTATGCCGTAGACGACCTACAGACAGACAGACAGACAGACACTTTCGTAAAAACCGTTTTTTCTGACTCAGGGGGTCTCAAAACGTAAAGATTTGATAAAAATTTCAAAAGTCATTTTTCACATAAAACCAATACCTTCTCATCCATGATGAGAATGTAAAAATGCCGATAATTTACAATCAAAACATGAATCTTTATTTTTATAATGAAATATTATACGAGTTATCATATGTATTGTACCCGGTGCAATACAGATAGTGACCTGTACGTAAATATTGTGAGGATCACTATTTGTATTTTAGTATGGCATTTTAGTGATCATTTGTAATTATAATGAACCATGTAATTCGATAACGTAGAGAAAAATTGGTGATAAATTACCATAAAAATACCTATGTTCATCTGTATTGGAATGGATACAATACGATTAATAATTTTTGCAATATTCTTCATTTAAATTTCATTTAAAGATTAGAAAATTAGGTGAGTTATGGTTCCAATGTGATTTTCAATCTAATACTATTGAAAATATGAGAATATGCCAACAATTTAATATCAATATGCATATTATAAGAATTACTTTATGTATGGTATTATACTCAGTACACATAGTAACATATACATATATATCAGAAGAATTGCCATCTGTATTGGAATAATTACAATACAATTATTCATCCTTACCATTCTATCTATTTCAATTTCTTTTTAAGGATTGGAAAATTAGGCTTCTATATGGTATTAGGATCAATAAAGATAGTAAACTATACATGTATATAATAAGAACTGCCATTTGTATACGAGTGGGTACACCCAGGTGCGAAATTCGGTCGCCTGCCAGAGCTTTACCATCAGTCCAAAGTCGGTTCTACTTTGGCAACCGATCGACGGCAATCAGAGTTGGGCCGACTAAGGTGATTTCAAGCTGCCATGGTCCCACTAACGTTGGCAACCGACGTCGGTGTCGGGCGAAAAGCCGACCGTCGGCCCTATTTTGGCCCAACTTCGGGCCGCCAATCGGATAAACTGTGGTAGATTGGTCGGCACGACCGTAAGAATGCAGTCGGTCCGACTCTGGATACAGCAGTCAGCTAGCCACAAATCACCATGATGCACCCGACGGTCGGCTCAACCTTGGCCCAAATATGGGCTGACCGTTGGATATACTCTGGTTTTTTGTTTTAAAAAGATCAGTGAAGTACGGTCGGCTTGACTCTGGGCAATAGATGGCCCTTTCGTTGACGTAGCATTTACCCTTAACATTGGCTGAAATAACCTATTTCGAATCATCTCGATAGATCTGCTATCGACCGCGGTAGATCTGCTCGTATTATTGGGAAGCCGAATTGTTGTGTCACTTGTAGAAATTGATAAATATGACTGGAAAAAGGTCGGCATATGAAAGGTTGAAAAAATTCAGGAAATTGAAGCGTAAAAAAGTTGATGATGTTGGCAACAGCGAAAACAGCATTTGTGGTGACGATACCATTAGCGCTTCCAAAAGCCTCATTGGAGAAGTTGATCAGGAGTTAAAAGTTGCAATCCGTGGAGATTTGAAGTAAGTGTAATCATTTAAACTCTATTTATATTTGTATTAAAAAATTCTACGTTTATCAACTTTGAAGGTTGTTGCTAAGTAGTTACAAGTAATGAATGCAAAAACTTTTTGCGCTTGAATAAGTTATACATATTTTCAGAATTTTTAAAGAATTATGAACTTCTATAGAATGTGTTGTAGATTCGTCTGGAAAAATAAATAATGTAATAAATTCTATGAATAAATATTAGTTTGCCTAGATACGTATTTTTCATTTACAGGGCAGTATTGCCAAGCCAGCGTTTAACAGTTAAGGTCAGTTTATTATTATTTTTCTGGTTAGCTCGACCATTGGTTCCCAAGAGTGGCCCTACCATTGGTTACAAGCTTGGTCGGACGTTTCTTGCCAATGTAGTACCAACCTTTAAAAATAAAAGTCGGCCTTACATTTTAGCCCAAGGTTTGGCTGGCATCATCTTAATAGATGGCCCATCTATGGGACCAAATGTCGGGCCGACGTTGAGAAACTAAAGGCGGTTGACCGTTATCATTTAGCTGGTTGGCCCGACCAGTGGCAAACGTAGTTGGACCGATCGTCTACCAGTTGGCCCGACCGTGGGCCGACGGTCAATTCGCACCTCGGCAATACAATTATTCATCCTTACTATTTTCACTATTTCAATTTCTTCTGAAGATTGAAAAATTAGGTCAGTTATGATTCTAGTGTAATTTGCAATCTAATATTATTAGAGATAAAAATATGTCAACAATTGAATGTCAACATGCTTAATCTAAGAATGAATTTCAGTATCGTATTATGATCAGTACATATAGTAACCTATACATGTATACCATAAGAATTGACATCTGTATTGTGACAACTAATAATGTCATAATATTTCTCTTCCAGTTAAGATAAACATCTGAATAGTATCCTTTGTCATATTCTAATTTCCACGCTCAATCGATAATTTTGATGATAATCGATTGGAGATTGTTATAGGCACAATGGGCCCTTATATATGTCAATTTTTTAATGAAGACCGTGACCTCCACCATTTTTTTGTACCATGTACTTCGCCTCACGATTTTTTTCTCTTCACCATCTTTTTCTGTCTATCTTGACGACCCTGCCTACTTGAGGCGTCACTTGAACTCCAATTTCATTCCGTTCTTATCTGCAAACTAGAGTCCTCACCAGCGGGCCAAGCTCGTTACTTTGCCAAGTCTCGCAAATCCCAATAGGAGCGGGACACGAGTTAAGAATCATGAGTTCCGTAGAAAACCAATGGCCAATCAAAGCACAAGGTTGTTTTATAGTCCCAAAAGGAGAGAATGAATCCTCAATGAAATCCGATATCTCTGGAGGTAAATATTTTCTCATGAAAAATAAATAGTCACTGCCCCACTCTATTTAGCTTTATAGAAGAAGTATTGTTATAGCGATATATTCCCTACACTAACTACCTCAGGTGCAAAACACCTCTCGTAAAATTTAAGCCAGGCTTAAGCTTCAGCTTAGTCTGATTTATCGTTTTTCAAATACGTTTGAATAGACTTTGAGTTTAACAGTCTTCACGTTTATTAATTCTCTCAAGTGCTCATTTAATCTTAATTCATAATACTATATCGCTTCAGTATTAGAATTTCGACATCGTTATTTACCTTACCCTCGTCTGGGATAAGTATTGCAACTTGTGAGGAAAGAGTGTGATTGTATAGACTGTTAGAAATTTCTACCGTAATTTCCCGAAACTCGTAACTGAAGTTTTATTCAATTACAATTTCGTAAAATTAAGGGGCCATTCTACTTTGAATGTCAAAAAAGGCTATTTTTGGGATTTTTTTTCTGAGCAACATATAAAAGATATTAACCGATTAACGCCCAAATTGTAGATTTTCCGATTTTGTTGCTTAGAGAGCATAAAAAATTGATTTTCCCAAAAAATTTTGCAATTAAAAAGAAAATTTCGACCAATTTCTGAGGTAGTTTTTCCAAAAAAGTAATTTTTTCAAATCGTTTGACCACTCGAATCGGCCTGTTTTCATCAAAAGTCGTGCAATTTTTATATGTGCTTCAAAACCATGTATTTGGAAAACATTTATTTTCATTGGCATTTTCAAAATGGCGACTGGAAAAGTGTAAAACTTTGCGTAACATTGAAAAAATGGACTGAAACGGTTTTATATTGTTTTTGAAGTACATCGTTGAATACCGTGTTGAACTTTGTGAAAAATCATTCGTGAGTAATTTTTGTACAACAATTGAGGTTAGATCTCCTAAATTCAAAATGGCTGATTTAAGATGGCCGAGGAAAATGATCAAAAACGAGATTTGACGCAAATATTTGGTCCCCTGGGTTTTCAAGGGTGCTAAATACGAATCTGAGTTCAGATCTGAAACATTTAAAATGGCGGATCCAAGATGGCGGACGGAACCATAAAAATAGCGTGAGTTTGCGTTGAAATTCGGGCTAATGGGTTTTTAAACTCGCTGATTACGAATCTGAAATCAGATTTGAGAATTCTGTTATGCAAGATTGAAGATGGCTGCCAATGCATCGGTTTAGAGCGAAAATTTTTTCAATGAATGAATTTAAGACGATCAGTCGAACACTATTTGCCAGCGAGTCTCTAATTTCTACACTGTTGCCCGATTTTCACCACGTGGAGGTTGTGTTCTGAAAAATCTTGTTTTTTTTGTTGGTTTTTTGTTTCCATTTTTGAATTTTTTTTTGTTTTTCAATATTTTTGGTTTTTTAACTTCTTTGTATTATCTTTCTGTTTTTCTAATGATGTATTTCATTTTTAAATTTCAAAGTTGCTTACTCTAACCTTTTGTTTCAAAAATTTGGTGCTTCCGTTCGAAACATGTCTTGCAAAAATACAAGTCACAAGCATAGCATATATTCACAGTGCGTTTACCACATTGGTTGCTGCAGAATTTTGTAGTCGTTTTAGTGATTTTTTGATGTTTCACTGCTTTTCGCTTGTTCCTTTAAGAGATCATTCATTTTTGCGTCAAATCTCGTTTTTTATCATTTTCCTCCGCCATCTTAAATCAGACATTTTGAATTTGGGAGATCTAACCTCAATTGTTGTACAAGAATTACTCACGAATGATTTTTCACAAAGTTCAACACAGTATTCAACGATGTACTTCAAAAAACAATATAAAACCGTTTCAGTCCATTTTTTCAATGTTACGCAAAGTTTTACACTTTTCCAGTCGCCATTTTGAAAATACTAATGAAAATATATTTTTTCCAAATACATGGTTTTGAAGCACATATAAAAATTGCACGACTTTTGATGAGAACAGGCCGATTTGAGTGGTCAAACGATTTGAAAAAATTACTTTTTTGGAAAAACTACCTCAGAAATTGGTCGAAATTTTCTTTTTAATTGCAAACTTTTTTGGGAAAATCAATTTTTTATGCTCTGTACGTAACAAAATCGGAAAGAGCATACTCGAAAATAGTCGGGTATGAATTTTTGTAAGATTTCCATTACCCTAGCGTTGTTGGCAATCGATGAAACATGATCATGTGAAAACCTACAATTTGGGCGTTAATCGGTTAATATAAAACTTATTTGATGTGATAAATGAAATCTCAAAATCTATAAAAAAAAATTTTTTATTCATTTTATTCAATTTTTGTGTATAAAAACCATAGCTGAACGTAACGTTTCGAAAAATAGGTAGGTCGACAGTGTAGGTAGTATCTTGATAACAGCTCATCTGAAACATTAAAATCAAATAGCTTTAGATTCAGTATGACAGTGGCTATCATGCTTTTTATGATTATCAATATTTATCAATAAAAAAAAAAATAGCGGATATTTAAAAAAAAAAGAAAAGAGAGTTTTTTCACTCTTTATGGCAAAAAAAGAAATGGTAAAAATTAAAATTTTAACACGGCTATAGAATGTACGGAAATCTGTGATCTGTAAAATATGTG
Organism: Diplolepis rosae; assembly: GCA_030998225.1. Classification (NCBI taxonomy): domain Eukaryota; kingdom Metazoa; phylum Arthropoda; class Insecta; order Hymenoptera; family Diplolepididae; genus Diplolepis; species Diplolepis rosae. The sequence continues at coordinate 3,943,675 of JAPYXD010000581.1, read as the reverse complement.
CTTAAAATTTCATAAGGATCGGTTCAATAATTTCGGAGAAATCTCCCATATTACACCGTATAAGAAAACTTTGTTTCGAGAAAAACGCGTTCAAAGTTTTTTTTAGTGAAAAATCATGAAAAAATCGTACCCAATATTAAAATAAAAAGAAAAAAGTAAAATTCAGTTACTTCGTAATTTTATGATGAATTTTATAAAAGTTCTGTTACAGATTGGTACTTTTAAGATATATTTTATGAAAATCCAATTGAGTTTCTTAATATTAAGAGGAATTTTAGAAAATGCAGTACATTTTTCGAAATTTTAAGATACTTTTTATCAAAAATATCATAAATATCGTCAAATTTTACATTAACTTTGTAACATAAACATTTTTTAAATTTCCAAACATATCTAAGAGTGTACCTACGAGATGAAGTTTTGTATGAAAAAATGTTCTGAATTTGAAATAATTACGTTCACGATAAAGGTTCGACTGTTAAATCCAGTTTCTGAAGCTGTTGTTGAGTCAAAATAATTACGTTCATGATTAAAGTTGGACTGCTGAAGCGAAACACGATCGAGAGCAGGTACTGAGTCAAGCAAACAAGGGAAATACGTTTTCCGGACAGTGATTCTATTCGTAATTCGAAGTACGAGACGACAAGAACGTAGATGCGAGCTTTGACGCCTCTGTTTGCTTACTGCGATCATCATTTGCAATCCCTTTCTCTTTATTTTCTCTTCCTAGTCTATGAATTTGTCCTCTTTTTCAATGTGTTACACCAATTGCTGGATAATTTTGATTAAAGAGAGCGAGGAACAATCACTGGTATTTGAACAACTTCCCATGTTTCAACATGATCATCATATATGTATAATTAAATGAAAGGTTTTAATTCAAATTTTATACTGTAAACAAATCTTAAACGTCAATATTTAATCAGGCTTTCTGAAAACCGGGAATTGCATTTAAATTTTTATGAAATGCTTGCCGTGGAAACTAAATTTTAATAATTCAAAATTTCAAGGATTCGAAACTGTTCAAACCCTCAAAATATAAAAAAACGGCCAAATTTGACCCAAAAAATTTCTTAAAATAAACAATTATGAGAAACCAACAAAAAAGGAGGAGAAAAAAGAAGGCAACCTTTCAAAACCCCTTCCTTCTTTTTCTTTCTTTCGTCCTCTTTTTTCTTTATTACCCACAAACATCTACATAAAAAATAACACGCTCACGTTTCGGTACTCTTTTAACACCCTCTGCAAGGCTAAAAAAAATTGTAATTAAAACTAATACTTGTGGTGGAATGGAAGGTAACAAATCAGGAATATAAGTGTTTTAATTATAATACAATTTTTTTTTTTTAATGTTGCCTTCTTTTTTCTTCCTTCCATTTTTGTTGGTTTCTCATAATCGTTTATTTAGAGAAATTCTTTTAGTCCAAACACTGCTTGAACCTCCACTCAAGTGGAATGACAAGATAAAGTGATAAAATGCATCATTTGGTGTTGGAAAAACTTGAAAATTGATATTCGGATAGGTGGTCGATATATCGACACATATTTTAGTGACACTTTCTATACTGGATTTTCGAAAATCGTTTACAAGGATGTGACGAAATTATTTCTTTTTTTTTAATTATTTTTTATTATTATCGTTCACAGAATGTAATTTTTTAATTTTAATCGTATTTTTTGAAGCGAAAATATACATTTCATCAGAAACTATGTCAGACAAAATTTGTAGACCTTATTGAAGAGAACAATTTTGCATTTTAATATTTTTTTCGTATATTACATATTTCGGGGCCAACAAGTATTCGGCAGTGCTTTTAATTCAATTTCACAAAAGTTAACTCGATCTCTCATTTCGCATCGACATTTGTATCATATTTCTTTGAATTTGGTGAAGGATAATTGGTAGACACTAATATTTCTTGTAGAATCAAAGTATCTATTGTAATTATTTGTTAAAAAGTGTCTTTGGAAATGACAATATAGTAGCCGATATTGACATTTACTAATGGAGATAGAATCGGGATGTAGTCACTCAATAACTTTCTGTAGTGCCTGTCATCTCAATTCCTCTTTCTCATCAATAGACTCATTTTTCTGATATTTGATATCCACTTTAACACCCTCAATGGATCCGTCCCATCATCACTCTTGCAAACTTCACAACTCTTCCATGCAATTCTGATGGCCCAAAAAATCTCCAACTTTTTCAATTTTCGTTTAAAGTGTTTATATTTCCTTCCCCATTCCCAGTTTTATGTCCATTTCCATAGCTTGCGTCTAGCTAAGAAATATCGAAAGGACCTTTTCAGTAAAAGTCAGGCATTCAATTCGTGTGGCGCCACTTTATTTCCGACCTCCAGGGTCTTGGCTTTTCAAAGAACTCTGCATTCCAAATCGAAAGGACGATCAAGATTTTCTGGGTGAGTTGGTCCGAAAGAGAAGGCTGGTGATCATTTATGGACGTGTGTACGTGAGTTTATAGGAAGCTTTAGGGAAGCTGGACACGGTAATAATATCACTCACCGGAAATCCTTCCACTGGCGGATGTTCCGCGACTAAGAGATATGATTTCTCTTGGGCAACAGGAGCCTCAGTCAAGTTCCTTTCACAACAGAAGAGAAAGGAAGACGAGTATTTATTATACATATATAAAGCATAGTCTTCTTGGAAGGTACATCACGTAGGGGCAGGGTTATTGTTTCAAGCGGGTCAGTCTTTACCGCGTGACAGGAATTCCTGACTCAAAACTTCCCCGATATAGAGCAATGTAAACCCCAACGATCCGATGCATATGCTTTCTCTAAATATTCAACGTATCTTGCGGTTGCTACGGGTTCTACAACTTTAGAAACAAGTGTTAGAGAAACCACTGCTTTTTGTAGAAAGAAGAGTTTTAAATTCCAATCTATGCAAATATATTGGAGATTATCCCGAGTCGAAATTAAGGACGTAATTTGAAGGGTCTAAATCGATTTTCGACGGCTTTAGTGCGTTTGAACTGACTTTAAAAGGTGATCGTCGGTCAAGTTGGATTTTAAATTTCCTTTTAGCTGGAGATGTAATATTTGAGGGGTCTGATGCAATAACCGAGGGGTAAACCATTCTAAAATCATGATTTTTAAAAATTAAAAATCAGCGGCTGAGGAATGAAATAACAAGTGTAGCTATACGCAAGGCACCGCGAAGAGAAATAACGATGGGATAAGCGTCGAATAAAAAACAATAGCATTCGATCGCTTACTACAGCGAGTGGATTTCTCTGAGTCTTACTATTCGTGACAAGTCGGCTAAACTCGGAACACGTCGGTATACGGAAGAAGAAAGATTCTATTAGTGTCGAAATCAGATTATCAACGAAACTGTAAAGAACGATTGCCTATTGCGTCGGTACTACTCTAACAGGCTTAAGGTAGTACTGCCGTAAATGGAAATACCGTTCAGATATTGATGAAATTAAAATCACTGGTGAACCTTAAGCCAGAAATGACTCAGTTAAATTTCTGAGGACCTAGGGTACACTGGAGGGGAGTAATTAGTAATTGCATTTTGAGACGATTAACACCTAATCTTATGGGAAACCGAGTTCATTTACAAATCCTGCCATAACTACCGTTCAGATTTCAATAAAAATGACTGGTGCATTGATTGATAATATAAACATCATTTTGCAAGTTAAAACATCTTAAATGGATGCGTGTAAGTGTAGAAAAATCCAATTAAGTAAGCAAAAATATAATTTTTCTCCAGTAACTGACGGCGATTAAATAGGTGTGGCAAAATCGCAGAATAAGTGAAAGCGCGCGCCATTCACGTATCGTAAGAAGTCATCTGCAATACACACTTGTATTAGTCACCTTAAGGGGTTATATACCTTTTTCTCTAGAGAAATACAGGGTTTTTATTTATTTTTTTTAGTCATGTTACCATAGTTTCATTCAAATGCGATAAAAAGTTTCAAAAAGTGCATCTCTTATTGTGTTTTTGTATAAAATTTCGAGTGAAAATTCGGAAAATTAGGGAAGGTACACTCCTTGCCACAGAACTCCTTTTGTTTGTAATGGCTTACTGTGAGTACGAAATATCGGTAACGGCTCAACTGAAAAAAAAAATACTACGTTAGTATATAGTGTGACCTTGTTCGTGAACGAAGGATTTTACAAAAAAAATTTTTTTACAGTTACAGTGATATTTTTTCCAAAACGTCGATTTTTTAAGGTCGAAAAATTGAGTTTTCCGCCAAAAAAACAGAAGGATTTGTCTGGAAAAAATTCCTTCGTTCACGAACTAGCTATTGTAAGTACAAACAACCCCTCCAAATTTCAAATTCATCGATGTAGTGGTTAGCGAGATATCGTGCTCACCGCGATGGCATTTTTTAAAAAATACGATTCCGAGATAATCGCGTTTAAAGTTTTAGGTGGACATTAAGTAGTTCCAGAAACTGCGCGCTATGAACGGCCGTATCTTAAGTTCTAGTGCTCTGATCTCGATGAAATTTTGCAGAAACATTGTTAAAAGTATGTACTTTAAAAATAAGCAATACAATTTTTTTTGATTTTTGGAGCCAGACAAAGGTATATAACCCCTTAAAAGACAGATTCCTTATTTCATTTACTTTAGAATCACCGATATTGAAAACTTAGAGCACAACGTTCATATAACAATGAACATTGTCTCGCTGATTTTAGAGTGGTTTACCCCTCGGTAATAACAGCAGAGGCGCGTGGCCTAATAGAAACGGGAGGGGATACGCAGCGCTAGGATTCGTTGAAATTCAAGGTGAACGAATCCTAACGCTGCGTTTCCCCTCCCGTTCCTATTAGGCCCCGCGCCTCTGCTGTTATTAGCGCGGGGTAAACCACTAAAATCAGCGAGACAACGTTCATCGTTATATGTACGTTTTACTCTGTAAATTCAAAGGTCATTTTATTATTCTATTTCTTTTTCACTAACTGGTATTCCAAAATACACATCATGACCTTCTCAGCACTCTTAACAACTACAGTAGGATACCCTTATAACGAATAAATCGGGACTGACCGTGCCTCCTTATAAGGAGCAATGAGGAGAAAAGAAGGGGATCCCACCATTGATTTAGAAATAGTAGTGGGTTCTCATATTTTCCGCGCCTCTACCTCTCCTACACCCTCTCTCCTACTCTATAGCCGTCGGTTGTTTCATGGTTTTCAACTGTTTCTCTCTTTCACTTAAGGGGGTCCACCTGTGTGAGGGCGGTATTTCGAACGCTTTTTCGGGAATGTTTGTTAGGAGAACTAATTCGAAAATAAGAATAAGTTTAACGTTATTTTGAAGGTTTGTGGTTTTATTATAATAGTAAATTTTTCTAATAGTGTAATCCGAAGGCTTGTATTCATTAAGGGTATTGAAAGTGACCCCTTCAAAATGGAATACCGAAATTGTGGGAAAGATTCCGCTCGAACCAGTTATCTAAAACACAAAAAGTAAAAAAAATATTATTTCTGTTTATGTCGTCGAGGTACTGACGTAGCATTTTGCCGAAATTTTAAAAATTGAAGAAATGGCAGTACTTTTCATAAAAATTAATCATTTTCATGCTTTTTTCGATATAATATATGCTGTAAAATTAAAAAAAAAAAGATTTCAAAAAACCGCTACGTGGGTACCTTCAGTTATTTCTATAAATGAGTCAGTGAAAATTTCAATTCAATCTGTTAAGTAGATTCTTTTCAATCCTGCCCACAAATTTCAAAAACATGGTTTCTAGAAAAACGCGTTTAAAGTTTGGAAACACAATAGAACTTTGTACATTTGGCGCCGTGTCACACTTTAATTAGGTTGAATTCATTAAAATAGCTTAAGGATATCATTAGTCATATCTTAAAGATGCAAAAAATGTCAAAAAAAAAATCGATTTTTCGAAAATTTTACACAGGTGGACCCCCTTAAAGCTCAAATTCGATCGGTAAAGGGAGTAGGAGGCGGGGCCTTCGCTCGTTATAAGGGGTTCATTTCTAATCTTTATAAGGAGGAAATCGATATAAGGAGGTACGTTATATGGGGGTCCCACTGTACTTTATACAATTAAATAAAATTGTCAGTGTTTATTTTTGCAGTCTCAAAGTTTACAAAAGAAATTTTTTTACATAAAATTATTGTTAAGTTTAGGTAAGAAAATTCGAAAGTAATTGGTTGAAAATTTTCCGAGAAATCGCGCGCGCCAAGCGCAAAAACGTTGTTTCGAGAAAAACGCGTTTAAACTTTTCGGAAGATAAAAATTGTAAAAAAAGTTAATCAGAGATCCCTGCTCTATATAATACATGTACTAAGAAAATAATTGAGTAATTAGAAGAAAACGATTATGTTAAAAAGGTTTTACAGTCATTGCAACATTTTTACATCCAAATCATATGTAAAGTTATTGATTTTATGTGAAAAATGACATTTCAAATTTTCATATAATTTTGGCGTTTTGAGATCCCCTGTGTGAGAAAAAATGGTTTTTCTACTAGCGGGTCAAAAATTGCACTTTTTTTCCCCCCTGTGGGGCAAACGAATTCATTTTTTGACCCACAAGTAGAAAAGAAACCGTATGTAACACAGGAGAAACATTTATTTGACTCGTATTATTGTTGGCCTCGCTTTGTTCGGGCATCAAATTTGACAATCGCAACGTCACTTTTTTTTTAACTAGTTGCATAATATACTATTTTACGACTATGTCGAAAGAATTATTGAATTGGATTCAGCTTTGATTGACTTCTTGAGGGCCCAAAAAAAGGACAAGTTCATTAAGGAGCCATTTTCAACCAACGGTTCTGGTTTCATCCGTAAAAAACGTTTTATGCCAAATAAAAAATTTACAATATACGAAAAAATTGTTTATTTCAAATATTTCTACGAATTCATTAGTGTCCATTTTTTCATCAGATACGTAGTTTTCGTTTTCATTGTGAAAATTTCCTTTTTATTTGAAATTGAAAGAAAAATGTAGTAATTTGTATATAAAGGAAATAAAACACTGAGCGCGACGGCCGAATCGCCTTTAAACTTACATTACAAAATTTTATAATTTCATTGAGAAAATGAAAAAAAGGTCGTTACCACAAAGATCAAACTCAACTTTGCACGTCAAAAACGATGCGTATAAAGACGTATTTTACGCATTCTATGGAGAACAGTTATTTCATTGAGTTAACTAGACATTTTTCTCGCCTAAAAAAATTATTTTGTTCTAAAAAAACTTTGTTTGATTGAACAAAACTATTTGGTTGTTCAAACGAGATGCGCTTTCACGTATTCGCATTAGATCACAGTTTTTGAACCTTTACGATATTCTGTTTGCAAACTCAGACGTTTACTTTACCTGGCTAACTTAACAATTTTGTTGAGTCAACAAACCCGTTTTGCAGTATGCAAGTGTCGTGAAACTTTTTAAATTCATACGAAAACATAAATTCTTTCTTCTTATGGTAGTGATTTCTAATTTGATTTGGTAATCATTCTGAAAATCTCCAATGGACTAATTGTTGGTAATATAGGATTCAACTGGAAAGGACATTTCTAAATATTGATCTTAAAACTCCTGACAAGACTCTCACGAAGAAATTTAATTTTCTGTAACGTCTGACGGAGTAAATACTTTAGATGTTCAACTTCATCGATAGTTTTATACATCTTTTTCCATTTTCTTTTACTTTCTAAGCTTCGTTGTTCAGGTAACAAAAATATCGTAAAACGTGATGAAAATAAATAGAATTCGAAATCTCTGGATGCAAAAGTAAAACTACAGAAACAAATTCAATCAATTTTATTATGCGTGACTTAATATTTGAAGTTTATTTAAATTTTTTTTTTATTGAACTAAGGTATCAAAATTGTGCTCAATCAAGATTTACAACCATCAGATCGTAAGTTTCTGAGCTATTAAACAGAATTCTCACAACATTTTATAGATGAAGCAATATGCATGGTATGTCCAGTTTTTATAGGTATCACAGCTGTGGTATGGCATTCTCAAGTAACGCGGTGCTTATAATTTTTCAATCCTATACTGATATTGCCACACGGATATTTGACGCCGTTGGCGTCTTTTCCGCTCAGTGAAAATTTTATTACAGCATTACTTACATCGATTCAGTTCTGCTATCACATAATATCACGCCATTGCAATTTCGTTTTCAAATTTGTTTTGAATTGAGATTCCCCACAATTTTTCTCATATCTCAAAAGAATCTGCAAACGTTCCATTTAATGTCAAAAATTGGACCATTTCATCTAAAGTCATTTCAAGATATTGACTCGTCAAATAATATCAGGAATCATTAAATTAAGCTTTCAAACGAGATTGATCAAATTATATCAGAACAAAGCATAAATTTGACCAAAAATTGCTAAATTAGGTAAATTTTTAAATATTGTCACGGATTAAGTAAATTTGTAAACCAAATGAATGTTCGACAAGCAAAATTGCAAAACGTTAAGAAGTTACGAGCTTCCTTTACCCAAGAGGGCTCGTAATTTCATTTTTCCATTTCCAACTTTTTATCGAGACCAAGTAAAGATTTTCAACCCTATTTCTACAAAGCTTTTTCGATAAAGTTTTTCTGGTATCAAACGAGATCACTGATGGTGCAGGTTATATGGAGATAAGCGACAACATTAAACGTGCACATTTCGAGAGTATCAGAATTGGACGAGAAACTAGGCAACTTTTTAAGGCCATGAATCAGCCAGACCATATGATTGGACTCCTACCTCATCAGCATTTCTTGTCTGTGAAATCATGTCCATACAAAATAAGATATCGAGTTCAAAATTTGTAAAAATAATCCTTTAACGGCTAGTGGGGTACATACGTCCCACCTACTTTGAAAAATAATAATTTCCATAAAAATGATCATTTTGCCATTTTTTTGGTCTTATTTTAAAGGAGGAAGATAAAACTAAATATTGGATCTATAACTTAAGTCGTGCGTTTTTTTTTCAAAATTTGAACGTTTATTTAAGAAAAACATGTGCAATAGTATTATTCAAAGTATTGCCCATCTGAAGCTATGCCTTTTTCCCATCTTTCTGGCAATTTGTGGATTCCATCCCAAAAGAACTGCGCCGGCTTGGCGGCCAATAATAAATCAAGCCAATTTTTGATACCCTGTTCTGATGTGAACCGTATTCCAGTGAGGGCGTTCTGCATCGACCGGAACAAATGGTAGTCAGAAGGGGCAAGTTCTGGGCTATAAGGCGGGTGGGGTAAAACTTCTCATCCACAGTTTTCCAAATAGTTCTTAAGGGAGTTACTCACCTACCCGCCTAGTCAAAACAGGGTTAAACACACAGGTTGACTACAGTAGTACTTTATCTGGCAACGTCGCATCTTGTTTGTTCGTGTGCGCACAGGTGTAGAGTCGCACATATGGTCACGTCAGTACCTAAGAAATGTTTCTCAGACATGAAATTATACCATGAATTAAAAAGTTGCACATCCGTCTAAATGACGAAAAAAATGATTGCCTCTGACATCAGGGTAGCTATGGTTATCGATGCATACAGAGAACATGGTTTTGATGGATTATCTCGTTTGTTTGGTGCTGATAAAAACGGAAAAATTCGTGTGACAAATAATAGGAAGGTTAAAAATAAAATCTGTGATTATCTGAAAACAAAATACTAATTTACTTTAGTTTAGTTGGTATATATTTATTGTGTATGTATCAAATAATCTAAATAATAATTAATGAACGATTGTGATGATAATAGATATGTATTGAAAAATTGTTATATCGATTCAAGACTGTGAAAATAAGACAAATTTAGTATGTTATTGAGAAAGATTTTACTTACTACGTATTATGATATGTATGTAAATAAAGTTGTTTGTATGTACTTAATTCGTTTATTTGTCATACGAATAATTAACATGTTATATTTCATTTATTAAAAACATGATTTTCATAACAAATTTTAATCACCAGTTGGTACGAGCTGCTGAATAGATATAACGCATACATTTCAAATTTCGCGCACATAACCTACGAATGCGACGTTGCCACATACCTAACCAAAGACCAAAATCACAGCAATTTCCAATCTTCATCGTATTTTTTATTACTTCTAGAACCCACCTTTGAACGTTATTAAAGTTAATAACTATTCCTGAACATCTTATTTGTCTACTGTGCAAATCCCGTTATGATCTGTTCGTCAGTTGAAAAGATATCAATGATAATACACGATAACCTTCGCGATTTCTCATAAGAGTCCATGTTGAATCAACTAGAGAGGCGCAAAATAGAAATATGAATATCTCACTAGAAAACCCACCTCAGACCTTGAAATTTCGTATGGATAATTTTTTAATTATATTATAACGTTCTGCAAAGTTTAAGATTTTTCTGTTCGTTAATTCTTCATCCTGAGTAATTCCCTTAACCGGAATAGCAACATGGGGCCGAGCGTTGTCATGATGGAAAATTATTGCCTCGTGTCTGGTCGCATATTCCGGGCGTTTTTCGGCTATTGCTCTCTTCAAACGGATTAATTGTGTTCGGTAGCGTTCTCCATTGATGGTTTCACCCGGTTTTAGCAGCTCATAATACAGCACACCCTTCTGATCCCACCAAATATGGAGCATTACCTTCGCGCCATGGATATTCGGCTTTGCCGTTGATTTGGCTGGTTGGCCGCGTTTCACATATGATTTTTTGCAAATTTTACTTTAAAATTGAAGTCTTTACATTTATAACACTTAGTCAAATATTAAAATCTAATATAATTAGTCACATGTTACGTCCCGAAGTGAAATGTTAAACTAACACTATTCGCAATTTTCTTTCCTTATTTATAAGACAGAGGACACTGATATTAATAAACTACCACTAATTTAAACTTATATATTATACAAATGAGTATTCATACGTTAAATAATAATTTCTTATAAATAAGGAAAGAAAATTGCGAATAGAGTTAGTTTAATATTTCACTTTGGGACGTAACATGTGACTAATTATATTATATTTTAATATTTTACTAAGTGTTATAAATGTAAAGACTTCAATTTTAAGGTAAAATTTGTTGTGACTCTTTAGAAAGTGTTTTTTCACTGTTTTGTAAAATTTTATAAAATTTATTATGATTTCTAATTTATATAACCTTATCATTTAAATATAGCCTGATGAAGTTGGCGAACCAAGCCAACGAAATGTCGCTCATGACAAATTATGGATGAGTGTTTCAATTATTTTTTCTAACCCACCACTTGATCGATTTATATATATACATCTACTAAAAAATGATTGCTGTTTACGCTACAAATGAATGACATATACTGAAAAAGACGCACAATGACAGTAGCTTTCCAACGAATGTTCGGAATATTGGAACGATGGAATAATAATCAAGTTACGCCATCTCTTAGCAAACCGCACGAATTAAGTTATAGATCCAATAGGTGAAATTTCGCGAGCATAAGGGTTAGACCCCTTCAGTTATATACCCTGTAAGAAATGGAAAACTTAAAAAATAAGCACAACTTGTATGAAAATATTTTTTTATTGAAATTTCATTGATTTGTTTTGAAATGACATGGAAAAAATGTGCAAAAGTAAGATAGGAATCCGATTATATGGTCCGGTTGATCCATAGCCTTAACATCGATTCTCCTTCTACGTATTTCAGATAAAAGTGCTTGTGCAAAGTGGAAAAGAATTGTGGTTAAGCGAACTCTCACTTTATACTCAAGAGATGATGTATCATACTTGAAAATATTGTAAGGGTAACTTATAACTTCTCTGATCAAAGTAAATCCTTCCGTACGTGATATGTTTGTTTCCAACTACGGAAACGTCAGATATCAAGGACGGTGCTCTGAAATTTCTTCCTTATTGTTAAAACGGCATTCTTTCGTTTGTTCTTCCTCCTCACTTTATCTTTCGTCGTTTCGTCTTGGACGGCACTCTCATTTCCTGAAGAACATGAGCTTTATTTTCACGCCTTTTCTTGTCGTGCCAATTTTCTCCGGCTTTCTTTTTATATCGTTTCCTTTCTGCTTCGTAAATACGAACATATACTTTGAGCCAAAATTCTAAACTCGAAGGCATTATACCACAGCTGAATTGGGCCTGGAATTTTCTCTGGTATTATCAAACAGAAGATTGGACACTTTTAAATAATTTTGTGTGCAAAAACGTTTCCTGGAATTTATATAGGATGCATTTTAGAATTTTTTAATTTGGAATCTAGTGTTTAATCAATGTATTTCATTGTATATTTAGTATTTTGAAACTATAATCTGTATTTTTTTTTCTTAAGGCCATGTTAAACTTATCAATTTCTACTTTACCGACATTTTAAATCCTAAACTCATTCATAATGTTTTTTGATAACGAAGATAAAAATATGCTAACAATTCACTATAAAGTTACTTATACCTACTTGTAGAATAAAAAATTTGTCTTGTGCTTGAACAAAGGATTTGAAAAAAAGTTAAATTCTGAATTTTTAGAGAACTTTGAAGCAAATATCACGATTTTTGTTACAAAAAATCGACCATTTTATTTATTTTAAACGAGTTCTAATTATTGTAAAAAAATCCTTCGTTTATATAGAAGCTTAATATATAGAGAATAAGTCTGAGAATTTTCAAATAGATCGGTGCATTAATTTTTGAGAAATCTTGTCCACTGACTTCGAAAATGTAGTTTTGAGATAAACGCGTTTAAAGTTTTAATAAGAATAAATAAAACCTGAGAGGGTCGGATGGACGGGGCTTCAAAACGCTCTAGCTCTTTCAATTTTGCTCCAATCGTCTTGAAATATTGAGACAAAATTTTCAAGATGTTCTACTTTAATACATAAAATTATTGAAAAAATGTATTTTTAAAAATTTCTGACGGAATATGCCTCCTTAAGGTAGTTGAATTGCAAAAAAACTGGTGCCTGGTTAAAATATTCAAAGATATATTAATGATAACGTTCCAAAATTTTTTTTTATAAAAAAATAAATTATTGAGTGTTATTTTTTCTCGGAAAGAAGATTCTTTACATCTTTTCACCTTAAGGTCATGTTAAACTTATCAATTCCTACTATGCCGATATTTTTTGCCCGTAAATTAATGTCCTTGCAAAATTATATAATGATTTAAAAATTTGTGGGATGTAAATTGAAGTTACTACGGAAGGTCTATCTGCACCTCAATAATTTCCTAGATTGTTCTAATTATGATTGTGCTGTACATTTTGAGTTTCAAAGGATTTTATTTAAAGGGTCATTTTAGTTTAAGCGCTTGATAAAAGGCTATTTATATGAATTTTTTAAAAGTTGGCTATTATAATTATTGACATAAAACTTGTTGGATTAATGAATACACTCATAAATTACATTAAAATTTTTTTTGGAATTCTTGAATACACTTTTTCTATAGAAAAACAGCAGGTAAACGTGACTCCTCAAAAAGTAGATATATCTGCCCTGTTGATGAAATATTGAAGACGGACCGTCTAAAACAAAAAATTCAAATAGTTTTAGATTCAGTATGACACTAGCTAAGGCGTGAACCGCGATTTTGAATATACAGGATTTTCCAATTAGAGATTTTATTTTGAATAGCCCGCTATTTTGGCAGCTGTCATAATAAGAGGTATAATTTTTGACAGATAACAACTAAAAACTATGCTATTAAAAAAAATAGAACGATACACGCTTCAACAACGCAATGAAATTGTTAAAATTCACTACAAAAATGCTTGAAAATGAACCTGAATTTCGCCGAAAAATTTTTATGAGCGATGAGGCTTATTTTCGCCTTGGAGGCTACGTTAATAAGCAGAATTGTCAACATTGGGGCTCGGGAAACCCAAAATGATTATTGAAAAGCCTCTCTATCCGCAACGTGTAACTGTTTGATGCGGTTTTTGGGCAGAAGGTATCATTGGGCCTTTTTTTTATTTTTAATCGAGCTGGAGCGGCTCTTTCGGTTAATGGATTGCGCTATCGAACCATGATTAATGAATTTTCATGGCCAGAATTGGAAGATATGGATGTGGACGATGTTTATTTGCAATAAGACGGTGCTACGTGCCACACAAGTGGCGAAACCATCAGTCTTTTGCGTCAAAAGTTTCTAGTCTCTTTACTATTTTTCAAAGTTGGTAAACTAGAATGATCCCTTACTACAATAATTTTAATGTTAAGCTTTAAAAACTGAAATCTGTGAACAGAAGACGCACTACGCTGCGTGAGCCACCATTCGCACGTACCACATATTGCCTTCAATGACAGGCATTATGTTTTTTTAGTTTTTAACGCTAAAAAATAAAATCACTGTATTAATTTCGATCCCTTCAAAGTCAGAATCTACCGAAGAAACATAATTGAAACAATTTAAATGTTTTCATGCTTTTCTTATTCATAGTATTGCGGGGTCAGAGAATGATCAGTAAACGAATTCGCTGGGTCCGCTGGGGGCACTTTATGACCCGCTTGTAGAAAAAAATATGTATTGTATGAAAGCTTAATGCCTTTCGATAGTCGAGTTACAGTGACTCCCAAGTGGAAACTTGAAACTAATTTTTTGACGTAGCTAGCGGGGACAGGTGTACATTCTGCTTTTCTAGTTTTACTGACGTTTTTCTTTTCCCTTCTGTGCGTCGTTTTTCCCTTTCCCTCCTGCTCGATCATTTGAAGGGATAATGGATCCTGAGGTTCTTTTCAAGCTTTACGAGAGATTCATACTTGATTCGCCACCGATAAGGATGCTCGTAAAGATAAAAATGGTGATAGCTGGAAGGCACTTGGGAGAGCCTTCCTCCATGACAAAGACTGCTTCTAGAACGGATACGTACCTCAAGGACCAACCGGACAATTCCATTTCTGAGGAAACGATCAACCAACTTCCAATATACAAAGGAATATGACGCACCGTTTTTATGCCAAGAAGTACGTAAACTTATACTGCTTGAGAGTATAAAGTTTGTCATTTTCTTCAAGAAGGTTCCATCTTTATGTGCAAGTACTAATTTTAGAATATAAAATCCAAGTTTCGCATTCTACTTGGATTTTATCTAAAAGGCCTTGCTTTTAGTGGTGATCCTATTGAATAGAATCCTAAAGTTGATAAGGTTGTATAAATCGTTTTATTGTATTTTCAAAGTGTTTACTGCTTCCCTTTGAATACACATCATGAATCTATTATTCCGTAAATAGTAAGAAAGCTCGTGTAAATCTTCGGAAACAATCAGCTTTTTATGCTTCCTTTTACTTCGCCTGAACAAAACTTTCTTTGTCAATATCTTTATTGGCAAACACTTGCAAGAAATAACTTTTATCTTTGCTACTTTTCATCCAAAATTTTACCCATCTCAATTTTCCAATTATGTTTACGAATGTGCGTGTTTTGTGTTTGTTGGTAGTTGGAAAATCTTGTAGCAGTGAAAGATGTTTTCGGTTTTAATGAAATTTGATCACGCACTCGATGTAATAATAGGTGCATTCCCGAACACGCCGGGTATCGTAAACTAGAACCTCCAGCATCCTTGCATCCTTATATCCCGAAAATATTTCAAAACGACCCTCTCCGCATCGAGAGGAAATTCGCTTTGAATCCCCAAACGGATATTATAGAACGCCAGATATTCCCTTCGGTGTTAAAGAAACTAAAAATTCTCGATATCTATACATCTGAAACAGAATTTTATGAATTTTCTTATCAATACTTTCCATAATTGTTGTTTATTCATTTTTCTTTTCGTATTATCAGAAAGGAGAATATATTGGTTGACAGATTGAAAAAGGATCGAAAGAACCCTCTTTTACCTTTAGAATAGAAAGGTATAGATTTCATTTCCATAATCTAGAGAAAGGGAAAACATCGTCATTTTTATCGTTGGAATTGAACAAGGCAGACTTTTTATCTCGATTCCTGGATAAGTAAGGTACAATTCAAAGAAATGAAATATAAGGACAGAAAAGCTAAAGGAAGAAATCAGAAGGAACTGAAAAGGACTCAATTACCTTTGACAATATTTTATAGATAGTAAAGGACCCTAGAGTAAACAAATTACCTGCAAGAGATCTTTAATATGTTTCCTAGGTGAACGTGAAATCGAAGATTCCGAGATCTAAATAAATTCACCTATCCCCCTAAGGATGAGAAATCGAAGCTTTTGATAGGATCCTTTGAAGAAAGGAAGAAGAACTAAGCGATCGGGAGTATTGTACACCTTGAGAACCCTAGGGAGGGAAAGTTGAAAGAGAATGTAGTGTTCTCGCATGAAATGAGAGAAGGAGGTCTCGTCTTGTGGTTGGTTTCAAAGCGTTTCGTGGTGGAAACTCTAACCTAGGGTGCTCGTGATGATGGAGACGCGACACGCTATTCACATGAAAGTTTAGACGGGGAGCTCCCACTGGTTCTCTGCTTGGAAGGAGTAGTAAACGGCAGAGGGTGATGAAAGAGAACGATATAGACAAGAGAAATCTATGATGTAAGTGCGTATATATATGTATGTCTACTGGGACATTGACGAAACTGCAGAACATCCCCTAAAATTGTCAGCCTGGGGTCCTCTTCCGGTCGTCGTACTGTCATTACATTCATATAGATCGAGTGTCAGATGAATTGGTATGCAAGGAACATACGACGCACGTCGCTTCAGTAGACAAGATTGTTCGGTGGCTACGATCTGCCACCCCAGCTTCTCCTCCCGTTTCCTGATCGATTCCTCTTCAAAATGGGCAACAGAGCTGACTTTGATTCTTCGCTTCTATGACTTGCAAATCGTTACTACACTCACAGATCGTAAAGTTATCCAAACACTCGTTTTCCGATGTCATGAAATACGTATTAAGTGCTGATAGTTTCCCTTTAACGAACTTTGAATCAATTTTCATGGCTTGCTAGTTTGCATAAAGTAGAAATTGAATTTATTTGATTAGGTCTTAAGTTGAAAGGTGGTTTATGATACGAGTAAAACACTTAAAAGTACATTAAGCTGAAGGTTACTACATTTACGCGAGGTGATAAATATTACACTGTTTAAAATTTTCTTAGCTTTAATACACTTTTATGGTAAGGGGCCACTGTGATGAATTGGAAAAATTCGATTTTTTTTATTTCTTTGTTTGAAATTGAAAATAATGAAAATCATGTGGACAAAATTTTAGAATTCAATTTCATGTTTTTCCAATGGTAGAGCTTATTTGAGAAGGTAAGAGCGATCATCAAATGTTTAAAAATCAATCACAATCTCCGAAATAACGTGCACCATGAAAGTATTTTTTTTGAGAAACCGATTTGAACGAACTATATTGTTACGTTAGAAACGTAACATTTCTTTCATTAAAGATCTCCTTTTATGCCAGGATCGGAAGGATCCTCTCTAAGGAATGAGGAATAAGTTAATGAATAGGAAGGAATTAATTATATGAAATATATTTATTAACACACAAAAAATTATAATTTAGCACCATGGAAGTTGTTTGTATTTAACCTTAGTTGAAAATAAATTTAGTCGTAATTGAGTGCAGTTGGGTCGAATTTGATGAGTTGAATCTTTCTTTTATGGGTGTTTTGAGATGAGTCTTAAATAGGCTGTAGAATGTTGTGGTTCAATCGGTTCACTTCCAACTGTCGCAGAACTTGAGGGTAAAAATCCGTTAGAACTGGACTGACTTTTCGTAGATGTTATGTTGTGGCGCTTATTTCAGTGAGTCAAAACTATGACGAGGTACATGCTATTACAAGGTACATGTAGTGACACTTACATATATGTGTGATAAGTGCATGTGGTAATGCGTTAGTACTACAGGGCTTTATTCATCTTCTCTTTTCGTCATTTAATTCGTTGTCTTGTATGATTATAAGAACGACACATGGTAATACCATATTGATTATTCTATTGATCTGTAGATCTGGCTGTAATTTGTGTCGATAAAATCACACACATGGTAATGTTATCTCGATCCCTTTATTGGTTTCTTGATCTGTTTGTAACTTCGAAACGCTAGAGTCGCGGGATGTGACAATATTGTCGCATATAAATAACAAAAATCCACAAACAACATTTTTTAGATGTTGAAAGATAGAATATTAAGTGCTGATAAAAATGATATACTTCCCATAAAAAACAAAATCATGAAGAAAGTGTTTTTTTTTGCCTGTACAGTGGACTATCCCCTTAAGATACAAAAGCATTTTAGTTTTAAATATAATGCGACAGAAATTGAAATTAAGAAACAAGTATCTTGGGTTACATACATGCGTGCTTGTGTTGAAAAGTAACGCATGGAGGTAGAATATTTTAGATGCATATTAATTTACGCGTAAATGTGATTTTAGAATTGTTTTGTAGAGTTTGAAGCAATTAGAGAATTATTGAAATAATTATTTATCAAGAACAAGGTGTTTAAAATTTTCATCATATAAGGCGAAAAAACAGATTAATTCTTTTTATAGTAAATACATTTACATAAATTAGATTCAGATACGTATCTAAAATTCTAATCATGTTTTCTAACAGTATAATTAAGACAAGTGTTTGTGCTACTTTCGAAAATTATAGGTTCACCTGTTGTTTCAGTTATTGTTAAAGTGTCTTAATTTTGATAATAACAATTTAACATTTTTTTTCCGATACTAGGATAAGAGTTAATGAAATTTTGTATTTAATGAGCTTAAGTTTAAGGCAAAATATTAATTCTATAAAAATATTGGTAATCTTAAAAATAATTGATATTTTTAAAAGTTTTAAAATTTGATATAAAGACTGTACTCTGTACATTCATTTAAAAAATCCAAAATATTAATATTCTTATAATTATTTCTAAATGTTACTAAAGTATTATAGTGATTTTCTAGAAATTCTGGTAAGAAGCTACATATTTTTAAAATTTTACGACTCTCTTATATCGTTTTTGACCCAAGGGTAGAATCAAGCAAAAAGATTTAAAAAATATCTTAATTAATATAGTAAGTATAGTACCATGAAGACTTACCTTTAAAATAAAATCAAAAACTTTTAAAAGTATTAATTATTTTCGAAGTTATTAATATTTTTCAGAAAAATCTAAATTTTCCTTTATTTGTAATGTATTTTTATAAAAGCAACATTTTGCCTTTAACTTGGGCTTATTGGATACAAAATGCCATTAACTCTCATAGTGTTATCTGAAACAAATTTTAACTTGTTATTATAAAAATTGAAACACTAACAATAGCTGAAACAAAAGATGAAATTATAACACTGGTGAACAAAATATGACCTGTATGTTTATGGAATGAGACCTATCATTTTCAGAGTAGTTTTCTGTGCTGAATCCAAATCCGGACTCTGTTTTTTTTTCAGCACATCAAGTTTTTAAGATTTTCCGAGTTAAAAATTTTTTCAAGAAATTTTAAGCCGTATAATAAAAGGGTGTACACATTTTCTTAAACGGAAAGAAATACATGATTTTGGTGCGTTTGTTAATGCAGAATCCATTGATTTTTTTGTATTTCCGATATCATACAGTTCCTGAGATAATTAAAAAAAAAAAAACACGAAAAAAAATGGTTTTACAAAAACCTTTCATTTAACTGAATATAATTTATTTCTTAATCAACTGCACGTCGTTCTCTTCTTTTTTTGATGCAGAAAATATTTCAAGAAAGTTTTATAAATGAAGAAGGTAAATTTTAAACTTTGTATATGCTGTAAACTCAGTGAATATGGTAAATATTGCAAATATTGTAGACTTTAATGCAATGAGATACAATAAATAGTACAATGATTACATATTTCATTTTTAATATTTTGTTGACCAGTGTAATTTACGACGGTAGTGTACGTGCTGGGAAAAACATCCATCTTTTAAAAAAATTTAAAACAAAATTCTACCATGTCGAGTCATCTCCTTAGTCAACATTTTATTCATGAATATTACCGTGCTCTTCGATATGTAGATGGAATTAGATATATGGATGGAATTTTTCTTTATATCGTTTGTTGCGGTTTACTACCACATTCATTAATAAACTTTTAGGTAAGATACAATTTTTTGTTGTACATGACTGCGGTAAATTTTAGTTTAATCCAAATGTTACAAAAATAAAATAATCGTAAACCTTTACTATGGAGATTCTGATTCTTATTTGAATAATAAAATATTCTACGAATTACTTTCCTGAAGTACATTGAAATATTTTAGAGTATTTTGAATCATTCATCAATTTTTTGAAGTATGTAAAATATTTAGAAGTACCTTGTAACATTCCATGACATGTGAAGTATCCTGAGATCACTGAGAAATCTTGAAGTACCATGAAATATTCTCAAGTATGTGAAGTATCTTGTAGTAAGTGAAATATCCGCGAAAATATTGAATTATTCAGAAGTATTTTGAAATATCCTGAGTGATCTTAATGTACATTGAATTATTTCACTGTACCTTGATGTTTCCTGAAGAACTTTGAAATATTCTGTAGGATTTTAACTATCATGAAATATGTCAAATATTCTGAAGTACGTTGCAAGGTATTTCAGTACCTTGAAATACTGTGAAGGATGTGAAGTATCTTAAAGTACGTGTAATATTCTCAAGTAAAGTTAAATATTCAAAAGTATCTCGAAATATTCTAAAGTTCATTAAAACATTCTGAAATATCTTGATTTATCCTGAAATACTTGTATATTGCAATACTTCAAAGTACTTTAACACATTCAAAGTAATTAAATAATTTCTTAAATATTAAATAGTATTTAAATACCTTCAAAATATCTTCCATTACCTTGAATTAATCCGAAAGACATTGGAATATTCTGTATGATTTGAAGTATTTTGAAGCGTGTCAAATATTCTAGAATACGTTGCAAGATATTTCAGAACCTTGAACTATTATAAAGCATGTGAAGTATTTTGAAGTATATGTGATTTTCTGAAGAACAATGAAATATTCCAAAGTTCTGAAATATATTGAAATATCTTGAATTTTCGTGAAGTACATTGAAATATCCTGAAATACGTTGATTCATCCTGAAATATACGGCAATATTTGAAAGTCCTTTGAAATATTCTAAAGTATCTTCAAATATTAAAATCACTAGAATATATTGAAATATTTTCAAATACCTTTGAAACATCTTTAATTACCTTGATTTATTCTGAAGTAAATTTGAATATTCCGTAGAATTTGATATTTCCTGAAGTACACTAAAATATTCTGAAGTATTTTAAATATCTTGAAATATCCTGAAGTACTTTGAAATATTCTATAGTATCTTGAAATATTCCGAACTCATTAAAATATATTAAAGCACCTTAATCTGTTGTGAAGTATTTTGCAATATTTTGAATTATTTTAAAGTATCTTCAAGTATTATAAAGTCACTAGATTGTGTTAAAATATCCGGTAATACATTCGAATATTTCGAAGTGCCTTGAAATATTCTAAAATATTTTGAAATATCCTGAAGAATATTAGAATATGCTAGACTGCATTGAAATATCTTTAAATATCTTCTAAATATTTTTAAATACGTGGAGAAACTTTTTATAGCTATGTATGTTTTATTTTATGATGTTAATTGTAAAAAATATTAGGAATCTAAAGAAAACCGAGGTGTAATGGTAATTATTCTTAGCAGACTGCAAATTTTTCCCAGTCAAAATACTAAGGATTCAAAAAATTATATGAAACTTTAGTATAGGTTATAGTAAAGTTTTATACATTATCATAGCGTGCATCTGAAGTTCAGTATTTCGCTGAGAAAAATTCTCATTATGACACGTTTTCTCTAAATTGAAACGTTCTTTAGCAAAAATTGTAAACTTGGGTTTCTCCGTGTATCTTAAATTATATTGAATTCAGAATTAGGTATACACTTTATCGGCTGAATTGTCAATCCCTCGGATATCCCTACTATATCTTCAGATAGTATCCGTCACTATATTATCCCTAAAATCTATATATATATATAATACTCTCATCACCATACATAAGAAAATACTGTATTCAATATGATATTTATCTTACTCCGTACAATGTTTTCCTCCATTTGATTGAGTAATTCGTGCTTGAAATTTTCATTTTTGAGCTACAAAGAAAGAAATTTCCGATTCAATCAAAAGGGACAGAAATTTAATTATCGATTTGCTTTTTCACTGTTAGAAATTTCTACCCTGGTTTCCCGAAATACGTGACTGGAGTTTTATTTAGTTACAGTTTCGTAAAATTAAGTTGGAATTTCAGAAAATTCAATTACTTTCTAGTAAATTTAAGAAGCAATTTCTTAATTTTCAGTTACAAAGAGTTAAATATTCTGATAATTCTATCTGGAAATTTTGAAATATGTAATAGGGATAATTTAACGTTTTGGGTAACTGAAGTTTTATGTAGTTACATGTAACTGAAAATTTTGTTAGAGTTTCCTAATTTTATGATCAATTTTATAAAAATTCTGTTACAGTTTGGTAGTTTTAAGATACATATTATGAAAATTCAGTTGAGTTTCATAATATTAAGAAAAATTCAGCACATTTTTCGCAATTTTAAAATACCTTTACTCAAAAACATCATAAATATCGTCAAATTTTACGTTACCTTTGTAACATAAAAATTTGGTAAATTTCCGAACATTTCTAACAGTGTTAATAGTCTCATTACAACCAGACCGGGTGACAAATTAAATGATCATAGGAGAATATGTTTTACATAAATGTATGTAGGTAGTTTGTCGGAATGACATTAAAGTTATATAATCATGTAACATATTCGAAGTATGGTGCCTATCCGTGAAATCGTAAAGTCGAGTGTTGGTTTTTACGCTACTATATGTTAATCCTTCTCTAGTATACATATGTGTAGACATAACTTGAACGCACACATGTCCACTTTGTTAAACGTGGATGGATGAAGTCCCTCGTTGAGCCTGAGTTTGTGGGATGAGGCAAAAAACCAGGAATCAGTGTTGCGGGTTATGTACACTCGAGCAGCACCTATACATATATAAATAAGCTGCACTAGTAGCCAGGTAAGTCGATAATCCGCGGGTCAGACAGCGTTGAGAAGCCGCACAACTTTGCTTAGCCCCGTTTGGATGTCCCTTAGGTGCACCGAAAGCGGTCCTCGTTTCTCCACTCTCGTTTAGACTCGCTGAAATCACTTATTATCGAAGTTTCCTGAACCCTGTACTGTTTCTCTTAGAAGGATGCCAGAAAGGGCGATCAAGCGTTTAATGAAAGCTACCAACCGAGTCAAGTATACAAACTAAAATTTGATTAAGTCCATCCTCTTTATAATCCTTTTTATAATATAAAGCTATTGGTCTTTAATTCATTTAAGGTAGTTTTCGTGCCAAAAAACCAGGTCTTTGGAAGATACAAGTTTTCCTATGATTTTAACCCTTTGAAGAAAGGTGATCGATATATGGACCACCTATCTGAACGTCAATTTCCGAGCTTTTCAACGACCAAATTATGGATTTTATCACTTTTTCTTTTCATTTCGCTTGAGTAGGGTTTTTTTTTTTTTGAGGAGGAAAAATGGAGAAATCTTTTATAGACGTTGTACAGGACTCTCCTAAACAAATCATGGAAAATTGTATTTTTCATGGAAAAACTCATGTTGGGAAGAAGGATTGTTAAATTGTCATAGAAATAGATATGTAGGGGCTTTTGGGATTAAGGGTCTTTGTAATCAGCTACTTAAGAAAACTCCGAGTACCAAATTTCATTCCATATCCCATTTAAGTAACTTTGCATTTTAGTCAGCTATATTTGATCGGCCATTTTGAATTTGTAAATTTTAAGCTCGTATTCGTAATCAGCGACTCGAAAAATCCTCAAGTATCAAATTTCATCTCAATCAAGTAAATTACAGTTTAGTCAGCCATATTGAATCCAATAATTTCTTTAAAAATTCTGAATTTTTTTCACTGCAAATTGGTGAGAAACCAATCCGGTTCAATTCAAGATATCAATCCGAATGAATCAAATTGTTTTTAACCGATCTGCATCGAATAAGATTCAAAACGTTTTTCGGAATGATTCGTAATGGCTGCGATTTCTTCTTTTATTTGTATATTCTTTGATTTTTAAAATGTGTATTTGTAAACAAAAAAAAATTTTCACATCCGTAGACTTTTTTACCAAAAGAATATTTTGTGACCTATTTTTTTGAGCTAATAAAAGCTCTGGAAATTTAACAAAACAAAATTTATCAAAAAAAATCCAAATTGTTCTAACCAAAGTCTTACCAACCAGTTGGAAAAACACAACTTTTGGGGAAACACATTTAAACATAAATGACGGAATAAAACATGATTGGAGAAAGTCACGATTCAATCGACTAGAGTCTATTACGCAAAATCCTTTATATGGCACATTTCTAATAACTTCTAGATTCGAAATATGTGTTACGTCACAACTACGTAAATACTTACTTTATTCGAAGATTCCTCGTTTCAAGTTAGAATCGAATAATCCTCGCTTAGAGATGAGGATAAGTCAGTGAAAGACATAATGATTATTAAAATAATGCAAATTAAATTAATTTAAATAATTAGAATTGATAATAAAAGTTGAATTAATTACAATTTGTAATACAATAAATCGACGAATGAGGGCACAGGCTATTTGTTACTTGAGAAAGAAGAAGACATAAAGAAAGAGGGATGATGGGGGGGGGGGGGGTCTCGTACTTTTGAGAAATTCTTGAGTTGATTCACGGATCAATCCACACGTTGTGAGTGCGTAGTAGCAAGGATCCCTACAGGTGCGACTGCGATGAAGTGATTGCTCCCACAGGTGTGAAAAAGAGACAGAAATATAATCCACACAAGTATGACTGCGACAAGATAATGATCCTTCTTCATTACCGAATCGAAGATTTTTTCGCAGATCTAAACGGAGAGCAGGATGTCTTTTACGACTTGGGAATTTGAGTTCTAAATTGTCCTGGTCGAATTTTACGATTTCAAACAAGGAGATTTTTGGAGTTGAAATCAAAGAAGTCGCAGTGTACTATTGTCGCAAAACCGCTGATAATTTTGAAGGAAAATTCAACTGACGAACGGGACGAAAATTAACTACTCGCTCTTGTTGTGGGCCTCTTTTATATTTTTCTCTACAAATTGACAGTCATCGTTTTATGTGACGTAGACATATTTTTTAAGAGATTTCATTTATTTCTCCCTACTTCTGATTTCTCTTTATTGATTTTCTCATAGATTTTTACTAAACCTAACTTTTGCGTATTAAATATTTTTATGCCAAGTTGAATGATTTTTTGTAGATTAATGTGAGTATTTGGCAAACTCAAAGTACTCTTTTTACGGCTGGAGGGGGAGTTAAAGTGGGGATTTTTACCGTCCGCGCGCATCCGCTGGACGGTAAAAATCCCCACTCCTACTCTAACTCCTCCTCCAGCAGTAAAAAGAGTACTTTGAGTTTTCCAAACACTCACATTAATCTACAACAAATCATCCAACTTGGCATAAAATATAGTGTCACTCCGCACCAAACTTTTGTTGTCGCGCGCATGGACGCCTCGGACTGTCAACATTGGCCTCGGACAACAAAAGGTACGATCGCTGCATCGTAACACAATATACTATTAAATACGTCGCGGGACGTGACATATGCAAAAAAAATAATCCATTTTTCAAAACCACATACGTGGAAGACCCCTTTAAGGTACTTTTCATCCACGAAAATTAGACCTCAAGCAAAAATAGTTAATTTTGCTTTCAAGAACAGCAATATTATTATTAAAGGGCTATTAAAAAGATTATTTTACAAGAAAAAAATTTGAAATAGAGAAAAATAATTTTTTTAATAAATGTTATTTTTGACCCAACTTTTTACATTCTCATCATGGATGAGAAGGTATTGGTTTTATGTCAAAAATGACTTTCGAAATTTTCATCAAATCTTTACGTTTTGAGACCCCCTGAGTCAGAAAAAATGGTTTTTACGAAAGTGTCTGTCTGTCTGTCTGTAGGTCGTGTGCGGCATAACTCGATAGAATTATCAGATTGAATTGAGCTTTGGTACACTTTATCGGAGCCGAAAAAGTAAGGACAAGTTCGTTAACCAGCCACATCCAATGAAAATTGAGGGATTGAGCACTACTTTTGTGTTTTTGAAAATAATTTTTTGAAAAAATCAAAAATTTCAATACTGGTTTTTGATAATGCTCATAAATCTCTACAAATTATCCTGACAACATTTTTTGATTAAATCAAAATTAGAAATGTTACAGCATATTCAAATTCGAAAAAAGTCAATATCAAAATTCCATTTTCCAGTTAAATTATACGAGATACGAAAAAACGTTATGATACAATATTATTTTCTACATAAAGACCTACAAATTTGAATTGTAACATTTTTTCATAAAATGCATATTTTTCTTTATAATTAAAAAAAAAAAAACTATTGAAAATCCAAAATTCAATTTTTTAGCAATAATATTCGAAACACGAAAAAAACGTAAGAATACAAAGTTGTTCGTTTCAAAAAGATCTACAAATTTTGTCCCAAACAGTTTCTGATAAAACATATATTTTTCCTTCAATTCCAAAAAATACGATTAAAATTCAAAAATTCCATTTTTTAGACAAAATATGAGAGATACAAAAAAAACGTTTAGATGGAAAATTGTTTGCCTAAATGAGGTCTACAAATTCTCATTAAGACATTTCGGGGCAGGATGTATATTTTATGTTTTGATTTTTAATATTAAATAAATTCGATTTTTTTCACCAAAATATGTAAGATACGAAATAAGCGTTGTTCTGCAAAATCGTTTCCTTAAATAAAGTCTACGATTGTTTTTTCTTTTTGAGAGATTTGGAAGAAAATAAATTATTTTAATCATGTAATTTATTAAAAAGTTACTGAAATGTATATAGAAAATCGAGCGCGAAGCGCGAGCGCCATGATGAGAATGTGTTCCTTAAGGCTGATAGAGCCTTAAGCAAATTGAATTTCCTGTTTCACTTAATTTCAAAAAGAAATTGAGTGACTTTGAGAAAATTTGTAATTCACATCGTCTGTAATATTATTATAAAATTGGTTTGATCTTCATTATCAAATTATAATAAATAAACTTGAATGTATGTATGTATCTTTTTCTTGAAAAAGTGATTTGTAATTTATAAAAATGGCATAATTTTTAAAAATTTTGTAAGAAGCGATAAGAAAATAAGTTTGGGCAAAAATAAAATTTATTAATAAAATTATTTCTCTCTATTTCAAATTTTTTTCATGGAAATTAATCTTTTCTCTTCCAAAATAGCTCTTCAATAATAATATTGCTATTTTTGCCTGAAGTCTAATTTTTGTGGATCAACTACCTTAATGACAAGAAAAGTCTTTGAATCGTAAAAATGTGTGCATTACTATGCGGTCGAAGAACAATTTGTTCTATTCACTAACAAATGATTAGTTTTTCTACGATTTGGTTGAATTAAAAATTTCTTTTTTTTTGTACACGGAGAAACTTTTTATATCAATTTTTACTATTGTATTTTTCAATTTAGGGAAAAACGTATCACTTTGAGAATTTTTTTTAGTAAAAACACTAAACTTTATAATAATGATATGTAAGTTCAGTATAAACTATAGTAAAATGTGGTTCTATGAACTATGCTGAAGTTTCATATGATTATTATAAAGTTTAGTATTTTTACTAAAAAGAATTCTCAGTGATACGTTTTTCCCTAAATTGAAAAATACTATAGTAGAAGTTGATATAAAAAGTTTCTCCGTGTAGATTATTTTTATTTGTGCAACTAAAATTAAGATATAGTGACAATAGGATCAAATAAAATTCGCAACGAATGAAAGTTATTGCGAATGGTAAGGAGGACAAATGAAAATTGTGTGAAGTGATGAGTCAGACAAAGGAAATGAATAAGCTAAAGTGGACCTACTATTAAACAGTGTAATAACTTGTTGACATTTGAAATTAACGTATGTAGTATACCACAATTTGTAAATTGTCTGCTAGACATTATAGTGCCTTTGATCACTTGGAATTTTCACGAAGGTGTTATTTTTAAAGCGTCCCTGTTCTCACACTAACAGCGAGAGTGAATGTTAACTTTGTTACCCGGCGCTCAGGACACGAATGTTTCTATCAAGCATCTCCTGTTCAGCTAAAGCTTGCGTGTACGAGGTATAAGCTTATAAAACAACGGTTTTCACGGCGTCTGCTAAATTTCCCCAGGGTTAACTCCTGTATATTATGTGTCCTGAAGGGCGGCAGCCATGCCTGTACTTCTATTCTTACCGCTTCTAGTTTTGCCGTTATTTCGCGTGATAGCATCTCTTTCCATAACTGACATCCTACATGGTTATAGTAAATATCTCTAGCCATTTCCAACTTACTCGAAACTCGACGTCTTCTTCAAGGAAAAGTGGCTGAGGTATCGGTGCATCTGACAAACATCTTAAAATCATAGAAGCCATGCTTGCACTTCAGTTTGCAGGAGGTTCAATAGAGGTGAATATTAAAACATAATATTTTCCTTTCAAGAAGATTCGACCGTGTCTATGAAACCCTCGGAAAAGTTAATTAATTACCACTTTAAAAGATGTTAGTACCATTATTCAATACATAATATTAGACAAAAATGTTCGCTTTATCGGGAAAAAATTTAATGATAAAAAAAAGTATTTTTTAATAATAATTACTGTAGGTCAAAATTCAATTTAGGTTTTTTTCAACTTTACTCTTTAAAAATAATTAGATTTTAGAGAATAATGGCTCATTTTATTCTTCAGACAATTTTAAAAAACTCCACTGTTTTGACTTATTTGACTCTTATTTTTTAACTCCAGATACTTGTTCATAAAACTTATTCAATTTTTTGAAATTCCTGACTAGCAGTTAGAAAATAAGATTAATTAAAAATTCTATGATAGTGGAGTTTTTGAAAAATGTTTAAGGAAGGAAATGAGCTATCATTCTTTGAAATCCGATAATTTTTAAAGAGAAAACTTGCAAAAAACTGCATTGAGCTTTGACCGACAGTAATTGTTATTAAAAATAGATTTTTAATATTTTTTATTTTTTCTCTGATGAAATTGACATTTTTCTTTCAGAATATGTATTTGATAACAGCTCAAACAATTTTCAAAGTGGTATTCAATTAAGTTTTCCAAGGGCTTTCTAGCCTGGGTCGAAGTACCTCCTTAAGGGGATCCGCCACCTTTAATATTTTATTTTTTGAGCTTTGACCTTCCATGTAATTTGTTTTATATTTAGTACCTTTATTTAAAAAGTTTTCGGGTTTTGTTTTGCAGATATTGACATCTTCATGCATTTTTAAACCAAAAATTTTGAGTTTTTTGGGCATTTTTATGCCATTTTTTGACTTTCAATAACTTTTTTGTTCTTAAAGAATTGTCACGATTATTTTTTTATTTTGCTCCTTACAATGTGCAGCAACTTTAAGCTATGGAAAATAAGGCAACACGACTGAAAAAAAGTTACAAGTTAAATAATATAAAAAAATAAATAATAATATCACAGAATAAAAAAAATTGTATCTATCTTTTTAGCTAGAGTTCTTTCCATACCAATAAATATTGATAATGTAACAAAGAATAAGTGTTAACAAGTTTAAAGGCCTGTGTCTAATACTTTAGATTTTATTCAAAAATATGTTGCAACAAACACGGAAAATCACACCTTGCGCAAAACGGAGTTTAAAGTCTTGTAGTGAAGTCTTAATACTAAATCATATGTGTATGATTAAAAATTTCAAGGATTTGAAACCAATCGAATCCTCAAATTATAAAAACCAAAACCAAATTTTGACCAAAATCACCACACCTCAATAAAACTATTAGAAAACAAACCGTGAGAAAACAAACAAAAGCGGTTTGTTTTCTAATAGTTTTATTGATGTGTGGTGATTTTGGTCCAAATTTGGTTGTGTTTTTTGTATTTTGAGGATTCGATTAGTTTCAAATCCTTGAAATTTTCAATTGTGATTTTGTTTGGACGTTGAGAGGAATTCGGGTTGATAGTGATACGGGTTCAAGTTTAAAATTATGTGTATATACATAAAGGCAATATATATTTTGTTTTTATAGGGATACCTGTTACATACCTTTTTTCATATAATTCAGAAATATTAGTATATAAATAAGCAAACTATTTTATGTAAAAAGCTAATTCTCGCTAAAAACGCGTTATTCGTAAATCGTAGTAACTTTTAATTTGATCTATTTTCCCTAGAAAAAAAAATTAGATTACCTTGAAAATTTACACACACACTCAGAAAAGTAAAGAGAATAAAAAAATAAGATTTTTGGAAAATATCCAAAAGATCAAAAATATACAAATTAAAGGTGGTGGATTGGTCAATAAAAAGTAGCAGCGGTGAGCAAAAACGTAGGCTTGAAGTTTTGCTCTCGAGAGAAAAGAATTACCATTCATTTGGCGAAGGATGTTTTCACAGGATCGGTATAATTATAGGCCAAAGTGTTCTAAAGGGCCGAAAAACTTGTTAGCGCTTGGAGCAACGATCATTCGCGGGATTCTCACAGAAATCTGACTTTGAAATTCCTTTCAAAATATGTTGAAGCTGATAGGAGGTTTCTTCTGTTTTTTGTTTGCTCAAGTTGTATTCAGTATTAAATTCTGATTAACAAAAACATATGTAAATAGAACTTTCGGCATGCAAAAGAATTTATTTTTAAAAATTGTCTGGATTTAATATCAGGCTTAAGGTAGTTGATCCACGAAAATAAGACCTGAGGAAAAAATAGATAATTTTGCTTTCGAGAATAGCAAAATTATTATTGAAGGGCTACTTGGAAGAGAAAAGATTAATTTCCATGAAAAAAAATTTGGAACACAGAAAACTCATTTGATTAATAAATTTTATTTTTGCCCCAGCTTTTATTCTTATAGCTTCTTACCAAATTTTAAAAAATTATGCGATTTTAATAAATTACAAATCATTTTTTCAGAAAAAGATTCCCTACAACTTAACAATTTCCAATTTTCGAAAATGAATAAATTATTATCAAATTCAGCAATTTGTTTATAAAAATTTCGTTTTGGAAAATGTTTTTTTAATGGTTTCAGCCATTAAAGAATGTATTTTAAAAAATCAGAAACGGTGAAGTTGTGGGAAATCTTTTCTCTGAAAAAATAATTCATGATTTATTAGAATCGCATAATTTTTTAAAATTTAGTAAGAAGCGATAAGAAAACAAGTTGGGTCAAAAATAAAATTTATTAATAAAATTATTTTTCTGTGTTTCAAACTTTTTCATGTAAAATAATCTTTTCTCTTTCAAAATAGCTCTTTAATAATAATATTGCTATTCTTGAAATTAGAATTATCTATTTTTGTCTGAGGTCTAATTTTCGTGGATGAAAACAACCTTAAGAGGATTTGATCTTTTATTGGAGTTTTAAAGCAGATCCCTGCAAAATTAATTTTCTTTGATACTTGAAGAAAGAATTTATTGAAAGCTCCAGTATTCTTTAGAATATGGAAACTTAAAGATCAATGTATTTTCTCCACTATCACATCTACAGCTTCTCTTATTTACTTCCTTACACAGTAACAAAATTAATTTTAAAAAATTGATTATAGCTCTCATGATTAAATTTTAGGAATTTTGTGATAAAATCAGCATCACATGAATAGATGCTTATATGTCAGCCATTAAGATTTTATCTGGGACTTAATTTGGCTATTTCTAAATAATGGACCTTTACCATTTCAACTATTTATGTCTTATCTACCCCATTTAGTTCGTTTATCTTGAAACTATTGACCATAGTCCTTAAGTTTAGACAGCAAGCAATTTGTCATTTCCAGAAATTATTTTCATGAACCCTATGTTAAATTACTCTTTTTACTACAATCATCAGATAATTCAGAATGGTAATATTTTTTTGATTATAGTATACTATTTTATTCACTAGTTTTCGATTTAAAAAAACAATTCATAATCGTAAAATATTTACTTTAAGCTTTTCAGGCCTGAATCATTTCTACCAATTCAAATTTCAACATTCATGGTTGAAGCGTTTTTGAGATCCCTGATTATGAATCCGAAGTCAAGATCAAAAAACTTTTAAATCCACAATGGCGAACAAAATTTGTAAAAATAGAACTATTTTTGATGGAAACATCAACATTTTTCGTCAAATTGATTTTGTTTCCACATTTTCAGTTCAATTTATAATTATTCGGTTTATAATTTTGAAATTTTAATATTAGATTTGAAATGCAACCACTGTTTAGAGTTTTATGGAATGATCGATTCTTGATCGATTTGGAAGTACTTTTGAAAAAAATATTCAGCATTAAATTTCTATGATAACTGTCAAAGTCGATTTTTAAATTCTTTTCGTGTATAATTACACATAAACAAATAAATAGGCAAAATAACATTTTCAACAATATTATTTCTTACTTACGGAAAAAATATAGTAAAATGATTATTTCGCACATTTTTCGTAATGTATATTTATAACGTAAACATAAATATTTTGTTCGATATCCATGTACATTACTATACATAAACAGTATTTATAAAAAAAACACTTAACTACGATAGTTGTTCAATAAGTCCTTAATAATAGATATGAAAACAAATTATTTTGTGTAGACTTTTTTTAATTTTTCAACATAATCTCTTTTTAACTCTATACATTTTTCCGAGCGTTTGTCCAATTGTTTTGAGCCGTCAAATAGTAAGGTTTTGGGAGGTTTTCAAAATAGGTATCTGTTTGGGCGATGACCTCCTCGTTCGTTGTGAATCGTTGTCCGTCGAGCCATTTTTTCAGGTTTGGAAATGAAAAAAAGTGACTGGTGGCCAAATCCGGTGAATACAGTGTATGTTGTAATAATTCGAATTTTAATTCCATAATTTTGACCATCGAAACCACGCAAACACGGCCCTAGTAGCGAGAAACGATGCAAATAATTTTGGTTTTGGTTGAACAAAAAAAGTTGGTTTTACATAATAGTCGATTATTTATTTACGAAATTTATAAAAGCTGCTATGATAATTAATAATCACAATTATTTTCTCATTATTTCTTTCGTAGTCGAAAGCGTCTTTTTTCCACAGAAAGATTTTCAAATTCTTTAAAAATTTTCTTATCAAGTATCATTATTTTAATAATTTCAAAAAATCATACAATGTGAATGATTTACCAAGAAAGAAACTATATTTAAGTGTTTGTTTATAAATGCAATTTGTTTATAACAATGTACAAGGACAGGTCGATAAGTTTTTATAAAAGCACAAAATATCAATTTGTTTTAGGTTGGTTTATTTTTATTTTTCAACATAGTCTCCTTGTAGCTCGATAAACTTCGCTCAGCGATTTTATAATTTTTTCAAGTCGTCTAAAAAGTAAGATTGTAAAAGTTTTTCAAAATAGGACTCTGTTTCGGTGATGACGTCCACTTTTGTCTCAAAACTTTTTCTGGAAAGCCATTTTTTAATGTTTGGAAAGAGGAAAAAGTCATTGGGGTCTAAATCCGTTAAATACTATAGATGCAGCAACAATTCGAACTTGCGCAGCTGGGCCAATAATAACGCATCATATTCTCCATTTATCGTTCGTCCTTTCTCTTGGTAATATTATTATTAAATCGCATCGGTCCATCATATTCATGTTAAAGTGTCACCATTTTCCTTTAATAATCAGTATGTGTCATTTTGCTGAAGTGTAAAGAACACGCCTTCTTTGTGCTCTAACCCTGTCAACTTTTGTGCCAACAAAACAACATTTGCGGGAAGCGCTGCTTTTTTGCTTTAGCTCAAAGAAAAGTGCAGCTGAAGAACATCGATTGCTATGTGAAGCATATGCGGAAATGATCCATTAATAAAAACATGTGAGTATTGGTTCCGGCGTTTCAAGAGTGGCGATTTTGACACCAGTGACAAAGAACGCGAAGGGAAGCCAGTAAAGTTTGTAGACGCTCGGTTAGAGGCGTTATTGGACCAAGATTCATGCCAAACGCTGATACCTTGGAAGTGACTCATCAAGCGACTTCAAATTGTCCCAAGACGATGGGTATGGTGCAAACACAAGGATGTTGAGTTCCGCATGAACTCAAGCCAAGAGACGTCGAACGCCTTTTTTTCACGTGCGAACAATTGCTCTAAAGGTAAAATCGGAAGGGTTTTTTGCATCGAATAATGACGGGGGACGAAAAGTGGATCCACTACGACAATCCAAAGCGCAGAAAATCGTGGGTTAAGCCCGACCATGCATCAACTTCAACGGCCAAATCGAATATTCATGGCAAGATTGAGCCGAACATTGAAGTTTAAACGCCCCCAATATGCCAAAAGACATGACAAAGTGATCTTTCAGCACGACAACGCTCGGCCACACGTTGCTAAAGTCGTCAGGGAAACTTTGGAAGCACTTAACTGGGATGTCCTACCTCACCCTCCGTATTTTCCAGACATTGCTCCTTCGGACTACCACTTGTTCCGGTCGATGTCTCATGGCCTGGCTGAGCAGCACTTCACTTCTTATGAAAAAGCCAAAAATTGGATCGATTCTTGAATCGCCTCAAAATATGAGAAAGTTTTTAAATGCGGTATTCGTATGCTGCCTGGAAGATTGTCAAAGGTAATAGAAAGAGATGGGCAATACTTTGAATAACATACATTGTACCAATTTCTCTGAATAAAGCTTCAAAATCACCAAAAATAGCCTCAAAACTTATTTGTACACCTAATAGATTAAGAAGATTCCGTTCACATCCCAAACAACCGTTCCCAACACCTCGCCCGACAATTTCACCGTCTCCGCCTTCTTCGGGACTGATTCTCCTGGTGCTATCCACTGTTTCGAATGTTCCTTTGTCTCAGGCGTATAAAAATTGATTCAAGTTTTATCAGCAGTGATGTACCGATAGAGAAATTCACTAGGATTGCGACGGAAAACGCTAAACCAGCCATCGAATCGGTCACACGATTGCGTTTATTCTCGACGGTGAGTAAACGCGGCATCCATCTTGCCGACAGCTTTTTCGTAGACAATTTCTCATGCAAAATTGTATTTACAGTGCTATGTGATATGACTATAGCTTCAAAAATTTCTCGCACTTTCATTCGTCGATCGTTTAAAATCATATCGTGAACTTTTTCGATGATTTCTGGCGTTGCTGCCTAAACTGGACGTCCCGAACGGGATTTATCACGAGTTTAAACTCATTCACCCGATTGTACACAGATATAAAACGATGTTGCAGATGCGTCATGAACTTCATCTAACTCGGCCTTTATTTCTTTTGGTGTAATAAAAATCTTTATGTTTTCGTTGCGAATATACAGTCTGTCAAAAAAGTACCGGGAATTGGTCAATAAAACGCAAACTATTTATTATTCATCCAAATTTATTTTATCGCCTTCAAAGTAGGCCCCTCTCGAAATAATACACTTATGCCAACGAATAATCCAATCATCAAAACATTTTTTAAACGTATTTTTCGGAATCGACTTCAGTTCTTGCCGCAATTCTTTTTTATGTCTTCTATCGACTGAAAACGGCTGCCTGGAAGTGGTAATTTGAATTTTGGAAAGAGAAAATGTCGGCTGGAGCCATATCAGGGGAATACGGTGGTTTAAAATGGTACGAATTGATTCGTGAAACACAGAAAGTTCAGCGGCAATATCTCTTAAACTTAAGTAAAGATTTTCAGTCACCATTTCCTTCACTTTAGCGATGTTAACTGCAGTTAAAGACGTTGATGTCCGACCAGAGCGAGGCAAATCTTCCACTATATCTCGACCGTTTTTGAATGCACTGTACCACTCATATGCACGTATTTTTGATAAACTCGATTCACCGTAAGCCTTCTCTAACATTTTCAGCGATTCCGCACACGAAATTCCATTTGCAATGCAAAATTTGAGACAAATTCTTTTTACGATACTCTCATCCATTGGAAAAATCGCGAAACACACTTGAGATAAACTGACAACATCGAGCACTGCCAACTAACTAAATGACAGATCGTGATTGAACTCCATG
The DNA here is from genome assembly GCA_030998225.1 of Diplolepis rosae. Classification (NCBI taxonomy): domain Eukaryota; kingdom Metazoa; phylum Arthropoda; class Insecta; order Hymenoptera; family Diplolepididae; genus Diplolepis; species Diplolepis rosae. Next base: position 3,907,685 of record JAPYXD010000581.1, on the reverse strand, counting down.
TCAGTATAGAGGACAGTGGTGCCAATTTAGCGTCAAAAAGGTTTTTGACAATCTGTTTCAGCGGGCTTTTTGAATGATCAATTCCCGGTACTTTTTTGACAGAATGTACATTAAATGTAAGAAATAATTGATTCATTTGATTTTTTTTCGCAAATAAGAGATAATATTGTTCAAAATGTAATTTTTTCCATTTATTTGTTTTGTTACACGAAAAAAATTTTAAAAATCGTTTTTGACAGTTATCTTAGAAATTTAATGCTAAATATTTAAAAGAAAAGGTACATTGAAATTTTCGAATTTTTCAACACTTAATTTCTTTTGATCACTTGAATTATAAGTGTACACCAGATTTAAAGATTTTGATAGATTTTGAGAAATTCCGAAAGATTTCAACAGCAATTCAACTCCTAAATAAATCTAAAATCAAATAATTTTAAACAGTTTTTCATAATTGTTTAAATAATGTCTATATTTTTTATTATTTCCTTATAGTTACACTAGTTTAAAATTGAAAATTTGAACATAATGTTATTTGCTCAAAAGTCATTAAATATTTAAATATAACAGTTGTTTAAACTTCCTCAGTCTATGAGCTGAAAAAACGTCAACTTTTGCAGTGTAGATAGACTTCCAAGGGGAAGTGCAAGTCATTCGGAAAGAACAAAGTTGGGCAGCTGACATATTCGTTTCCGGTTTCTATAACTTTCCTCCTTCATCCTTTCGCTGAATTCACCGTCTAATTCTTCCGTTCTTTTCCCCTATCCCCTCTCTCTTTCCTGACCGTTTCTTTTTTGAGGCAACACTTGTATTGATTCTCCTATCTTGAATTTACAGCGGCGTAAAGAAGGAAATCGAAGAGTGTCGTTGAAATTTCTATTTCCGATCCTTCAAAAAAATATTGAACTATTCACAATGTGACGCTAAATGAAAAATCTGTCCGCGTAAAGTTTTTCTTCAAGTTATGCGAGTCAAGAAGTTCTCACTGCATGAAATTTTGAAGAACACCACTTGCGTTTACGCATTCTTTTTATTATCACTTGGAAGAAGATGAAAATCTATATAGGCTGTATAAAAAAAGCGGAATGGTCTATTATCTCGAGAGAACTGAGTTTTAGAAGAAAATATTTTAGATAAAAGCTGTTCGACCTTAAAAGTTCTATTCATTAGTGAATTGAGTTTCGAGTTTAGATCTGACTGGGCCAATGGCAATTTTTCAAATAAAAAGATCAAATTCTATTGCTGAAAATAAAACACTTTTGATGTTAGGGTTGGTTTTCACATTTCAGGTATAATGAAAAAAATATTTTTTTTAGTTTTTAATTTTTTAAATCTTTTTTTTCGTGACGTCCTAAGTTTTAATTCTAGAGATAGTTCCTAGCTAAAAGTCTAGAGTCTATTGTCCTATCTACGTTCCTCAGTTTATTGGTAAAGAGGTAACAATTTTCCGGGTCAAGGACAAACTAATGAAATTAATAAAAATTATTTTAAATAAGAACAATATTCAATAAATTTTGGATAAAAAATATAAAAATTAGGTGACCGAAACGATTTTGTTAATTAATTCAGTTGATTGCAGTTTGGTGCTTCCCTCTGGTCGGTATTAATCGTTTCTCTAACTTTAAAAGAAAACACAACTCTGTAAATCTGACACAAATTTTTAAAAAAAGGACAGTGTATGAAATTAGAATTATATTTTTTGCCAACTCTCAGGTAAATCCCTTATTTGAATGCCAATGGTAAAATTTGGAGGTAAGACCTTAAATCCAGGTATGCGATGACTTGGTTGAGACGATGCACTTATAAATTCCTCTGAGATTAACATTTATTCAAATTTGGTTAGACTTCAATTTCTCACTTTTACTTACACGTGCTAATTCCGTTAGTTTATTTTTACACGGCGTGACGATAAAACGAATCTTGGTCTCTTGATGACTCTGGACTCCCGACCATCCACGACTTTGCTTAAGGCCATGATCAATCAAGCCACGTGACTAAATTATACGTTTATTCGTTCATGTGAGATAACTTTTTCAATTTACAAAGTATCTTTCTGAAAATTGGGAAACTTTACAAAAAATAATAAAGCACGTTTGTTCTTTATAATTTTCTGTTGTATTTCCCAAATTTCCATCAAAACATTTTATAAATTAAAAAAGTTATCTTACACGAACTTTTTCTGGCATTTGGTCACGTGATCTGGTTGATCTATGGCTTTAAGGTCCAAAACATATGCTAATATAGGTCGTCTGTACTTTCGAGACGATTTGGAGTTCCCATTAGAATCTTAATAGTCAATGTGTTGAGTTAAAAGTATGGTCCAGCTTGTCTGCGTACCTCGTTGATGTGTTACACTGATTTTTCCAGTCTGTGTAACTATTCGAAGGGATCTTCTTTATAGTGTAAATTTTTTCTTTTTTTCTTTTCAGGGATGAAGGAGAATGCATTTACGCACGTTGTGTAAGACTCGGTCTAGGCAATACCCACTAAACTCAAAACCTCTGTTTCCTCGCCAAACAATGACCTCGTAACAGCGATTAGCATTACTTCGGGGTCATTGCCTATAGACGTAATGCACCGAACCTCAGCGTCCTTCTATCCTGCCAGCTTGACCTTTATTCGCGGCCTCTCTAAGGCATCTCCAGCAACTCTTGCTTCGATTTGATCCCCGGCAGTCCGCCGCTACGTGGCCAAAACCAAAACAGCGATGGCAGCGGTTTATCTCCATCTTCCGGCGGACCCTGCAAGAGACCCACCCGATTTTGATGTGGGTCGTTTTCAGCAGCAGCAGGGCTCGCGCTTCCTCCAGTTCTTGTGCCTTTGAAAGGCCTCTTCATCATGAACACCTTCATTTCCGATAACGGCTCCTCCTGGGTCAACTACGTCGTGGAAGGCAGAGTCCAACCTCTCTCTGTTCTTCGCGGCACATTTTACTTCGACCAGGAGGTCCTTCTATCTAATCTCTCTAATTCCCCCGATCGTGACCCCTAACTCCTCAGTGTTTACGCGGTTCTACAGACTTTTCAAACTCGCCGCGTAGCTGACCCCCTCCGAAGGCCTAATTAACACCGCCTCTTTGCGGGCCCGTTCTGGCTGATCTGTTCTTCTTGTCTCAGACTTGGGCTTTTCCTTCTTCCGAAGGTCCTTCCTAGCAGGAAGCTCCACCCACTCCTCTGGTTGCTTTGAAGTTTTTGGCCTCTTCTCTTCCGGCTTCTTGGCCGCAGTCACATAGCAATCACTGCTCCTTGAGGTTACGCAATCTAGCTGATTCCTGAAGCGTCTCCGCGATGCCCTCCGTGATGGGCGTGCGGAGCGCGGCAACAACGGGGGCCAGTGGAAATCGCATCGGGGCCTACACCCGCGGTCCTGTGCCTTGGGCGGACTTGGCTGTCCGCGTCGACCGGGGGAGGAATCTTTCTAATCCTCCCCTGGTTGGCGCGGCTAGCCGGCCTGCCTAACGGGCGTGTGCCCGCGGATGGGAGTCCTGGGCGAACGGACGACGGAAGAGTCGTACGCGACTTTGAGCTAGAACCAACTGCCCGCGAAGTTTAAAGCCGAAAGGCGGTTCCGCGGGCGGTGTATTGGTTCGTGAGAGGGGGTTTTCTGGTTTGAACAGGTATGCCTAGACCCGTCCTAGCAGAGTCCTGTACAACGTCTATAAAAGCTTTCGCCATTTTTCCTCCTCACCAAAAAAAAAAAAAAAATCATGTACGATTAAGTCAAACATTGCGTTCGAAGTTCGCACTCCGAACGTGAAAGCTACACTGAAATTCCATTCCACATAAAGTATTGAACTACCTATTTCCAAATTTTTACAGTATACTCTGGAATATTTAAGAAACATTTATCGATAGAAAAACAAATTTTCTTTTAAAAATTACAGAAAAAGTAGTTACTTTCAAAATTAGCGCTTCAAAATACATACACTAATACAATCAACATCGATCAAAAACGTATTTTATATATAAAATTTCCCAAGTATATATATATATATATATATATATATATTATATATATGTATTTCTCTATGTGTATGCATGTTTCTACCTATGAGTATTATTCTATTGACGTATGAATACTCAGTGTATTCTGAGAAACTTTTATATGTTATGATGAAATTGATGTGGGAAGTGTGTTGCTATCGAATATTGTAGATATTGTAGACTGGTAGTAAAAACTTGTTCAAGTTACGTTGGGTGCAGGTGGCGACTATCCGATCAGTTTTTCGTGTTGCAGGACCACCACTGCTTGCTAGAGCTGTTCTTCAGGGAACTGCAGAACTGCCGTGCGATATTCGTCCACCAAGGCAAAACGACTCGGCTACTCTTGTCGTTTGGTACAAAAACGACATTACACCCATCTACAGGTGAGGTTCAACATAACTTATATTTTAACTACACTCTTCAAATCTGAATTAGTGAAAAGTGAGTCACTAATTCAATTTAGTGAAAAGTTCTACTAATTACTTGTCATTTTTTTACTACAATCAGAAAAATATTTGACTAATCTAACCAAAATTATGTTGGATCAACCGAAGAATTTTCTTACTATACAGTTGTCCAAATTTTTGAACCAATATTATTTTGTTATTATACGAGCAACAAAATTTTTAGCTGACTCAGAAAATTTTTTTGCTTGATTCTATTAAATATTTTTCTTGATCCTACAAAATATGTTTTAAATCTTGTCAAATAATTTTAGTGATTTCAGGCTAAATTTAGATGGATCAAACAAAGAGTTTGCTTACTATGCGGTTGACAAAGATAAACAAAAATTTCATTCATCTGGCCATAATATTTCTTTTAATCAGTCAAATGCAATCAGCAAAACGATTTTATTCAACAAAATAAATATTTGTTTCATTCAACTAAAGCTTGTTCAAATGTACCATCTTTGGTTGACCGAAATGAATTTTGCTTGGATTAACCAAATATTTTTTAAAGAGTATCGAGTTTCCTTAAATTAAAAGTTCAAAGGTAGAATGTTAAAAGGAGACAATGGACAAAATTGCAATTTTATAAATAAGCAAAAATGTATTTTCAAAAATCAGAAATGCAGATCCAATGAAAAACAAAAATATTTTCCTGAGCTGGAGTTTGTTGAATGAAGACAAAAAAAGTTGAATTAGAAATCGTCATTCAATTCCAAGAAAATACGTATATATTTCGACAATATATTCAGAAGATTGGCTCTGTCAGGTTTTCAAGCACGATTCGGCTACGAATACTGATCTGAAATTTAATTGAATATTTGAAAAAAAAACCATCCACCCAGTTTCAAGCAAATGATGCTCCCAACTTTTAATTAAGGGTATTTATCAAGTGAAACCCGTGATCAGGAAAAGTAGTTTAGTTCCCTTCAAGATTTTTCTACAATACTGAATATTCATGGCTGAAATATTTTTGCCGTGATATCAATTAGTCTTGTTATATTCGACTAAACAATTACATTTTTTTAATGTTTATGATACATACACGTAATTAACATTGACCTACACAAGCCAATACAAATCCCCTTCAATTTATAATTATCCTTTTTCATTAAACATTGAGTCACAACTTGGTGCCAGGGTCTCTAATTATCTAGATAGAAAGGAAGGATAGAGTTTAAGATCAAAGCGATAGGTACGTTTACGTACGTACTATGTCGGAAACGATGCTCCAGTAATTTCTTACACTTCATTAGACCAACCGCGCAATTGACGTGAATCGAGTGATAAGATCTCGAAGCGCAAAAGCGCGATGATATCTATGACCATAAATTACGGCTGACCATATATATATATATATATATATATATATATATATTAATGAAAGAGATAGATCCGGAAAACTAAAAGCACGTGTCAGAGTAATGTGGGAAGGGAGGCTTTTTATTGCGCCCAAATTTTCCGGACGATCGAGCAATAATGACCCGGGATTAAGGCGAAGGGTCTCTTTTTCCCTGTTTTCGTATGGCAGAGCATGTAGATCGTGAACCAGCTATACCTAATTTCCATCTTTCAGGATTTGAAAGGCTCTTCTCACGTCTCGACACGCAATACTCAACGCAATAAACAGACATAGTTTGTGATATAAGTGCTCGATTATGGATATCGAGAGAGACTATTATGAACTATAACTATGTTTGTTGACTCACGTCCCACACTTGAACCTTCAAATCTAGTCATCAGTTTTATGTATAGGGGGGAAATAATGCAGTAATGAGAACCTATGTAGATGGGCAATTTTTCAGAAAAACGGTCATTTTCTACGCTAAAATGAGGGGGTCTGAGTAAATGTCACAAATTACTAGTACTACTTTAAAAATCGATTCAAATCTTGAAAAACGCTACTTTTATTTTCAATCCATGCCACTTACCGATAGTTATTATTTATGTTATAACTTCCGATTGAAAAAAGGTTGGAAAGACTACACTGTTAAACATTTTATTAAATTTAATACACATTTTTATATGGAATTTTATATTTCTGTATATTATTTTTGAAAAAGTACACTGGTATATTAAATTTAATATATTAATGTTCAAAATTATAGGTTCACCTGTTGTTTAAGCCATTGTGGAAGTGTCTTTATTTTTATAAAAACAAGTTAAAGTTTTCTTCCCGATAATAACATGGGTATTGATTAAATATTGCATCTAATAATCGCAAGTTGAAAGCAAAATGATAATTTTATAGTAATGAAACAAATGTCAAATTTCGATCTTTCTGTACAATGTTAATAACTCTAAAAATAATAAAAAGTTCAAAAAATTTTTGGTTTCGTTTGAAAGATAAGCCTTCATAGATCTTTTTAGAATTTTTGTCTAAATTCTACCCTGGCGTTAAACATGATACACAATAGTTGTAAAATTGAAAAAATGTGTAGCTTCTTACAAGAACTTTTTGAAAATCAATGTATACCATATTTTAATAAGATTCTCAAAATATCTTGATCAGTTAGAAAATGACTATAAAAACTTATCTTTTAAACGAGACCAAAAACTTACAAAAATGTTAATTATTTTTAGAGTTATTGACATTTTCCAAAATGAAAGTTCAAAAATCTACAGTTTTATTATTGTAATAAAAAAAAATAATTATTTTAAATCACCCTAGTTACCAAAATTATCTACAATGATTGGTCATGCAGCAACGAAGGCCCATTGTTTAAAGAATATTAACTTCATTGTTTATCAATATTTCCCAATAGAAAAAAATTCCTAACTTGAAAAGACTATGTATTAATTGTGATTAACAAAATTGAAAATTGACTTCCTTTTTGGGCCCTATCCTTAGGCAGACCCTTCAAGATTTAGACAGTACTGTCTACGAAATACTATTAGAAATAGTAATATCCCAAAACATTGATGAGTATTGTTCAGTACCATAATAGTTTTTATAACCGGTGCAGTATTGTGCCAGTTATAACCGACGAGTAATGCCAGTACTGGCTGTCAAAAATTTGCATACAGGGTGCGCCATTTAGACCTTTGGTATTTCAACATTGAATAACTATGACACTTTTCAGCCGATTTTGGCAAATGAGCAAGATTTGTTTAGGATATACTTTACCATTTATTTCAAATCAGTTTTAGAATACAACGTCGATTAAATGACCACCTCCATTCGATACACAAAAAGCAGCTCTTTTTCGCGCATTCTGCATAACATTGGCCAGCATTTCGGGCGTTATAGCAGCTATTTCGGCTCGTATGTTACATTTAAGTTCGTCAATTGTCTTTGGCTTGCTGGCATAAACTTTGCTTTTTAAATAAGCCCAAAGAAAAAAGTCAGGTACAGTTAAATCCGGAGAACGAGGACCTACCTCCAAATCGCCATTTTTCGACACAGCGTGTCCCGGGAACTTGCGCTATAAGAACGATTGTTTTCAATGAAAAGCGCTACGATTTTAGCACGTTCTTTCGGTGTGCATTGACTTATGGTTAAAATGGTACTGAATGACGTTTCAAAATCGTGCTCATTTGTCAAAATCGGCTGAACAACAACAGAGTTATTCAATGTTGAAATACTGAAGGTCTAGATGGCGCACCCTGTATTACTGGCTTGCTACTGGCGCAGTACTGGCGTGGTATTCTTTGACAGTACTGGTGAAACTCTGAAGTAGGGATATCACGGACAGTTGGCACACTACTGGTTTACTACAGGTTTAGTACTGATTACTAATACTGGAAACATAACGACGAAGGAGGTGTGCCAACCTTCGGAACAGTACTGGTTTAGTGCAAGCTGTATAAAAAATCCAAATACTGGAATTTTTCTTTTTTGGTCAGGGGAGATAGAGAATGCATTTACGTACGTTGTGTGGTACTTAACCGAATCAATACCCACTAAAGTCAAAACCCTTCTGCTTTCCCACCAGCCTCTGACCCCGCAACTGCGTTAGCTTTAAACTTCAGGGTGATGTTCTATAGGTGCTCTTTGCCGAGCCTCAGCGTCCCCATCTACTGCTTGCTTGGCTTCATACCAATATCCTCTTTCAAGGCAGTATCTAGCCGCCCTCTGTCTCCTTTGGAACATTTCAGTCCCACCAGCAGGTCTTTAAAGCGCGTCTCCCTAATTCCATGAACTGTGACGTCCAGTTCGTTAGGTTTGACACGCTTTTTGAGATCTTTTAAAATGGCCACGTAGCTCACTCCCTCAGCAGGCTTTATTAGCACCGCTCCTGGGCGAGCACGCCTTGGCCAATACCGTTTCTCAACTTCCGGTTTAGGCTTTTTCTTCAGGAGATTCTTCCTGGCTAGGAACTCCACCCATTCCCCTTCCTTTGGGGAGGCTTTGGGCCTCTTCATCTTCGGCTTCTTGGCTGCAGTGTGGTGATGTCTGGTAGCCCTCATCCCTGACGCTCTTAATACTTTGGACCATCCCTAGAACATTGTCCGCGACTGCTTATTTAGTTTTGTATTCGTATTCAGCAGTAACCCTCGGTACAGGGCCCCTCTATCCGCAACTCGAGGACGCGCCCGGTCGTCTGTTTTAAGGCTCCCTAATCGGTTTCCGAGGAAACCAATACAGAACCGGGACTCCAAATACTGGCTATAAACCGACATAGAAGTCTCATCGACAGATGGCACTCTACTGGTTTTCAACTGCCGTATTACTGATTATTATTACTGGTCAAATTCCGACAAGTGAGTTATGTCAAACTTCGGCACAATACTTGCTTAGTGCTGGGTGTAAACAAAATTCAAGTACTGTCTATCATCCGATATAGGAATCTCATTGACAATTGGCGCTCAAATGGTTTACTACTAAAAATTTCAATTATTGTGCACAATACTGGTTGAGTGCTGGCTGTATACAACATCTAAATAGAGGATATCAACCGACACGGAAGTCTCATCGACAATTGGCATTCTACTGGTTTACATACATTTTTCAGTTGTTTTGCAAAAGAACTATATTTTTCGATACAAAATATGAAATTTCTATAAAATGTTTTTGATTCGATTTTCATAAATTTATTATTAAGTAGTATTGTAAAACTTAATAATCAATCTAGCTTCTATTATAGTTATACTAGAAGATAAAATACTTTTGAAATTACAAAATATCACCAGATAAAATCCAGTCAGTATCGGCTACTAGTACTCGACCAGTACTACTTTAAAGTACCAGCCTAGTACTGACTGACAACATCCAGCCGAGTTATAATTAGGGGTCTAGCCAGTACCGATCGATAGCACTAGACCAGTATTGCTTCCACGTACCAAACCAGTACTGGCTGACAACCATAAATCTGACGATGATACTGGCATGCTACCGCCATTTCCAGTTTCCACCTGGGGCGTTTGATATTTTTTAACATCGTTCAGGCGTTCGATCAAATCCGTAAAGAGCTGTGCGTGCAATTTTTTCTTCATAAACGCAGACAAATGTAATATAGGATTTTCCAATTAGAGGTTTCATTTTGAATCGCCCGCTATTTTGGCAGCTGTCATAATAAGAGGTGTCATTTTTTGACAGATGACAACTGAAAACAATGTCATCAATAAAAATGGCACGATATACGCTTCAACAACGCATTTAAATTGTTAAAATTCACTACAAAAATGGTGAATAAAATTTGGTGAAACAGTTCGTAAAGTTAAAAGTTTGCATGTCAGTGATGTGAAGAATCGAACTTTTTGCGTGAAATATTTCCAGGCCGAGTGATTTCTCGAAACGGCGATTACAATTGGCCGTCGAGATCATGTGATTTAACACCTCTGGACATTTTTCTTTGGGGTTACATCAAAGATAAGGTTTACGCTGATGTTCCTCAGTCAATTCAAGAACTCAAAAAAAGGATTCGTGCCATTATTGACGAAATAGAGCCCCAAATGTGCGAAACTTTTCCCGTTGACCCGTTGTCATAACCTCGAACCTAATAACAGTTTTAATAACAGTTTTCAGAAAAGGAAAAAAAATTAAAAAGCAGGAAGTCAGTCACTGATTGAAATCCTCAAAATTGATAGTTCTTAAAAATTAATACATGGTCATGCGGCATTTTATATTTTTGTACAACCTCCGTATGCCTAATCTTAATTTTCTTAAGATTATTTCTTAAGTTCATTATGATTATATAAAAATTAATATTATTCATAGCGAGGTGAAGAAAAAATCTCAAGTGTCGATTAACCATTCATAAACGAATAATTTAAAAAATTTTAAATAATCGTTATAAAACCATTAGCGTCTAAACTTCGGCCCATAAAAAAACATATCAGAAACATTTTTCCAACAAGATTGTTTCTGTAATTATATATCAACATAAAAATAATCGCGTGATAAAATTATACTTTTTAATGAATTTTTTCTACCTTGTTTATAAAAAATTGAGAAATGTATATCTTTTCGGTGCTTGAATTTCTTTCATGCGTTTCTAAATAAAATGATCTTTCCATCATGCTGAATTATTAAGGATAATTGTATCAAAGTGTTCAATGATTGGTTTAATGTTTCAAAGTTATTAGATCGGAAAGGAAAGAGGGCCTTTTTCTGGAGGATTAAGCTTGTATGATGCTTGCGTTATTTCCTTATCAGAAAGTTAGAGTGACGATAATTGTGTCGCCTAGGTCGTATATTCTCTGGGTATGTGGATTTAAATTGCTTGCGGCATGGCAGATCGTAAATAAGTTGTGTGTAAGAGATAAGATTGAAATTCCACTGATAATTTCCTTTCAAAGTTTTGCTCTTGCACGCAAAAAATTAATTTTATTGAATAAATGTTAGAATTGTATCTATAATAGTAACTCATAAAATGGTAATTTATTCACTTTCAAATACTTCAACACGAAAAGAATTGACTGACTTGACGAATGTTACTTATACTTTCAAAACAGGTTCAATATGAGGGTATCAAGAAATTATCCAAATCTTTTTGACTACAAGTTTTCTAGATTAAGGGGAGCCGCCAACTTAACTAATTTTTGAGTTTAGACATTCCATATAATTTTTTTTCTGTTTAGTACCTTTATTTAAAAAGGTTTTGGGGTATTTTTTCAAATTCCAACACCTTTATGTATTTTTAAACTAAATATTTTGAGTTTTTTGGACATTTTTTGACTTTAAATAACTTTTTGGTTTTTTAACCAATGTGATGATACTTTATTATTTTTTTTCCTTACAATATGTAGAAAATTTTTTGGTCTGAAAAATAAGGTATCATTACTGAATAAAAAGTTCCAAATAATATAAAAACCTTTCTAAATAAAGCTACTAAACATAAACAAAATTATATGGAAAGTTTAAACTCAAAAAATAAAAATGTTAAAGGTGTAAAAGATTTCAAAAAATTTTATTTAAGAGAAATATTTTCGTTACGTGATGAATTTGACGACAATTTGCGTGTTAGTTTGATGTTTGGCACAAATTGTTTATCAATTTAAGACTATGGATCGATTGGACCACGTGACTAAATTAAACATTTATTCGTTCATGTAAGATAACTTTTCATCTTTCTGAAAATTTGGGAAACCTAACAAAAGACAATAAAGCACGTCTGTTAACTTCTTTTTAGTAATAATTTTTAAAAAGATTCGAAAACTGATTGGCAATATTACAGTTAACTGCAAACATTTTTTTTAAAAATATTTTAGGTTTTAATTTCATAAATTTTCAAATTGTTAAAGTTTTATGAATAATTTCTTACTTTTTATATCATTTCTGAATTTGATCAATTTCTATGTTTTCCCTTATTACGGAAGGTAATTGTATCATCAGAATTACCAATTTTTCCTGATTAGAAATTCTTGATTTACCTGACTTAATATTTTAATTAAACAATTCCTTAATTTTAAATGTTCAATTTTGAACTTTTCAATATCCTATTTGTTCAATTAAAAAAATACTAGCTTAAAACTTTGTATTAATATAAATATAAACCACAATGTCCATGCATCGAGGATTTTGACTAGCAAGGAAGGGTATTTGCGTCCTAGCAAATGGAAGGCAAACACGAAATGGTTCTTCGTGGTGTAAATGTTTAATACGTTACACCAATGCGACATACGCATGTCGTCAATGAATTCAAAGTGATCGGTTCTAGCTATTGTTGAATTCGAGTCGAATCATCGTGTTTCAGGGAAACTTATTTACGAGACAACCCTCTCAACATGATAAAGTTTTGCGTGCAAATTTATTTTTTTTTTATTTATGACAACTTATTAATATCCCAGACACTGAAGGATTTTACAAACTTACTTTTTTTTAGATCAGATATAGAGATACGAATTCCTTCTTAAAATTTGAGTTTTAAAACTAAAAAACATTTTTTTTATCACGAAAAATTACTTAAAGGCATTCATCGAGTGAGTCACGTGATCAAGGGAAGTATTTTAGTTCCTCCTAAGATTTTTGAAGAATAATAAATACTTTTGGATAGAGTTTTGAATGATAAATAATAAAAAAGCAAATGGTAAAATTGAACAAAAAACATTAAGGAAATTTTCTTGCTCTTGAATCTTTATATTTTTGAAAAAAAATCTTCAATAATGTTTTTTGTAATTATAAACAGTTAGGGGCAGACAGACATTCCTTAGTGCATTTTCTTTAATTCCACAAATTTTTCATTCGATATCTTATTTTTCATGGATATAAGTTTACATGAAAGACAATACCGGTAAAGTAGGAATCTAAAGGTGATGCATGGCCTTGATTAACTGTATTCAAACGAATTTTGGTTGATTCAAAAAAAAATTTAGTTGAAGCTACCAAATTCTTCTTGAATCAACTGATCTTTTCTCTAAATGTATACGATTTATTTTATGTACCTCCGGCGCGTAAACTCGTTTTTTCGCTACAGTTAAGAGTAGCGCAATGTTGTGTATTGCGCTACAGAGGAATGAAATGTAAAAATTGAACAGCGTTGGCACCGTACTGACAGAGCCTTGTATATTTGAACTGCGCATGCGTATATTAAAATCCGCTACTACTACACAAGATCGATAAAATCAAAATGTCCGGGACTAGTCGTGACATATCAAGTGTAATGACTAGCGCCGCAAACAACTACATTACTAGATTAGATTCCAGTGTACGCATAAAAACTCGTATCAGCACCAAAGTCACATAAAATAGAATACGTGTCAATGCATACAATTCGGGAAATTACGAGACTCGCGACAATGCGCGTCGCGCAATAACCCTCATTGTGCGCCTAGGCACGTAATATACTATTATGTTCCTCCGGCGCGTAAAATCGTTTTTTCGCTACAGTCAAGAGTAGCGCAATGTTGTGTATTGCGCTATAGAGGAATGAAATGTAAAAACTGAACTGCGCATGTGCCTATAGTCATACAGCGTAGCACAATTTCTTCATATTCTTTTTCTTCTTCGTACAGCGTTAGCACCCTACTGACAAAGCCTTGTAGATTTGAACTGCGCATGCTCAATGTACGCATAAAAACTCGTATACCCACCGAAGTCACATAAAATAGAATACGTGCCAATGCACACAATTCGGAAAATTACGAGACTCGCGACAATACGCTTCGCGCAATAACCCTCATTGTGCGTCTAGGCACGCAATATACTATTATGTGCCTCCGGCGCGTAAACTCGTTTTTTCGCTACAGTTAAGAGTAGCGCAATGTTGTGTATTGCGCTACAGAGGAATTAAATGTAAAAATTGAACTGCGCATGTGCCTATAGCCATACAGCGGAGCACAATCTTCTTCTTATTCTTCTTCTTCTTCGTACAGCGTTGACACCGTACTGACAAAGCCTTATATATTTGAAGTGCGCACACTGAGAAAACTGGAGTGTCAACCTAAACATTTGGAGGCTGAAGCAGACTATATTTGAGGTTAAACTATAGGACAGCCTTCTAGATAGTGTAACTTATTACCTGTGAATTGTGAAAATAAGATGGTCAACTTGAATACTTTAGAGGGAAAAGTTGATCATCGCAGAGAGAAAAATAGATTATCGAAGAGGGAAAAATATACTATAATCTACCTCTATGGCTAACCTCAAAACTATTACATTTAAGCTTTCACAATTATTATGTTATTATAGCAAGTGAAATAGGTACTCGCCAATTAGTTGGCAAAAATAACCCTCGTGACACTTTAACACGTAAAGGACGCGAAACCGGCAATGAGGTTAGAGTCCACGCTGGTGATATTGAAGGAAAAATAGGCGAACCCACGTGACTTTACAATTTTGGCGCGTATTTCGCCAATCGACACTCTTTATAGTGATTCTGACACTCTGGTAACAGTTAAGCAGAATATCAAATGAGTGTCTCCCTGACCAAAAAGAAAAAATTTCGGAAAGAGTGTTGTACTATCTAGAAGTTCAGACTGACTATCTACATTTTGACACTCAAAGTTTGACACTCCAGTTTTCTCAGTGCATGCTCGATGTACGCATAAAAACTCGTATACGCACCGAAGTCACATACAATAGAATACGTGCCAATGCACACAATTCGGGAAATTACGAGACTTGCGACAATGCGCGTCGCGCAATAACCCTCATTGTGCGCCTAGGCACGTAATATACCATTTCGGTATTGAAAATCAATGTTGAAATAGCCTAGCAAGGCGTGAAGCAATAAAGTAATGTAGAAAAATAGAGAAAAGAAGATAAGTTATGATTATGTTTTCTGAGGTGGCACAAGGTGTTCATAAAAGTATAAATAACACGACTTTACTTGTCTCGTGCTATAAGTGTCGTTATCGGTTTATATACTCTTCTTATCAAAATCGATCGAGTCACAAAGGAAGGCCAGCTCTTAAAATGTTATCTAAGAAAGGATGTAACTTTTCCGAGATAATCTATTGAAAATGCAATCGTTGGGAAATCGTTACAGTAAAGCAATAAAATCTTAGCGAACTGGATCTTATGTCCTTCAGACACAATTTCTGAGTTGTATTATCGTGTTGCGTGCATGAAGATGTAGTAAACGTCACGTATTCGCTCGTAAAAGCACTTAACTGTGTTATAGTGGCCATAATGTTCACAACGTTCACCTTCAGATTGTACAATTCACTCGAATTATTTTCATTAATGATATTATTATCTGCACGGGAAGAAAAACTTTAAACTAATGATTTTTCTTCTACCGCAAATTGATAAATGTAATTATAGGGTACAATTAAATTTCCATGTTGCATGCACTGAGAAAACGATTTAGTATGCCCAACAAAATAATTTTGGTGGTATTTTTGCAATAAATCAATTTTTTTGTTTTTACCACATGTTGTTATTGGGTCTTTTTAATGCGTAATAAAATTGTTTTGCTGCACAAAAAAAATTTTTTTTACGCTAATAAAATATTTGTTGGCTTAAAAGATATGTTTCTTGGCTTGAAAAAATATTAATGTAAATAGAACTAAATTTCAATCGTGATGAAAAATTATTCATTAATTTATATAATTATAGGTGAAATTTATTTTTATTATCAGTAAATTGATCATTTTCCTACTTTTTGAATTTATTGTCTAGCCTTCATTGTGTAAAGTTTTTTCTCGATTTGATGCTAGCAAAACCTCACTCTTTAATGCAAACATTCTAACTTTGAAATCATTAATATAAAAAAAGCTTTTGGTTGATAATTAATTAAGATGATGTTTTGAAAAAATTTAGTTTCCTTAATTTATAACTGTGAATTTCATAATTCAAATTCAAATAAATGTTTTTGTTAATAAGTTGAAATTCTACACGTTATTCTAACCTTTATTGCTTTCAGATTACAAACAAAAAATTTTCAAAAAATGTTACTTCTTTTTTTTATTCTGGTGACTTTTTATCACAAGATCAATAAAATTTAATATTTTTCAACACTTATTTCATGATTCATAAAATTTTTTGCATAATTAATTATAGATATATTTCTTTCAATTGCTAAATTTTTTTCCTTTCATACATTTTAAGGCATATTTTAAATTTCTGGACAGATAACAAACAACAATTTTTGTAATCGCTTTTTCTTTTGTAGTTACTCAAAATTGAATATTTTTGTAAAATATGAAGGGAAGGCTTATTTTTTATACCATTTCCTTATCTCGGTTTGACATGCTAAAGATAGAAATATCTTGGTTAAAATTTTTATAAAGAAGAGTGACAAAATTTTCTATATACTGTAAATTGATACTTTTTAAGTCAGTTGCAATTAAATATTTGATCTCCTTGCAAGAAAGAATTGGTTAATTGATGGAAACACGGAATATTACTTTGTCCACGTTGTTACCAAAAATAGGTTTATTATTTTAGGATATGTTTTATGCACTCAACTCATATTTGATTTCTGCATAATACTCAGTTCGCTATTGTACCGTTTATTATCTACCTGAACTAATTCAACTTGGCTGGATTTATTAATATGCGAGGTAAAAGTAATACCATATTAATGAATTGTTTCCTACTCAACGGACAGATGCATATAAATTGGAACTAAACTAGCATTGTTATGTTTACAATAATCCATGAGCGATATCATTCAATCGATCAACCGACAAAACTAAGAATGCCGCATTTACAGTTTTGAATAATTTTAATCCAATAATTTTAATCACTTTTACAAGTGAAGATACAACCAATTCATGATGAAATTACTAAATTGTTGCAAATTTTGATTTCCCATTTTATGAGTTCTACTTTAACCCATTTCGTCCTGAAATGACGTAAAGTTTAAATTGTTTTTATCTAGTAAATTTTGAATGACAAAAATTGATGGATCATTTTGAAAGTGCATAGCCTATTGTATTTTTGTCCGCTCATTTTGATCCTATTGTCTATTTTACGCTACAGTTCGCCATTTTTTCAATATGGTGACAAAAATATAAAAAGTCACAAAAATGTCAATTTTTTTTTTGCATTATACCGTATTTTTGAACATGAAAGTGTTATCTGATCGTTTCGATCGTCTAGATCTGGTGGCATAAATGTTTTACTATAAGAAAAAATTATTTTTGTTCATAAATTCAAAATGGCGGATAGAACATGGCGTCGTTTTGACAAAACATCTTATGTTTTCTATGTTTTTCGCCATTTTTTCTTTCTAATTAGCTTAATTATGCATGAGTGATACAGAAATGAATGTCATGATAAATATTTGGTCCTAATATATCTACACATTGCATCAAATTCAATATGGCGGATGTTATTACTTTTATTTCAAGGCAAATTTTGTTTTTTCCATTCTTGGATGTAAAAGTTGTGACTATGGTTCCGATGAAAAATATTTTTGTTTGATTAAAAGATTATAGGGCTTTATTAGTATGCCTGTCCCAATTAATATATTCATATACATATAGTCATAATTCAACATTCTTTTCTTTTTCAAATTTTACTGCTACTAGTACATTCCAACGTAATAAACAGATGTTTTTGCTTCTGAAAATTTTTTGTCATTTTAAGAAACATTTTGGTATGCCATGACATTCTGCATATTTACATATAAGTAACTACTATTATTATAGTTCATTATTTGAAATCGAACGTACAAATTCCGAATTTTTTTATCTGCCTGCAGTTACTAATCTATCGTCCGTCAGCCGTAAAAAATCATTCCTCCTATGACTTCGACTCCTCTGAGGAAAACTTCACATGGACGTACAAGATATAATAGTATAAAAAATGATGCTAAGATTGGAGTAGACACTAAAAATCTCAGTAACCCAAAGTATTCAGCAACAAGTGCGGAAAATATCGTAACAAGTACTAAATATGGACACTACAATATTCAAATGCATTGTTACTCTTGCTAAACGAGATCACAAAAATCATAAACTTCTACATCAATACATCTATATTTATGCTTTTATAAACATTACTATATTGAACCTTGAAATATAAATTTTTCCATTTTTAGTTTTAGCTTCTGATATAGCAACTATGTATTTATATTATTATAAACCTATATCACTCATGCATAATTAAGCTAATTAGAAAGAAAAAATGGCGAAAAACATGGAAAACATAACATGTTTTGCCAAAACGACGCCATGTTATATCCGCCATTTTGGATTTATGAACGAAAATGATTTATTCTTTTAGTAGAAATATTTATGCCACCAGATATAGACGATCGAAACGATCAGATAACACTTTCATGTTAAAAAATACGGTATAATGAAAAAAAATTGACATTTTTGTGACTTTTTTTATATTTTTGTCACCATATTGAAAAAATGGCGAACGATAGCGTAAAACAGACAATGGGATCGAAAGAGCGGACAAAAATACAATAGGGTATGCATTCTCAAAATGATTCAGCAATTTTTTCTTTCAAAATTAACGCCGTTTCAGGACGAAACGGGTTAAGAGTAAAATCATTTATTCCAGTAGAATAATGCATTTTAGTCAGACATTACAGAGTCAGTTTCTCTTCATGAAATTTGTTTGACAAATTACAATAAAGTATAAAGTAACTGAATAATTTACAAATTTTTGCATATCATTTCAGTCAATTATGTCGATAATTAGAAGAGTGTATCACTCTCCATGATAACTGAACTCTACCATATCGACCCTATCAACCTGTGATTTAGAATTAACGTCATTTAAGACCAGATGGAATTTTAAATATATTTCGATTGCCGGTCGAATACTCTATCATCTGAGCTACGGAGGTTCCACAAAACTTTTCGCACAGAATCTATTTACGCCAATTAGGCCACGGATATATCTTGAACTATTTACAAATTTTTCCAAATAATTTCAGTCGATTATGTCGATAAGTATAAAATAGCGTGACCATTTCTTAAAGCTTATCATACAAAACTTCCGCATTAAAGCCACACCAAACAATCACTTTTTGATCATGGAAAGGTATCTCATGTATTATTTGATGGGTTTATTCGGCGTAGTATCGATGATTTTGTGAATTTACCGCACCAGACAATGAAAAATGAGCCTCATCCGTCATAATTATTGAGTACCAAGAAGCATCATCAGCACTAGCATGTTCGATGACGAAATTTGGATATGCCGAACGTTTTTGGCAGTCATTTGTCAATAATCTATGTGTACTAACTATTCTATAACAATACATACCCAAATCATCGTGAATGATGTTACTGAGAGTAGTGTGAGCGATATTTAACTGTGCAGACCGATGTATGGAAGAGGTTGTCGAATTTTCTTCAATTAAACGCCTTACGCATTCAATTTTGTCATCAGAGAGCTTTAGTATATGTGACCTGGAATTAGAAAAGGGACCTATGGTTCGAAACGAGAATCTTGGGGAAAACGAGATCGAAGGTTTTGCTCGTCTGAGCGGGTGGAGAAGAATCATTTCTAACGGTTTCCCTCTCCACTCTCATCTTCAGTTATACTTCTCCTCGGTCAGGGCCAGTCAACCTCTAATGAATGAGGTGTCCACGCAGCTTAGTTGATGTGTACAGTTGTACGCGGCGCTAGTTGTTGCAAGCGGGCGGAGTGCGTCAAGGGGAACTGGCTTCGTATGAATTCCTTCATTGTTGTTTACAAGTATTTAACAATTCATTACGTGATTGCGCGTTATCATGAATAAAACATACAAAATTCAGTGTGCTGTTCGTGGGTGTAACACTAAAAGGGGTCGGAAGGAAAGTGTGCCTATCCATCGGTTTCTGAAGAGAGATACTGGACAACGATGGTTTAAAGCTTGCACGAATTCCTACTTATCGAGGTTAGAATACCGTTAAGGGAGTTACTCCCTTTCAACATGGGCTCTTATGAGAAATCGCGGTGTTCATCGTGCATTATCATTAATATCTTTTTAACTGACGAACAGATCATAACGGGATTTGAACAGTAGACAAATAAGATGTTCATGAATAGTTATTAACTTTAATAACGTTCAAAGGTGGGTTCTAGAAGTAATAAAAAATACGATGAAGATTGGAAATTGCTGTGATTTTGGTCTTTGGTTAGGTATGTGGCAACGTCGCATTCGTAGGTTATGTGCGCGAAATTTGAAATGTATGCGTTATATCTATTCAGCAGCTCGTACCAACTGGTGATTAAAATTTGTTATGAAAATCATGTTTTTAATAAATGAAATATAACATGTTAATTATTCGTATGACAAATAAACGAATTAAGTACATACAAACAACTTTATTTACATACATATCATAATACGTAGTACGTAAAATCTTTCTCAATGATGTACTAAATTTGTCTTATTTTCGCAGTCTTGAATCGATATAACAATTTTTCAATACATATCTATTATCATCACAATCGTTCATTAATTATTATTTAGAATATTTGATACATATACAATAAATATATGCCAACTAAACTAAAGTAAATTAGTATTTTGTTTTCAGATAATCACAGATTTTATTTTTAACCTTCCTATTATTTGTCACACGAATTTTTCCGTTTTTATCAGCACCAAACAAACGAGATAATCCATCAAAACCATGTTCTTTGTTTGCATCGATATCCATAGCTACCGTGATGTCAGAGGCAATCATTTTTTTCCTCATTTGGACGGATGTGCAGCTTTTTGATTCATTGTATTTGTGTATTGTATTCATGTCTGAGCAAAATTTCTTAGGTACTGACGTGACCATATGTGCGACTGTACAACCGTGCAGATACGAACAACCAAAATGCGACGTTGCCAGTTATCAAAGCTATTTTTGAGTTCGGCGGATTTTTTTGATTGTTAAAAATGAGTGAAAAACACGATCAACGAATTTGCATCAAATTTTGTTTTTAACTCGGAAAAACGAGTTCGGAAACTATTCAGATGATGTAGAAGGCCTTTGGGAATGAGTGTATGAGCAAAACACGAATGAAAGAGTGGTATAATCGTTTCAAAGGAGGCCGCACTTTTGTTGTTAGTGATTCTCGTTCTGGCCGACCTTCGACGACAAAAACATTGAATAATATTGAGCGGGTGCAACTTGCGATTGAAGGTGATCGTCGATTAACTGTTCGTGAACTAGAAAATGATCTCGGAGTACCGAAAACTACTGTTTGGGAAATTTTGAACAAGATTTTAGGAATGATTCGCGTGTGTGCGGTGACTGGATTCTTCACCACGATAACGCGCCAGCGCATTCATCGAATCTTGTGCAGCTGTTTCTGAGTAAACACAGTATCGCATTGCTTCGACAACCTCTGTACAGTCCCGGCATAGCCATCTGTGTCTTTTGGCTGTTTCGAAAACTCAAAAAACCACTCAAAGGAAAGCGGTTCGACGACATCGAGACGATTCAGAGTAATGCGACGCGCGGGCTGAAGGCCATTCCAAAAAATGAGTTCCAGGACTGTTTCAAGAAGAGAAACATCGTTGGAACCGTGTTATTCAATCAAGTGGGGATTACTTTAAAGGATGCCACCCGCCCGATGATGAAGAATAACGCCGGCGCGGAGATATAAAGGTAGGCCCGATACTTTCCGGACACACCTCGTACTTTAGCCACAAACATGTTGAAATCTAAATTCAATAAAATTTGTTAATTTCCTAAGTCTTGAATTACATTTTCACAATTTTGCATTATATCTTCAATTTCCTTTTGTTTATAATCTCTGCAACACATTTAAAGAATCCACATATGCATGTATGTGCACTAATACGTGCACATATAATGATAGTCCGTACGCACGTTTGTACGCGGCACTAGTTGCTAATCGGCCACCATCTATGTATTAGGTTCGCACGGCCTGTCCTCGGTAGTGGGTCTTTCCAGCGGCTTCAAGGAATTGCGTTGTCCTTTCAGTACAGGCAAGGATTGTATTTTATTTTAAAAAATGCATATCTCGGCCATTATTGATCGTGGTGACTCGTGACGTAGCTCATTCGATAGGGCATTTTACTGATAATAATTTCATGTAATAAACCCAAATTCGATTTTTTGAACCACAGGTCCCTTTTCTCATTCCAAGTCACATATTTTGTTTCTCACTATTGCTAAAATATGCCGTCGATATAAACTTTTCATAAATTTTCCCTATAGTGTTCTTAGCAGGTGCCGATCTTGATTTGAATTTTTCACAAAATTGACGTTGATTTTTCACAATTGAGTAATTATTTATAATATAAAGCTCTACTATTTGAGCGCATTCCAATCACGTTTACTGTTCCATGGAGCTAATTTCCATTAACTGAAGATTCATTTAACGCATACAATAAGTCTATCCGACAGTGAATGCCAAAATGACAGAGTAATTCAATGGGACACAAATAGATAGCACACCCTGTAGGATCACATGATCTAAAATATGGAAATTCTAGAAGGATCCTCCAGATATTTTAAAAAAATGCCATTTCTCTAACATTTCATTAAAAGTTTCATCAAATATCCGCTAGTCTGATTCGAATTTAAAATTCCTGCTCCGTTCTACTGATAATTATTTTTTTAAATTAGAAGCAAGTCATATTTTATAATGGCCTATATATTATATTTCCTTTTTGCCTTTGCTGCTTCGCATCTTCCTATATGTTCCCAGGTACAATGAAAGTTCGATGCTAGTGTTTGACGTTGTTTAATAAATTATCCGGCTTCTAATTACGCTGAAAAAGTCGAGAGGCAGTCTCAGTGGCGAACCGACGAAGACAGAGACTGCTGAGTGTGAAAGAGGAGACGAAAGGAAACTGTATAAAAAGAAAAGTGCACATCTCTCCTCTCTCTCTC
This sequence comes from Diplolepis rosae, assembly GCA_030998225.1. NCBI lineage: Eukaryota > Metazoa > Arthropoda > Insecta > Hymenoptera > Diplolepididae > Diplolepis > Diplolepis rosae. Next base: position 3,884,620 of record JAPYXD010000581.1, on the reverse strand, counting down.
TCTCTCTCCGTCTCTATTTCGCGCACTCTCGTTTTCCGCCATCCTTTCTATTTGAATAAGATAAATGTTCCCTCGAGTGGGGCCTCTTTTTCCCCTTTTTCGTTCCTTTTTTTCGTAAACTCTCTTTTTACGCCTTAATAAATCGCTCCTAGCATGTCTAGTAGCTCTCGCTTTATAAATTTGACGGGCGATAGCTACCCATCTCCACCGACATGGATCGCTGGTTCAGCTCGGTACCTACGTATACAGTATGAGATGGTTTGTAATAGGGAGAAGGTGAAGCAAGAGAGAGAGGGGGGCGAGATAGAGGGGCAGAGGGATAAAGAGGGAGAGAGTCACTGTTCCGGGTTCTCATAATGAAAGCAATGTGTCTTCATTTACTAGGTTGTTTCGCAGCAACGCGTGGTATAGCTAGGTATAATAGAAGGTAACGTGCATGCAGTAGGTGTAGCCAAAGTTGTAGTTCCTAGGAGTATATTATAGCGAGACTACACTATTACATGTTCACCGCGAGTCGGGACAATACTCTAGTCTCCACGATATCCCCAGTTTGTAACGACCATCTTCTATCTCTCTTAACTTTGATTCTACCTCTCTATCTCTTTTCTTAAGGGGTTACCCACAGTCTGAGACCGGAAAAAAATCAGATTTTTCATTATTGTTTTCTTTTTTGTAATCAAATGCATATGTTAAGCATGCTTTGGTTGAACCGTTCGTAAATTATCATTAAGAGGTCACTCAATCTTGTTGATAACAAAATGGTTTATTAAACTTGATACATATTTAATTACAAGGATATTAATGCGTTGATTACAATAATGTTGCCTTTTTTTCTTTGTAGGTCTTATTATTAACTATCATTTTATCATTTCCTTCTCTAATTAACCGATTAATTAAATAATCAACTAGTGAATAAACTAATCAACCAGTTAATTAATAATTAGATTGTATTACCTGCTTTATTAATTGGTTAATTAATAAAACTAAGTATTGTTTAGTGATTATCATTCATTTAACTGAAAGCTTGAAAATAATTTTCGACACGGAAGACTACTCATGAAAAGTGTTAGAGCTATTTCGAGGTAAATGTTTAGTCAAGTAATTAAATAATTAACTTCAAAAGTGTTACTAGTACTGTCTTTTGTTCAAAATTTCTAAGTAATACAATACATGAGAAATAATTATTATTAATAACTAGTCAGTCAGTAATTGTTGAATAAATAATAATAACTCAATATTTAAGCAATTTTTAAGGCCCATAATTTGTTTTTATTCAATACTTGGGACTTTTTGGTACAGGAAATTACTCGTGGGAAGTGTTTGAGTTCAGTTACTATTAATTAGTTCATTAATCGCTCTAATATTAGGTACTAATTGTTTACTAAACTTTCAAATTTCCTACGAATTCTCTCCTCCATCAAAAAGTTTCACCATAAAAATGTAAATTAAAAGTAATTGGCAATAATCAATGAGGCAGTAAGTTATTAATTATGAGTGCGTTTGAAATAAAAATAAATAAAAAATGCTAGAGTAAAATTTAAAGTAATTAAATTTAGAATTACCGGTGAGTATTCCCCAGCGACGGAAATTTTTTCAAGTAATAAATGAAGAGAGATAATTTTTGTAAATAATGAACTACTTATGACTAAAATAATAATTATTATGTACTATCAATCACTTCAATAGCAGTTATCATTATTTTTTTATCTATTCCTAGAATACTTTCGATGCAGAATAATAGCTCTTGTTATTACTCTAATCGACTGGTTAATTACTTCATTAATTATTTTATAATTATTTAATTAATTGGTTTATTATCAAAAATTTTAAGGCAGAGAATAAAATCGTGTACCTGAATCAAACAAACATTCAATCAGCGATACCTGCACGATTAAATTAAGCCTTCTTTATTAATCTTCTTACTGTCACTGAAGTTATTTACGAGGTTCGTTCGATAAGTAAGGTAAAAAAGCAAGTAAAAAAATTTCTTTTCGAAAAATTCCCCTTTAATTCTCAACATAGTCTCCTTGGAGCTCCATACACTTGGTCCAGAGATGTTCCCATTTTTTTATCCTCAAAAAAGTAGGAAGTCTCGAGGCCTTCAAAATACGAATAGACATCGGCGATGGCTTCGTAATTCGAATGAAATCTCTGTCCCCGAGCCACATCTTGTAGTTCGGTAATTGAAAGAAGTTACAAGATATCAAATCAGGAGAACAAAATGGATGATGGCGTATCAATTCATACCCTAATTCGTGCAACCCTATTTACCCTATTCATACCCTATTTCGTTCACAGATCTTTGTTCAAACGGGTCGAAAGTGTTGCTTAATATGCTTCTGTGATTGTTTGACCCTATCATAAATAGTCAATAGAGATGGTTTTTTGAGACTCCCAAAAAACTGTGGCCATCACCTCCCCAGCAGATAATGCGGTCTTCGTCTTTTTCGCCTTCTTCGCCACATTTTTATCGGGTTTTTTTACACTGCTTCGACTCGGATGTGTAATGACGGACAGTCTACTAAAATGTCTACGATTTTAGCCATACCAGGCTTCTCATTCGGCGATCTTCCATAAAAATAAGATGGATTTTTTCAATCATTACCAGCGTGATGACATCAACTGGATGCCTAGGACGCGCTTCAACTTGGTTTGATATTTGGCCACGTATGAATCCATTAATCAAAAAATAAAGAATCTTAACGCTGTTGCAGAGTCTCTGTGAACTTTCTCCAATCCCGCTTTGATCTCAAGACTAATACATTTGAAGGTTATAATCTGCTTGACAGAAATATATTATTTTTGTCTGTGTGTTTTTCTATACTTCATGAGAAGCTTAAGCATATATGGCGCGCATGATTACGGCACTTGGAGTCATCTGAAACAAAAAAATCAAATTTATTTTTGTTTTGAATGCTTGTGGCTCTGTCCCGTACTAGGTATAAACATTTTTATTAATAAAAAACAAAATGGCGGACTTATAAAAAAAGCTATTAAAAGATCGTGATTTTTTTCGTTAAAAATCGGTGAAAAAAAAGAAATTATTATTATAATTTAAAAAATTCTAGCACCTGAAGGAGTCATTGTTGTGTAGAATAACATGTGCAAAAATGAAAGCGATCGTTTGAATAGAATTTTTTTAATCACCTGCGCCGCTTACACAAATGATGTTTCGAGAAAAATGCGTTTAAAGTTGCCACGCGATTCACAACGTGCGGTCCCGGCATGCTCTCGACTATGTGCTATAACTTTGTAAATGTTTCATAGTTCGGTCTAAAATTTTTACACTATACTCTCAATACATTATACTTTCGAACTATGTGGAATGAAAATCGATTTTTCGAAACCCGAACACGAAACTACTTCCTTAAATACCTACTCTATTTTTTAGTGCGCAAGCGTAAGAAAGATGCGGAGAAACGAAGCGAGGGGCAAAGTATATTATTCGGCGGGCTTACTAAACATTCTAAAAATACGTAAAATTAATAATTGAAAATTATTATTTACATATAAAATGTGTAAAGAATCGAATCAAAAATAGAAGTTGAACAATACTTTAGACTTAAACTTTTTGAATTTGAAACAAAAGTTCTATAAAATTAACGATCATATTTTTCAAGCTTAGAAGTTGCATTATAATCCAATATACACACAAGAATTAGGTTTGTAAGGAACGGTTACATTGTAAATTCATATGAAAATGACGTTAGAAGCTATTTTCCTCGGGTTCTGATAAAAAAGAATCTTCTTCTAAATACAGTACACTCTCGTTAACTGCCCGCTTGACAGGGATGGAGGGTAGGGGGGGGGGGGGGGTATGCTTACAGAGTGCCCCCACTCTTGCATTCTGGATGATGCGCGTGAGGACATGGTAATGTGTGCGTGAAAATGTGAATAGAGGGGACCAAAAACTTACCGAGCGGTTATTTAACGAGGGTGTACTGTACAAAGATACATTTTTACTTTCAACAGTTTAAGAATCAAAACCATAGACTACACAGTATTAAATTATTATTTTCGAAACTGCATTTAAAAGAAGCCTAGTTAAAGTTCTAGTTATTTTTACCAGAAGTACGGTCATTTTAACCAGATTTTCTAGTTACTTTACAACGTCCCAATCGAAAATACCTATAATTCTGGTTATTTTAAGTATAATTTTTTTTGAGTGTGCATTTTCGTTACATATTCTTTAATATTCAATCACAAAGTGTTGTTTATGAATATGTATGAAATAATCTTCTAGACACTCCAAGGAATTAGTTTTACTGAAAAAAAGAAAAACGATTTTTCAGAACTTTAAAGGTGGTCTTTTTCCTCAATCTTCTATCTTTACCTCTAACATTGTGTCTCTCTTTTTCTTCCTCGTCCATTTCATTCTGCTCTTCTCAGATACAACAATGTACACCACACTATAAGTTTTTTAAGAATGGGATCAACTAATCTCTCTTACGGAAAGCTCGACTTTCATTAAGAGATTGAGTCAACTTTGATACAGTGAAGTAGAGGTTAGTCTGGTGTGTTTAGAGAGTATACCATCTTTTGAACTGTCTGTGTTTGAAGGGTTCATGCAATCAATATCTCTTGAGGTTTAGGTTTTGTATCCTCCAGTAGAACCAGCAACTAGGAATTAAATTTGACGACAAATTTCCTGGTCAAATCTCTAGAGGAATTTTGGATTGAATAAAGTCTGTGTTATCTACTCCGCACTTTTTCGACATCTGTTTCTTCACTAATCCGAGCTATTCAAAATCTATTCAGAAATCAAGAGTCTAGGATTCATTCGGATTCTGTTTTGAATGGACGCGCAGATTCCTATGGATTGAATAAGTGCTTTGGATTGATACCGAATTCGCTCGGTTTGACTTCAGATGGAACATATTGATAAAGTCAGTTTCGAAAAGTTTCTTCGGTTCATTTTGGATTCCAGGAATTATTTTTTCAGCGAACGCACGGATTCAGGGGGATTAAAAAAGTGCTTCGGATTGATCCCAAATTCATTCGGATTAACTTCAGATGGAACAGTGGGATCAAACTGCTTTAAAACAGTTTTTGAAATTGATCTTGGATTCATTTGGTTTGAAAAACTGTTTTGGATTATTGCTGGATTTGTTCGAAATGATAGACAGATTGAAAAAGTACTTTTGATTGCTGTCGAATTCGATCAGATTGACTTCAGATGAATCGCAGAGATCAAGCCGCTTGATAAAAAAATTTGAATTGATTTTGGACTCATTCAGTTCAAATTTCGAGCGGAGGAACGAATTCAGGTGGATTGGAAAAATGCTTTAGATAAATACCGAATTCGTTCACTGACTTTTGAAAAATCATAGGAATTAGGTTGGTTTAGAAAAGTTTCTTCGGTTGATTTTGGATTCATTCAGATTGAATTTCATCCGATAGACGAATCCAACTGAATAGAAATTCGTAAGTCGGATTTGTTCTTATTAAGTTTCGAATTGAAATTTAACTCGGATTGAAACGATTTGGAAAAATGCTTCAGATCAGTGCCCAATTTGTTTAGATTAAATTAAGAAGAAACGCACACGTTATTTTGTTTAAAAAACTTCCTCAAATTGTTTCCCGATTTGTCCGAATTGAAAAAAATACTCAGATTGGTCTCTTCATTATTTGCATTAATTTTCTAGAAGATTGGACCGGTTTGAAACAGATTGACTTTTAAGGAGACGCGCGGTTTAAAACGGATTTAAAAAATTCTTCAAATTGGTGCTGGATTTAATCGGATTGATTATAGATTTATTGGGTTTGAATTTAGAGCGGACATACGAATCGATGCGTATTAAAAGTACGTCTCGGATTGACTTCGGATTCATCTGGATTGAATCCTCAACGGACGCGGGAATTTAGATGACTTGAATGTGATTTTTCTTTAAAATAATAATTGGTTCTACCAATGTGACGCGATTCTATGTGAGTGAATTCAAATTGTAGGAATTTTGAGAATATTTTTCGTTTAAATAAAATTGTTTACAATCAACTAGACTTTGTTAAAAGAGCGCTATTTTTTCGAAACTAAAGTCAGTTTTTCTTGATTGTACAATTTCGAAAAGACTCTTCGAATTGATTTTTCCTAACGAATGTATTCAGCTAGATTCACAAATTTTTCTTTTTCATAATTTGCAAATGGTGTCATTCTCAAAGTTGAGAAAGGACTGTATTCATACCAGAGAGATGTTCATTAGGAAACTTGGAAATATAGTCTTAACGTAATCTTCGCTCTCTTAATAAAGCTTCTGTAAAGCACCCGTCTTAAAGTTCTTTGACAGAAGCTCGAAGAAACTCGGTTTTACGGTGCAGCCGCGCCGATTGGCTAAAGGGAAAAGTACTCTTACCTAGATACGTACGTGGAAACTCATCACTATACGTGCCGCGTATACGAGTGACGTGATGAGAGAGAAATAGGAACAGAGTTGGCGGATTGGGGAAACTCAGCTGGTAATTTTCAGGTTTCCACTATTCACGACCTGTGAAAGACAAACTCACCTAGTCGGTTTACTACGCGAATTCCGTCGAAGGTCAGGCACGAACTCATTCTGCAGATTCACGAACACCTTAAACGTGACTGACGAGCCTAAACTTGCGTCTTTCTTACCAGATTTTTTATTTCTTTTGTGAATCGATTCCACTCTGGTGACACTGCCTCACTTGAGAAAGACAAACCAAATTATAGGTCTCTCCTAACATTTCATCCATCCAGATATTCTTCTGGTCTTATATTTTTATTTTTACGAGATTCTTGTCTGGCACTTCTGAACTAGATTTTCTTGAAGTTATCGTGCCAAAAATCAGGTCTCTGGAAAATAGAGTTTTTCTGTAAGTTTAAAACTAAAATTATATTATCAGTTGTGTCTTATAAAAGGAAGAATATTATTTTTTTGTGAAAAGATTTAAAAATTGAAACAAATATTAATTTTTAATTATGTTTTTGGTAATAGAATTTTTTGTTACTATCGCTTCTGACCAATTTCGAAACAATTAAAAGATTTTCATGAATCATGGCTTATTATTTGGGATAAAATATTCTCTACAACTCTACTGTTTCCGATTTTGAAAATAAGTAAAAAATCTTCGAGTATATTGGGTGTACACCTTTGCTTTCGCCCTTTTTTCTCAAAATTTGAGGCCGTCGCTAACCACTAATTTTTGCCATCTTTCGGGCAATTGTCGGATTTTTTGACTTCTTCATAAGAACGGAAATGCTGATGAGCCAGGCCGTTTTCCATAGATCGAAACAAATGTTAGTCGGAAGGAGCAACGTCTGGATATTATGGAAGGTGGGGTAAGACCGATTTCAGCGCTTCCAAGTATGTCTTGACCGCTCTTGCGACATGTGGCCGATCATTGTCATGCTGGAGGATAACTTTGTCGTGTCTCTCTTTCTACTATGGCCGTTTCTCCTTCAATGCTCGGCTCAAACGAATCTATTGCATTTGATATCGATTCCCTGTGACGGTTTCACTCAGTTTCAACAGCTCATAATACACCATACCAAGCTGGTCCCACCAAATACAGAGCATAACTTTGGCACCATGAATATTCGGTCTGACCGTCGACGTAGAAGAGGCATGTCTGGGCATTCTCTATGATTTTCTGCGTTTGGGATTATCGTAGTGGACCAATTTTTCGTCGCCGATCACAATGCGATGTAAAAACCCATTCCGCTTCTGTCTTTGAAACAGCTGTTCACAAGCAAAGAAACGCCGTTCAACATCACTCGGCTTCAACTCGTACACGAAGAAAAGTTTGGTGGATCCGCTCGCCCAACACATAGAATTGATGCGCTAAACACACGGAGAGCTGCGCGACCTCTGTTTGGTCGAACAGCTCTGCCAGTTTGGGGGCCAGCCGTTCTCTCGAAAGCTTTGTCGTCAGCTTGGGGTAACAAATGCCCCAATTTTAGAGTAGACGTCACACTAAACCAAAGAAAAGCGGCTTCCCCACCGCTAGTGCAACGGTTCTACTAAACTTCTCTCCGTGTACGGAACCCAAAATTTCCTTGCTTCTGAACATGGACATAAGAATGAGGAGGGGACTAGGCACATGCTCATAACTCAGACGCGGGAACTGAAGCTGAGAGGGAGGGGGCGAACCACTAGCTTGTGCCCCAATTTAGCGAACGCTCACAACAGTTATTGCCTAATTGGGGCACAAGCATCCCCACTTCTTTCCTCCCTCCTCGGCTTCAACCCCCGCACGAAATGCCCAGTCTACTCCTTATTCCTATGTTTATGCTTCTGAATCATTCCCATGGCTTTGAGGCAAGTAATTCCTCCAATTCGGAATCTTCGAAAATTTTCTTTTTTCCACTGCCATGCCGATCCTCGACATCAAAATCACCACTTTTGAAGCGTTGAAACCACTCACGACACGTTCTTTCACTCAGAGCATCCTCATCGTGAGTACTTGAGAGCATTCGGTAAGCCTAGCCGCAGTTTTTCCAGACAATTATTTGAGCAACGAGAGAAAATCTGCCTCGGTCTGGATTCGAACCAGGGCCGCTACTTTACATGAGTTATACGCGAACCGATTACGCTACCGAAGCTTTGGCAGATCCTTCCCCGTTCATCTTAGTCACGCACAGACTCGATGGCCTCGTTAGCGTAATCGTTTAGCGTACCACTCATTTAAAGTGGGGGGGACCCCGGTTCGAATCCGGGCTGAGACATTCTACCATTTGCCTGAATAAACTGTAAATTTTCCAATTTATTTATCATAAATTACAGACGGATAAATGCATTGAATAAAATCTTCAACAAATGATAAGTCAGTTTTTAAAAAAAAATGTTTTTTTTTTAATTTCTTTTGACGATTTCGGACACTGAAAACTTTACTTTCAAAGTTGGAAATAGTAGAGTTGTAGAGAATATTTTTTCCGAAAAAATAAGCCATGATTTATAAAAATTCGAACACTTTTAAAAAATTGCTAAGAAGCGGCAGTAAGAAAAAATTCTATTAGGAAAAACATTTAAAACTTTTTTTTCCAGAGACTTGATTTTTGGCACGACAACTATTTTAAAGAGGAATGATTTGATGATAATCTTAAACTAAAGAAAAGTTTTTATAACCATTAAAATAATTTTGCATTTTCAGATATTTTTATAACTGTTGCAAATCTAAAATGCCTAATTTACATTCAAAATACTCTTTTTACATTCTCATCATGGATGAGAAGGTATTGGTTTTATGTGAAAAATGAGTTTCGAAAATTTCATCAAATCTTTACGTTTTGAGACCCCCTGAGTCAGAAAAAATGGTTTTTACGAAAGTGTCTGTCTGTCTGTCTGTCTGTCTGTAGGTCGTGTGCGGCATAACTCTCGATAGAATTATCAGATTGAATTGAGCTTTGGTACACTTTATCGGAGCCGAAAAAGTAAGGACAAGTTCGTTAACCAGCCACATCCAATCAAAATTGAGGGATGGAGCACTACTTTTGTGTTTTTGAAAATAATTTTTTGAAAAAATCAAAAATTCCAATCCTGGTTTTTGATAGTGCTTATAAATCTCTACAAATTATCCTAATAACATTTTTTGATTAAATCAAAATTAGAAATGTTACAGCATATTCAAATTCGAAAAAAGTCAATATCAAAATTCCATTTTCCAGTTAAATTATACGAGATACGAAAAAACGTTATGATACAATATTATTGAATACATAAAGACCTACAAATTTGAATTATAACATTTTTCATAAGATGCATATTTTTCTTTTTAATTTAAAAAAAAAACTATTGAAAATCCAAAATTCAATTTTTTAACAATAATATTGGAAATACCAAAAAAACGTAAGAATACAAAGTTGTTCGTTTCAAAAAGATCTACAAATTTTGTCTGACACAGTTTCTGATAAAACATATATTTTTCGTTTCAATTCCAAAAAATACGATAAAAATGAAAAAATTCCATTTTTTAGACAAAATATGTGAGATGCAAAAAAAACATTTAGATGGAAAATTGTTTGCCTAAATGAGGTCTACAAATTCTGATAAAGAAATTTCGGGACAGGATGTATATTTTATGTTTTGATTTTTAATATTGAAAAAATTCGATTTTTTACACCAAAATATGTGAGATACGAAATAAGCGTTGTTCTGCAAAATCGTTTCCTTAAATAAAGTCTACGATTGTTTTTCCTTTTTAGATATGTGGAAGAAAGTAAATTCTTTTAATCATGTAATTTATTAAAAAGTTATACTGAAATGTATACAGAAAATCGAGCGCGAAGCGCGAGTGTCATGATGAGAATGTGTTCCTTAAGGCCGATAGAGCCTTAAGTAAATTGAATTTCCTGTTTCACTTAAATTCAAAAAGAAATTCAGTGACTTTGAGAAAATGTGTAATTCACATCATCTGTAATATTATTATAAAATTGGTTTGAGCTTCAGTATCAAAATATAAGAAATAAACTTAAATGCATGCGAAGAGCATAAGACCGAGCGCAAAGCGCGAGGTCCAGAAAGAACGGAGCGCGCAGCGCGACGATCGAATCGCGCGCCACAGGCGCGCTCAAACTTGCGAGCGAAGCGAGCTGCGCGCGATGAGAATATGCCCGCGAAGCGGGCAGATTTTTAATATTAGAACTGCATTCTTCCGGCAAAAATAATGAAAAATGATCATTTAAATCAATTAAACCTTATCATGACTAGCATTAACTCAAACTAAAGGCGCCAAAATTTGAAATCTATATTATGCTTCATAATTCAATCAACATTTTATGATTCTTTTTTATAAGAATTAGTTATATTTGATATATTATTTTATTGCTGTTTTCTTTTTGAAGCTGTTTGTACAATAATTGGTGTTAATTTTTAAGTCGCTACCAGAAATTATTTTATAAGAATATTGTTCTTTATCATATCTTAACTGCATCTTCAAATTTCGAAAAACCCTTTTACATTTTTTTTTTGCTTTGGAAAATATTCAGGTTTGCATTCCTGAATCGTGAAACAAATGCTTTTAATAATCTATTAGGTTTAAGAAAAAATACGTCCCGTGGTCTCAAATAAATAAATTAGAAGAATTAAACGTTTAAAGACTAGGTTACAACTGAGTTGATTCTCGAACTTAATAATTTATCGTGATCTCTAAATCTGAATTAGTCACTACGAACTAATTAGAGTAAAATTTACTAATGAATCAGCGTGGATTTGTTCGTTCTGAATTAATCAGATATTTCTACTAAGAATCATTTAAAATTTTACTTTGAATAAGTACAATAAAAAATTGGAAAAATTATTCATTAATTGGGGAGTGAAATAATTATTACTAATTTGAAATTTAAAGTGTTAGATTAAAAAATCAGGAAAGAGGAATAAGACTTTCAAATCCGCACGGTTTTCTAATTTAATTATATTTTGCATAGATAACTTCGAGATTTTTCATTCCTTAAATTTTATATTTGATTAATACACTATTTTTTTTTAATTTTTCAACTCTCCGAAGTTCAGGATTTCCGATTCTAAATTTTGCAATTTTCAAAATTTTGATGGTCATATAGGTAAATAATTTGCAAATTGCATTATCTCTAAACAAAATAATTAGCTTCGAAAACTTTTTTCTCATGAAACTTTTATAGGAACCCTGGTGAAAGTATCGGATAGGAATTTATTCCGAGCCAATCAGAACTATTCCGATTTATTCCGATATCTGTATCCGAGCCAATGCGAATTATTCCGAACCAATCCGAAAAAGTTTTGTATCTCGTTTGATGAAAAACTGTAAAAAATCGATCCGACCTAATCCGATTTAATCCGAGGCAACAATCCGAATGAATCCGGACCAATCCGAAACCATGTTTTCAATCCGAATCATTCCAACTTCAGATTCATTTGGATTAATTCTGATTGTAAATTTGGTCAGGATCAATCAGGATCAATTCGGTTTAGGATTGGTTCGGATTCATTCGGATTGTTTCCTCGGATTAATTCGGATCAGGTCGGATCGATTTTTTAGCGTTTTTCATTAAACTAGATACAAAACTTTTTTCGGGTTGGTTCGGAATGATTCACATTGGCTCGGATACAGATATCGGAATGAATCGAAATATTTCTGATTGGCTCGGAATGAATTCTTATCCGATACTTTCGCCAGGGAAACTCTTATGGAATTCACAAATTTTAAAACTAATGAGAAATCTTATCTTAGAAAATTTCAGTCAGAAATTGATTTCAATTTCTGAAAAACATAGTAAAATTATGCTGATTACATTTCGCTAATTTGATATAAAGGGTTTTAACATTTTTATTATTCTACTCTATAAATTTTTCAATTCTCATTAAGATGATTAATATATTATTATTTTGTTTCTCAATAAAAATGAATGTTGCAAAATTCTATATCTATTTATTTATACAGAATATCATTAGCAAATCTGTAAAAATGAAATTTTCAAACTTGGAAATCCTGGAAAAGTTAGGGAATTTTTGTATGCAAATATAGTGGTAACCCTGAGTTTGGCATGTCTTAGAGTTTCTGGACTTTGCTTGTGTAACTTCGACCGCATCATTTTACATGAACTCGCTCGAAAACCACAAGAAGAATGGATAGGTAGTTGAAAATGATGTGGTGAAAAGTTGCGCGATCGCTACCCTAGTCATACAGTTAAATTGAAGCAATTTATTTCCTTCGACACAATAGAAAATGCAATTTAGAAGCAAACAACACCATTTGCTTGGCCGTCAATACTCAATTTTGATAATCTTTTCATAAAAATTGAAAGCTCGTGTGAAAGATGAAGAAAAATTTTTCAGGGGATTTATGCTTGGTGCATAAAGAATATTGAAGGGTTCATAAGTAACTGCTGTAAGAGAGTGAATCAAAAGTCACTGGAGAACAACTTGCCTTACACACGCAACTCTCCAATTAGTATTTTGTGGAAGTTTGAAGCTTGTAATTAGTAGAGCTATTACCGTACCTATATTCTCTACTGAAATAATGGGTAAAGTTGTGAAGCTTGGATATACTCAGGCGAAACATGCCCAAATACTAGAGGAGGCAAGTCTTTGAGTGTTATACGGGCTTAAGATCTAAAGTATTTCAAAGTACCAGAGATTACCTCGAATTTTAATGCAGTTTAACAGCATTTACTGACCTGTATTACAATAAAAAGAAAAGCCTTTTAAATTTACAGCATTTTCTGTTAAAATAACAAAAGTATAACTTATTCTGTAAATTTTGCAGATAATTTCGTACAACTAGTAATTTTCAAAAATGTTTTTTTTAATTATAACAAAAAACATACATCTTCTCAAAAAATATGTAGATAAAAATTTGTAGAACTTTTTCTAGTAAACAATTTCAGATGCTAACGATTCCACGACAGCTCTCATATTTTGATTAAAAATGAATTTTCTGATTTTCAAAAGTGTTTTTTTTTTTTTAATCAAAAGAAAAAAATATACATCTTATCAAAAAATGTGGGAATGCTTTGTAGAACTTATTTAAGCAACCAATTTTGTAATTTAACTTTTATTCCATGTGTCGCATATTTTGTTTAAAAACTCGAATTTTTGAATTTCAAAAGTGTTTTTTTCAAATTCAAACAAAAAATATGCATCTAATCAAAAAATATTTAAATGCAAATGTGCAGAACTTCTTCTAGTGAACAATTTTATATACTACACTGCAAAAAGAAGTGTCTTACCTGGTATCTTACTGTAAGATATGATATGGGAAGTTGCTATCTTCTGTATTAAAATAATATGTCTCACTAAGTGTATTATTCAAAATTAAGACGACTTACGTATCTTGGTACGAATAAAGATGTAATTTCCGTCTTACAAAATAAGATACTTGATTGAGTTAGATAATGTATCTTAGTTTAAGATGTTTAGGGTGTCATAAGATGGTTCTGGCATAAGATGTTTCTGAATTGTAAGATATAGCAGGTCAATAAGTTAGCAAAAACTAAGACGCGTAAAGTGTCAAAGAAGTAGTGGTCGAAAGATAGAATCTCTCAAAGGGTTATAGTTACAGTTCATAACCTCAAAAAATGGAGCGTTTTGAGTGTTGCATGTTTTTCTTCTATGGTGTAATATCAACACATTTAGAGGAATATCCTTTATTTAAACTTTAGATATGACGGATATGGAGCTACATATAAAAATTGGGAATCGCATCAGCAACACGTAACTCGATATCAGGTATACCTTCTGTTTTAACGTATTGGATACGTTTGCTAAGTCGCTTGTCTCCTTTTCCAATAGAGCATTTACTTGAATTAATTCTTTTAAGAAGTACGTACAGCCATGTAAGTCACCACATGTGTAGCAGACACCGGTATGCCGTAAGCTTTTTCTCACAGTGTGGAGGTTATAAGGAACATGAACTGTCGGTAACTTAAGTAACCTGTGTTACCGATGGTTCAACTCAAGATATTTTACGTGTCTCCAATTAATATGCTTTAGGCAACATGAATGTGACTACCGAAACATCTTAGAAATAACTACACAAGTATCTTATATTAAGACACTTCTTTTTGCAGTGTAACGATTCCTCCACATCTCTCATATTTTGTTTAAAAATGAATTTTCTGATTTTCAAAAACTGTTTTTTTTTTTTTAATTAAAAGAAAAAAATATACATCTTATCAAAAAATGTGTGGATGCTTTGTACAACTTATTCAAGCAAACAATTTTTCAATTTTATTTTTATTCTATATGTTGCATTTTTGTTTAAAACTCGAATGTTTGAATTTCAAAAATGTATTTTTTTTTCTAATCAAAAGAAAGAAATATACATATATCAAAAAATGTGTGAATACTTTGTAGAGCTTATTAAAGAAAACAATATTTCAATTTAATTTCTATTCCATATGTCGCATATTTTGTTTAAAAACTCGAATTTTTCAATTTCAAAAGTGTGTTTTTCAAATTAAAACAAAAAATATGCATCTTATCAAAAAATATTTGAATGCAAATTTGCAAAACTTTTTCTAGTAAACAATTTTGTATACTAACGATTCCTCCACATCTCTCATATTTTGATTCAAAATGAATTTTCTGATTTTCAAAAGTGTTTTTTTTTTAATCAAAAGAAAAAAATATACATCTTATCAAAAAATGTGCGAATGCTTTGTAGAACTTATTCAAGCAAAAAATTTTTTAATTTAATTTTTATTCCTCATGTCGCATTTTTGTTTAAAAACTCGAATTTTTGAATTTCAAGTGTTTTTTTTTCTAATCAAAAGAAAAAAATATACATATATCAAAAAATGTGCGAATACTTTGTAGAGCTTATTAAAGGAAACAATTTTTTAATTTTATTTTTATTCCATATGTCGCATTTTTGTTTAAAAACTCGAATTTTTGAATTTCAAAAGTGTTTTTTTCTAATCAAAAGAAAAAAATATACATATATCAAAAAATGTGTGAATACTGAGTAGAGCTTATTAAAGGAAACAATATTTCAATTTAATTTCTATTCCATATGTCGCATATTTTGTTTAAAAACTCGAATTTTTCAATTTCAAAAGTGTTTTTTTCAAATTAAAACAAAAAATATGCATCTTATCAAAAAATATTTGAATGCAAATTTGCAGAACTTTTTCTAGTGAACAATATTGTATACTAACGATTCCTCCACATCTCTCATATTTTGATTCAAAATAAATTTTCTGATTTTCAAAAGTGTTTTTTTTTTTTAATTAAAAGAAAAAAATATAAATCTTATCAAAAAATATGTGAATTCTTTGTAGAACTTATTCAAGCAAAAAATTTTTTAATTTAATTTTTATTCCTCATGTCGCATATTTTGTTTAAAAACTCGAATTTTTGAATTTCAAGTGTTTTTTTTCTAATCTAATGAAAAAAATATACATCTTATCAAAAAATGTGTGGATGCTTTGTAGAACTCATTGAAGCAAACAATTTTTTAATTTAACTCATTTCCAGTTATTTCATTAGTACAATCTCATTGATTCAAATTTAGATAGTGACATTTTTGTAATCTTTTCCGTAAAGTCTATAATATTTAAAAGAAATCAGCCAATAGTGCTGAAATATTTATAAAATGCACAGGTCCAGATAAATGTTTACTATTTTACAATATTATAATATAGTCTGTACATTTTACAGATATTTTCTCAGCGAGTAGATTTCAAGATATAGCATAAGTGGCTTTCATCACGTTCACATTTTAGGAGAACAGCGTGAAAAACCTTATGTCGAGAATTCAGAGATAGAAGTGTTTTTGGCATTGCAACTTTAGATGTTCTGTATACTAGAATTTTTTCTCTGAAAAGAATTGCATCTCTAAAATAGTAACATGCACTTCGAAAACCATCTTCAGAACGCACATGAAGCAATAAAAGAAGAAAGAGTAGTTAACATTTCACTTCAATCTTTCTTCTTATACAGGGTGAGTCAAAAGTCACAGAACAAGGGAATATCTTAGGAGAAATGAATCAAAGAAAAATCTTTCAGATAACAAATTTTAGGTTTTGAAGGTTTTTTTCATTATTGAATTTAGTTATAGATTTAGGGTTTAAACTTGAGTCTGACCGGGCGCAATTTTTATTTAAAATTTAGATTTCATGCCCCAAAATTGAATACTTTATTCTGGGTTATTTTTCCCTATAATTCATCTAACGGACCCATAATTGGGTTATAAAAATGAAGAGAGTTTATTTCAAATTAAATTTTGGGCTTGATATAAGAAGTACGAAAAAAAATTAGAGTATTTTATTTCCAATTGTCATTTGAAGAAATAGACGCAGGTCCGTTCAGGCTCAAACTAAGGCCTGAACTCGTAATTAACTTTACCAGTCAATAAAACATTAAAGCCTAATAATTTTGATCTCAAAGATTATTTTCTAAAATTCAATTTTTTCAAAGTATTCGATTATTCTGATACTTTCGACCCACCTTGTATGTTGTTAATTCATTGAGTAGTTTTTTTCACTAATATACATCAGTGACTGAATTCCAGCTATAAATCAGTTAAAGTAACTCGAATAAAACTGATAAAAATCAGTACAAAACAACTTATTAAAATGAAGATACACACAGAAAAAAGATTCGTAAAATTTACAGGTAATTCGGTACTTGTTTTTACAGTTTAGTTCAATCAACGGATTTTCTGTAAGTTTCATATTGCGTCCAGTAAAATCTACGAATTTTCTTTCGTTTTATTTTCCCTCAATCAAAATTTTTTCTAGCCCTGATTGATATTCATCCCGTTTATCTGGAAGTGACACTCTTCACGGAGGAAAAAAATCTGTCACATTTATTGAGTCCTTTAGTTAGAATAGTGACAGTATAAAATTTCTGTAACTCTAACATACGCAAAAAATGCTAAATAAAAATTATTTACTTCAAAAATATCTACAAATTTGCTGTTGACTATTTTTCCATAGGAGTTATATATTTTCTTTTATTCGTCAAAAACGTTTGTATTGAAATTCAAAATTCTATTTTCCTGCCATAATATACAAGATACGCAAAAAATGCCACGAAACAAAATTATTCATATCAAAAAGATGTACAAATTTGCTATTGACTATTTTTTCATATAAGTTATATCTTTTCGCTTATTCATCAAAAACGTTTCTATAAAAATGAAAAATTCCGTTTTCCCGCCAAAATATTGGATACGCAAAAAATGCCAAGAAACAAAATTATTCATTTCAAAAAGATGTACAAATTTTCTGTTGACCATTTTTTCATAGGAGTTATATATTTTGTTTATTAATGAAAAAATATTATTAAAAATACTTCAGAGCGTGAAGCGCGACTACCAAATCGCGTGCCGTCGTTTTTAAATGCATGTGTGACTTTAATAAATATAAAATAGAATTCGAGCGCGAGTATTGTGATAAGAATGTGTACCTAGAGTCTGATGAGCCTTTAATAATTAATTTCGTTTCTATAAAATAGCAAGTTTTTTGAAATATTTCTAACGCTAAAATATTTTCTAAATTTGTATAAATTCAAAAAAAGGATTTGATTAAATGACAAAAAATAATTTTGTTTGAAAGGCTTATTTATATCCAAACAAAATATTTATCTGAATCAAATAACATTTGTTAAATTCAAACAAAACATCTTTGGGCCAAATAAATATTTGTTCGAATCAAGCATTTGTTTAATTTAAAGCAGAAATTTATTTTATTTGAACAAATTTTTATTTAGTTCAAAGATACTTTGCTTGAATCAAACAAATTTTATTTTGCTCAAATAAATTATTTTCTCAAATCAAAGAAATTCTTTCAATCAAACAATTTTCTTTGATCCAATCAAATCTTTTTTCTGAGTCTACGTCTTTTTTTGACAACTGCACAGCTCGAATGTTTAGTCCAGAAATTTTACATTTTCTAGATGATTAAGAGAATCGAAGAGTTTTATTTTAGTGTATAACACAGGCAAGCAAAACTAAGCACGTAATTTTGAATACTGAAAGTAGCGATGTAAAAGAAGCCATGAATAATGGAAGGTTTTACTGAACTGTTTCGCGTTTCAGACTTGAAGGAAACAAGTAACGAGGCGATGAGACATTGTGGTAGGGAATGAGTAATACGAAAGAATGGGGAATGAGTTTGCAAATAAGTGGTTATAAGCGGGCATGATCGAAAACACACTCTTACGAAACATCTTCTCCTTCCAGCGGCATTTTACAACCTTATTATTTTATAAACCCTCCGAAGAACGTAGCCAGGTGTACCCACCCTGGAACTTAAGTGCGAGCTTCTGCTACTCTGAGAGTTTATGAAACCTGGCTATACTTACAAGACATATATTTACCTGTTTTTGTACCTAGCATTTAAGGGCATGTGATACTTGAGAAATGCAACTAGTTCATGTGAACAACTTTTTCCAGTTTTTACATGTTTACGTCCAAAATACACGATGAAACTTTATATACCAATATACTCGCATGTTTTTTTAATAATAATGACTCTAAAAAATATAAAAGAATATAAAAGATTCAAAAAATTATATGAATGTATTTGGCGACTGTTTTAATTTACCGACTTTTAGCCGCAACTTGGCCCAGTATCAGACCTATACCAAGCCGATTATTACTTTTACTATGGCATCCAGTTTCGAAAGTAGAAGAGCCAGAGTCTGGCCCATGGGTGGCATGTTACTGTGCCAAGTGTCATTTTTACCATGGCAAACCATGTTCTCAGAGGAAAGGCTAGATTCTGACCCAGCAATGGGCTATTAGTTTGAAAGTCTGCTTTACTTCGGCTAAACATGAAAACATAAACCATATTGGCAACCGATATTCGGCAACATTTTTGCCGATGCTGGGCCAGTGTTGGGCCGTATCTGAAAACAGAATTTTTTCTATTTTGGACATAAACATGTAGAGAGATGAAATCAATTTAAATTTCACAATCAAAATCTACAATTAATTGCAGATTTATTGTTCCTGAACAGTTATCCACGAAATTTTAAGGAAAAATGTATAAAAAATAGAATTTTTAAAATAAAACATGACAAGAATAAGTATAAGACAGAAAATAACAATGAGAAAAGTGACATTGATTATAAATGTGTGGTTTCACAGTACTTCATATAAAATAAGAAGGAATTTAAAAGATTGAAATATCAGTACTGTTTTTAGAAGTGTCTCAAAATTAGATAAAATTATAAAATTAGGAAATGACACAATAGAATAATTTGAAAATGCATATTTAGTATACAAAATCTCATGTCTTAATTGTCTTAATGCATAACATGTTATGTTGTTCAAATCTGCAGTTATAAAACATTATATCAATAATACAAATGATAGTATTCAAAAACATGATTTATAAAAATACTCCATACAGAATGAAAATATTATAAGAAAATAATAGTTGAGGTGTTTTACATAAGAAAAAATGTAAGTAATAGTATAAGCGTAATCTCAGATTTGAAAAGTTGCTAAATAGCAAAGTTGCTATGATATAATATAAAATGCACTTACATTAAATTTTTAATAAGACCACATGTATTTTTTTAATTTTGAAAAAAATCAATTTTCGCAGTTATGGAAATTTGAATTTTTAAGAAAAAAAATCCATTTTTAACAAAAAGGTAGAGTTTTTGGAGAAAATCGACTTTGAATATTTTCAGAAAAACTGTCACAGTTTTGTTAATTACATTTTTTTTTATTGTCTAGCTTATTTTGAAAAAGGGCCATAAACTCTACCAGACGTTCGAAAGAAACCCTTAATATCTCAATTAGATCAAAAGTTATACAGGTTTTTAAAAAATTGTTTTTTTTTTAAATTAACCTTAAAAATTCAAATCGTCATAACTTCGGGAAAATTAATTTTTTCAAAATTAAAAAATACACGTCGCCTTATTTCCTTTGAAAAAAAAAATATACTTCATCATCGATTGATTCTGTGATTTAAAGTTGCACTGCCTATCTGATATAAAATTCATTCAGTCATAATAATGTAAAATGAAAAATGCAATGAAAAAACAAACGACGATTTCAATAAAATTTGCGAAGGGGTCATCCATATACCACGTGGACAGTTGGGGGGGGGGGGGGGGCAAAATTCGACGCTTGTCCACGAGAGAGGGAGGGAGGGTCAAAAAGTGGTGAAAAATTGTCCACGTGGTACATGGATGGTCCCCAATTTTCTGACTACAAGATGCCCTTAATGTCATAGATCAATCGGATCACGTGACTAAACTATAAATTAATTTGATCATGTAAGATAAGATTTTTATGTTACAATAAACCTTCCTGAAAATTTTGGAAACTTAACTAAAAATAATAAAGCACGTTTGTTAACTTATTTTTAGTAAATATTTTGAAAAAAATAAGAAAACTGATCAATAATTACAGTTAACTATAAAAAATGTTCACTCAAATGTATTTGAAAGACGTTCTTTATTGTCTTCTATTGTATTTTCCAAGTTTTCAGAAAGATATTTTGTAAAATAAAATAGTTATCTTACATGAACTTTTTAAGGAATTTGGTCATGACATGGCACCTGTCTTAGCAAATTATTTATTATTTCCCAAAATTCCCGCTAGAAATAATAATTAGTTTTGAAAAGTTATGGAAACTAATTATGCCGGAATTACAATGAATAACTTTTTTTTATCATTCACATTTATCAAGTCACATGAAATGTCTTAGTATCTCCTTTTTCACGTCCTAAACTTACAACAAGAAAAAATTATTATTTCAGAAAAATAGTTGTGGAAACCAAATTTAGTAGTTTCTTGATCGATGTGGAAACATCATTATAATCACATGATTTACGATGTATGTACCTTCCTGTTTTTAATTATCTAAAATTTTGAAATTAAAGATTCATTATGGGGCTTAATTAATATAATAAAGATGGGGATCTTAATACTCTCGGCTTTAGATTTAATATTAACCCTCTGAGTACTTATTTAGGTTACGCTATTCGTTAGTGTCAAAAATCGTCAATTTAGACTTTCGGTAGAAAGTCTAATATTTAGTTTTAAATTACTTTGTACATCAGCTTCTGCTATAATTAACCTTTTCGTGTCATAGTTGTATCATTTTGGACACATCAAACTTTAGTTATTTTTAGGGATATCTTACAAGATCGAAAGGAAATATTAATGTGTTTCTAAGGCATTATTAATCAAAATAAATTTGAATATAAAATTGAATTTTCTTTGCAAATATATTATATTTCATCAATTATATTCTAAGATCATATATATATTCAATTAAAAATTATGATATATTATTACATAAAGATATTATCATAATGGTGTCAGAATTTCTGAAATCGCATTTTAAATTCGTGCGACTTTTTTATTTAATGATTTCAATGAATTTCGAAAGCTTTTTTATGTTTGAGACACAAACTGAAATGATTTTACAAAAAAAAAAAAAAATCAATAAGTTATAAACAAATGAAGTTTTATGTGACTTTCGTTGCAAATCTAAATATCTCGCGAACTACTTAACCGATTTTAATATTTAAAACCGCATTCGAATCTTTATTCCACACACTATGCAAATATTAATTTGTTGTTTGTTTATTTAACAATTAATTGTTAAAAAAAGATAATCGTTTTAAAAAAGTTAGTAAATAAACATCTTCTTCGCCTTTGAAAATTTTGGAAAAATTTTCCTTTGAACAGAAAATTATACCAAATCGAATGTTGTTTTAAAAAATTTAGGATGCCCAGAATCAAAAAAGTTATAACAAAAATAGTGACGCGATGCACGGCGCCAATATGAGCCGAGTCAGCGCGCTTCGTGTTTTAGCTTCTACAGTAGTTTTTTCTTTATGAATACTTTACATTTATGTCGATATACTTATGTTTACATTAACTTACCTTACTTGTATTTGAAATTTTTTTATTATTATTACTAGTTTTATTGTTGTCACGTAGATTGGCTTGATTTCGATTAAATTTACTTTTTCACGCGTCAGTTGTTGTTTTTTCAAGTATTAAACTTTTATTTATGTTGAATAATCATAAAAAACACGCACCTATTATGAGTGATGCTTGTTGAAAGTAAAAATTTATAAAAGTTTTCGGTGTAGAAATTAGTGGCGTCCTAAGGTTTTTAAACTGCATTCGATTCGGTATAATTTTCTGATGAAACGACAATTTTTTGAAAATTTTTAAAGGCGGATGAGATGTTTATTTATTAACTTTTCATAAACAATTACCTTTTTTGAACAATTAGTTGTTAATTAAAAAAACAACAAATTAATATTCGATAAAAATTGGTTGAAAATCAATCCGAGTCATTGCGAATGAATCCAAACCAAGTTTTTAACCCGAACTTATCCGATCATGGATTGAACCAAACTGAATTTTAAATCCGATAAATCTTAGGGCAGAATTATTAGGATTGAGTCGGATTGATTTTCAACAATTTCGCATCAAACGAGATTCAAAACGTTCAAGTTGGATTTTATTCCGAAAATATCGCCAAGGGACCTATTGACATAACCTCAAACTGTAAAACGGTTTTTAGAAAAGTAAAAACAAAAATAATTTTACAGCATTTTGAAAGAAGCAACAATACATTTTTTATAAAAAATTGTCGAATATTAGAGAAGTATCTGTTAAATTTATATTTTGAAGAACATCTTTTATTTTGTAAATTTAACACTGTAATATTTTTGAAAAAGCAGCCAATAGAAAAAATGTAAAAAATATTGACTAATTGTAGAAGTATTACTAATTAAATGCACTCTAATGAAGAGTTTAATTATTTTTCAACATCACTTGATCATTATCAAAAATTATTATTAAAATTTCGTTCAATTTTAATTCAGGCTGTCCTCAAATTTAATGTGATTATAAATTTAAATGCATTTGTAATTGGAGATTTTCAATATTTGGAAGGTTTCTACCCATAGAAGCTTTCAATTTACCCACATCCAAATTTTGTGAAATTAAATACCAGACCATATTACTGTAATATTGATAAATCCATTGATTTTGATCTACTTGATTAAAATAATTCAATCAGCATATTTGTATAAAACAAATAAAATTTTAATGATATTCGTTTTTGTTATGTTTACAATTCGCTATCTGCAAAAAATCTGATTTTGTTTCAATGAGTAGAGAATAATAAAACCATAAATTTATTTAATAAATTACATATCTCAGTAAAAAAAACATCAGGTATAGCTAAAGACTTTATTGGTGATTAGATTTGATACTAGACATTTATTTATTTTTTATCTAATGAACTTTGGATTCTACCTACTCATTACTCAAACTACTTAATTAATTCACAAGGAAAATTAATTGGACCGCCAAATAATTGATTATTAAATTCATGAATTGTGAATGCTTATTTCCTATTTATGAATGTTGCATTTGGGAGCTCCGAGGGGTTAACCATTTGAAAACTTTATGTATACCTGAATTAGAGACCCATATAAATTTAAATGAAAACTAAATTCAAGTAAATGTGACTAGCAAATAGTTTGATTGCATTATTAATCGGTTAATTCATTAGCTGGTATTATCTTTTGGCAATTAATGTAAAAATACTAAAGTTCAATTGAAATGCTTTAGTATAAGTCAATTTTAAATTAGTTAATATTCACAAATTATGATGAAAGTCAATTTCTAAATTGAGAGATTTGTCAGTAAATTTTAATTAACTTGACTTCACAAAAAGTTGAATTCAAATAAATCAAATTTCAAAAAACATTGGAGCTTGAATTTAGGTTTTAAGTTTTTCATTCCAATAAAACTGGACATGAATAATTTTTGATTTTGAAAGTCTTAATAAATAGAAAAACTTTTACATATGCATTTGACTATCAGTTCTGGAAGTAAACTTTTTTATTAGTGTCACTGAGTTGCAAGTGTAACTTTTTACTGTCATGAAATGTCGTTCAAAAAGAAAATGACAGGATGAACGTGATCTCCTTACCAGAACGTCAAACTTTTACGAGAAGTTGTAAAATAAAGTATGACGGAAAAGCGGATCTCAAAAATCGTGCAAGAAATTATAATGTACCATAGAAATGAGTAGCTGTTGTAAAATTATGCCACATATTTCTGGTAAAAAGAGTTATTATTAAATAATAATTCTAACTCTAGGGTTTTCAGTGCAATTCATCAATTCTTGGCAAATATGAAAGGCTAGTTGCTAATTAATATAGAAATGGCTCTTAAAATTAGTTTGAAAAAAATGCCCTATTCTGTAAATTCAACAGAAATTTCTGTAACATTTATTAATAAGTGTGTTATATTTATTTTTTCGTGCATGTAGATTACATTTATTTAAATATAGTGATACCCCGCGAAAAAAAGTTGATCTTGTTAGATCTGGTCAGATCAAATTCCCAGATCTAACCAGATCTTGATTTTGTCGAGATCTGATCAGATCTAATCAGATCTAAAGTAGATCTGGTCAGATCTGAAATTGATCTGGTCAGATCTCGACAAAATCAAGATCTGGTTAGATCTGGGAATTTGATCTGACCAGATCTAACAAGATCAAATTTTTTTTCGTGGGACTATAGCTCATTCTATACATTTCATAGATATTCAAGTACAATTTACTGATTTCCTGCTCTATAAATCTGAATCAGTCAAAATATACTGATTATCAGTGAAATTTGACTGATTCAAATAGCTCAAAATATGTTACAGTAAATCAGTGTAAAATTGAGACAAAGGTCAGGAAATATTACATAAATGTGCGTCAAGCTCATAATTTGGAGGTAATTTGTTATTCTATAACTACAAAAATAGTCATTTCTGTGATATTAATCGATAAGTTTGTCACAATCACAAAAAATCGTTAATTGAATGGCAATAACTGTAAAATTTACAGAATAGGTTATGGAATCACTTTTTCACCCCATTCACTCTTTAAATTTGAAAAAAACTGAAAATCAAATGATTGTGCCGAGATATCTGTCAAATCTACAGAATCAGAGAGAATCTAAGAGATTTTTTGGAATAAATCACAAAGAAAAAAAATTTATTAAATTTACTAAAGCCAAAAATTTTTGTAAATTTAAGAGATATTTTATCAAAATTGACCACTCTTTTGGAAATATAAGAGATTTTTCGAGTAATATTACAGAAATGCCTGTTAAATTAACAAAATGAGGAATTTTTTTCAAATTGTTAACTTAACAGGCATCAGTATAGAAAATATTGACAGATCTGTGATATTAACAAAAGAGCAGTGAATTTTACCGAAACGTCAGTAAAATTTACAGAAATGTTATGTCGTCACTATTTTAACTTATTGGCTCAGTAAATTAAACTAATCCATTTTCTTTTCGCTGATATAAATATAGACTACGACACTTTTTTACTTATTCAAAAAACTGTCCAATTGTCATGGGACTTTGCATATAAAGGTCCTTGGGGGGAGGGGGGGGGGAGTGAATTTGTGTATAACTCTATAATATTGTTATTAGCAATAGTAACCCCAATATGGCGAAAAAAATAAATACTAATTTATACAATCGGATTCAATGTTCAATTTCTCATAGAAAGCCTCTCTTCTGAAAAGATAAAAAATTTCAAACCTTCAAATGTTTCTCAGCATTTATAACAAGAGCCTTAGATATGCATTTTGGTTCGGTCAACCAAAAAATGTTGCCACCGCAACAGAACTTCGTTTAAAACAACGACAAAAACCCCAACAAAATACTCTTCTTTACATATTAAAAATTTTGTCGTGGCCAAAAAAATCCTCAAAAAAACCATTTTGGTGCGATTACTAATTTTTTTTAGTGATAGAATAAAGTCTTTTCAGCTTGAAGAGTTCGGCTTACGTGAAAAATTATTGAATCCTCCTTTGCTATCTCGACTATCTTTTCCATCTTCACTACCCTCTACCACCTTCAGGCAACTGTGGCGAGTCGGTGGAGCGATTTGCATATTCATCAAATGTCCGTGGTACCCTATATACATACCTTACTACCTATCTGCCTCCCCCTCCCCTCTCCATCACCCTCTCTTCAGTCATGTTCAAGTATAAGGAATGGGTATAGCTCTATCTGAGAATGTTGTCGCAGGAGTAAGAACTAGAGCAAACGTCTGTCGTTAACGACCAAAATTTAAGACGGATTTGCATTTTGACCGTTCTTCCTAGCAAGTTGATAATGACTAAAACTGTTGAGAACCAGAGATTCAGATGAAAGTAGTGTAACGTTTGTATTAGGGCATATAGATGTTTGTTCCGCTTGGCGAATCACCTAAGTCTGCATTATACTTGTGGGTGTGTAGGCTAGTTACGTAGGAAAGAGAGAAGGAACCCTTATTTGGTTCTCCAGTGCCCTGATCTCTGGTTGTAATTAATTCGGAGGTTGCTTAGGTATCATAGTCATCAGTTGAAGGGGGCGGAACGGATTGTTGGAGAGAAGTGGGCGGCTGGCTCCCATGAGCTAGGCCTCCGAATTATGCATTTTCTTGTCACGCTGCCAGATAAGAGCAACTGAATATTAATGTCTTGTGTAATAGTTTGTAAACTATGTCTCGGGCCACGAGGAGTTCACACCATGTGGTACACCGCTCTGGCAGTATGGTGATGAGGTGAGGGGCAAGAGAGAGGGAAAAAGTTATCCTAGGCAACGAGAATGGAGCGTCGAGGTTGATTTCGAAGTAGATGGGTACACTTGAAAATTAATGTAGTTAAAGGTTTTTGTCATTTGATATTTTTCCCATCAAATTATTGTATCCTTTATAAATAACATTTTTACTGTATAATTGAAGAATCTTAAAGTACGTGGAATATTTTAAAGTACCGTGGAATATTCTGAAGTGTATTGAAGTATATGAAATATCTTAAAGTACCTTAAAATATGCCAAAACATCTAACATTATTTGACACATCCGGAAGTGACTTTTAATATTCTGAAGTATGGGAAATATTTTGGAGAATGTAAAATATTCTGGAACACTTTGAAATATCCTAAAATGCCTTGAAATACTCCAAAGTACCTAAACATATTTGAAGCGTCCTGAAGTACCTTGAAATATCCTGAAGTGCCCTCAAGTATTCTAAAGTATCTGATAAATATGTGAAGTACCCTGCAATATCTTTAGGTACCTTAGAGAAACATGTAGTATCCGGAAGTATCTTTAAATATTCTGAAGTGCCTTAGACTATGTAAAATATCCTGAAAAAAATATTTGAAGTATCTTGAAATGGCTTAAAATATTCCAAAGTATTCAAAAATATATAAAGTTTCCGAAGTACCTTCAAATATCTTAAAGTGCCTTAAAATATTTTGAAGTATCTAAAAATATGTGAAGTATCCTGAAGTATTTTTAAAAAAACTTGAAGAACCTTAAAACATTATAAAGTGCCTTCAAATATTCTGAAGTATCATAAAGTACTTCGAAATATTCTGAAGTGTCTTTAAGCGTGTGTAATGTTCTGAATTGCCTTGAATATTCCAAAATATCTAAAAATATGTGATGTATCCTGAAGTACTTTCAAGTATTCCGAAGTATCCTGAAGTATGTGAAATATCCTGAAGTACGTTGAAATACTCTGAAGTATATGATGTATCTTAAAGTATGTGTTTCCTCGGAATAAACTGGTTCACTCAATTGTGTATCTCAAATTTAGAGAATTTTTTACGAAAACGATATGAAAGATAAGAATATGTGACAAACTTTGTATTTTGAACTAAATGTGTTATTCAATGATTATATCATCCAGTTTTGTGATATTCACCAATAAATCTCTAACATTAACAGAAAATCGATATATTGTATGAAAATATTTGTAAAATTTACAAAGTAAGTTATGGTACAGAAAACAGTTGTTAAAGTAGCGACAATATAACTGATTCTGCAAATTTTATAGATATTTCCATTAGAACTCACATATTTACAGAAAAATAAATTTTAATCATAACGTCAATTCAACAGGCATTTTTATAATATATTTTTTTAATTTAATGAAAATTCTCATTTCTTCAAACACCGCTTCTTGAAGTCTAGAAATATTTTAACTTTTTCTCTTAAAAATGTTCCCCGTCAAATAATTGTTACCTTACTGAATTTCCAAATAATTACTTTTATTTTTTACGTTTTTCTTTATTAGACCGTGGGTGTAAAATCTTGTAATTTCAAGATTTTGAAACCTCTATAACTGTTTAGTGGAAAAATAAATCATCATAGTTTTTCATTCAGAAACAGAAAAAAATACAGTGAAGCTGAATCGAACCCCGAAGAAATATTTTTCAAATTCTTGTTTTTCTTCTTAAACTGAAGGTTCCAAAGTTCAAACAATTTTACAACAACCAAATTCAACCTCATGTAGCAATATTTTTTCCTTTATATATATCAAACGATGAGAATATTTTTATCGATTTTATACATTAATTTTGAAACTATCCGATTTTGAGGTTGAGATAACGTGAGGGTAGAATAATAAAGGTCGAAGGTATAGTGTTGGTGAGAATTGGTAGGCATGATCTTCATCACGTTAAAATTCCTAGCGCAAGGTGAATCGCGGAAATTGTGACCATATAAAGTTGACTTCCTGCAGTTTCTTCATCCTTGTCATCCGCTTCCTTGTCGATGTGATTTCCTGAAATCGATAGTCACAATGGGAGGTGAAAGCGCCTTCCTCATAGTCATAGTGAAAAGCTATATCTATGAGATGCCTTAGGGCGGAATGGGTTAATTGAAAATCACGCCTGGTCACGTGAACCGATCGACTGGATCGCCCTTTGAGCCGCCGGAAAGGGAGGCACTTTTTCGTGCTTGAATCTACCTCTTATCTTAACCCTGCTTTTTTTCTTCTGGGTCAGGGACGTCTTGCTAAGTCTTGCAAGTTTTTATTCAAATATATATGTATATATATATAGCTTATGAATATTTCAGAGGCTTTAATTTTTTAAATCTAGAGATCTTTTAATTTTAACTCTTTGAAGATGGAAAGTAGGTATTCCTGCACTCTGTTTGTATTTCCGAAAACAATATTGGACG
Source organism: Diplolepis rosae (assembly GCA_030998225.1). NCBI lineage: Eukaryota > Metazoa > Arthropoda > Insecta > Hymenoptera > Diplolepididae > Diplolepis > Diplolepis rosae. The sequence continues at coordinate 3,855,217 of JAPYXD010000581.1, read as the reverse complement.
TATTTGTATTAAAATGGCAATTAAGTGGATTTATTGGTGTTTGTGGCCTCTTGCTGTTTTTTCAAAATCTGAAGTCGAAAATTTGAAATAGAAAAAAGTGGACCCAATATGTCTAACGTCAAATTCTGAAATTAAAATTTTGTAATTCAGGATGGTTGACTTTGATTTAATACTTTGAAATTAAAAAGAGCACACCATTGAAAACCTTCATGAATTTCTAGACATTAAATGGTATTAGTATTTTCAACCTTTCAAATTTCATTCCGAACCAATCTAAAAACCGAACGCGACGATCTAATCTCAAAAAGTGTGCAATATTCTAAAAAAAACTTAAAATATCCTGAAGTGCCTTAAAATACTCCAAGGCGTCTAAAAATATTCAAAATATCCTGCAGTACCTTTAAATATTCCAAAGTATCTTAAAATATGTGAAGTTTCCTAAAGTACCTTAAAATACCATGATGTGCCTTAAAATATACCAAAGCATCTAAACATATTAAAATACTCCAAACCATCTAAACATATTTGAAATATTTTGCACTACCTTAAAATACTCGAAAGTATCTTTAAAATTGTAAAATATTCTAAACAACTTAAAATATCCTGAAGTGCCTTGAAATACTCTAAAGCATCTAAACATATTTGAAATATCCTGCAGTACCTTTAAATATTCCAAAGTATCTTAAAATATTTGAAGTTTCCTAAAGTACCTTGAAATATCATGATGTACCATAAAATACTCCAAAGTATCTAATTATATTTTAAATATCCTACAGTGATTTAAAATAATCCAAAGCATCTAAATATATTTCAAATAGCCTGATATACCTGAAAATATTCCAAAGAATTTTAGTGTGCAATATTCTAAAACAACTTAAAATATCCTGAAGTGCCTTAAAATACTCCAAAGCGTCTAAAAATATTCAAAATATCCTGCAGTACCTTTAAATATTCCAAAGTATCTTAAAATATGTGAAGTTTCCTAAAGTACCTTGAAATATCATGATCTACTTTAAAATACTCCAAAGCATCTAAACATATTTGAAATATCCTACGGTACCTTAAAATATTCCAAAATATTTCAAAATATGTGAAGTTTCCTAAAGTATCTTGAAATATGATGATGTTCCTTAAAAATACAACTGCGAAATTTCAGCTCATATTTATTGATATTTGGAGCACACTTAAAAATTTTGTCAGTCCGAAATCATCTCTCATTGCTGAACTGTACGGCAACTTAGCCACTCATCTCTAAAAAAAGTTTTTTTCGGTGACCAAGATTGCAAGCGTTCTGCTTATCTAAAACAAAATAATCAAACGGCATTTTAATCTGTAAAATAAGAACTAGTCTTTGAACTAAGATCATTAAAAAATGTTAAAAATTAAATTTTCGGCATGTTATTGAATATTTTGTCGTGAATTTTGGGTTTTTTTTGCGACTTCATCAACATGAAAAAAACGGCTCAATGAATCAGAATTATGCTAGTTCGGCTTGTGTCTACATAAGTACAGAATAAGCCATGAAAATTTCGAAGGAATTCGTTAGATAGATTTCGAGGTATCGTGGTCACCATTTTGAAAAATACAGTTTTGAGTAAAACGCGTTTACCGTTTCAAATACGATTACCACCAATAAAATTATGACTCGCTTTCAATCTGCTATCCCTGATCCATAAAGTAAACCTTCAGCTTCCTCAAAAAAGTCTATATTTGGATGGAATTCATGTAAAAAAAAATTCGATTTTTAAACCAGTTAGACGAGATGACACCCTTAAATCGTACAAGTGCCTCAGCTTAAATTAATCGAGACAATTTTAGCGCACTCTGATGCTATTATTCTGATATATTATAAATTGGGTGTTTGAGCGGCAAAATGAAGCGATTCGGTTAGAGATAATACATACGTCAAGAATAGAGAAACCCGGGAACTGACACACCCTGAATGTAATCCATTTGCGTTATCGGACTGCATTAAGCTAAGCACAACGATGCAGAACGGTGGATATGTCCGGATTAATGTCCGAAAACCCAAGTTAATTAGCGCTCTGGCTTAGTCGAAATAACCAAGCACGTGCCAAGCAGGGACTCGTTTGCTTTCGTACGTGAATATCGAACAATCCGCATACCATTTAAGCTCAACGGAGAATTCAGATATTGCACAGCGAACACACATTGCTCACAAACACAAACACCCACGGAAACGTGCACGCGTGTAATCTACGCTCGGTGTTTACATTCCACTTGTGCACTTAAAGCTCGGATCTTTGGATCCAGAAATCCGATTCGATGACCCTGCATGGTCACGTGATATTCAGAAGGGGCAAAGAGAAATGGACAGATGCTGGTGTCTGTGAGAGCTTCGGTGATATTTTCCCCGGATTCGGTACTACCGATAGATATTTATCGGTGGAGCCTTATCGATGGACACTGATACAGTCATATTGGTGGAAATTGTTCTTATCAATACACCGACAACCATTACGACGAAATTGGATGATCTTAGGATCGCCCTTTTCAAATCGAATCATCTGCCACTAAAGTTCAAAACTCATAGGGAGTTTGATCTAAAGTAGGGGATTTCGATTTATGTGTTTCAGCTCTCTTGAGACGAAAAGTAACGATGTGAACATACTTGCACATACTATACATTTTATTATTAGGGCGAATTGGTCGCAATGTGAAACGGAATTTGTTTTAAGGCCATGGGCCATGCAGGTCACGTGACCAATTCAATCACTGGTTATCGGTTCTTTTTCCGTATATAAAATTTTAAATCAAAATAAATCGGTCAAAATTTAGAAAATGATAAATAATATCATATTAAAGGAATAGGGGAAAGCGTAGTAAATTGAATAAAATAAATGTTTTTTTTATCAATAGTACCATTGAGTGTCTTGAATAAAATTTTATATTATGAATATTTAAGGCATAACAGACCTATCTCAGTAAATTTTGAATCATTTACCAAAAATGCAAGACTATATTTCATTCTCCCTGGAAATGTAGTTACAGAATTTTAATTGCCGACAACATTTCAGTTTTATATTTTAAAATGAAAAAAATTGCATAATTTTCACTGAAACGAAGTTTTATGTAAGAACTTTGATGTAAGAAATGTTTATTCTTTGAACGAAGCTATTGAAACCTACGACGAGGAATAACTATATACTGGAAATAAAAATCACACTGTTGGAAATTTTATAGAGTTTCATAAGCATTTCAATTTAATGTTCTGATGTACTAAATTTAATACACAAAAATTGAGAATTCACGTAATTTTATTATAGGGAAATATAAAATTATTCTTTTAGTGAATTCAGGTTGTTAATAACAAAGTAGAATATTTTCGTTATTATAGATAGACTTTCAATTTTAAATTATTTATAATATCAAAGTATTTGAAAAATTAAGCAGCTTAACAACACACTGTTAGAAATTCCTACCGTAATTTCCCGAAATACGTGAATTTCAGTTTCTTTATCAAATCGCAGAAAAAAATGGTGATTACCAAATTTTTTCATCAAAGAAATCCTATGACAGCAACGTTTTTCCTGGATTTTTTTCGATTCAAAATAAATCACTGATGAGAGCTCCGATCAGAGCCGAAACGTCTGATTAACATCCAGTTTTTTATTTATGACCCTCAAGCATGCATTAATCTAGAAAGTATCCTGTTTCTGCTACCGTGACGAAAATTACTGTGATGTAAATAGGCTCAATTTTAACTGAAGATCAATCATTTTCGATTGATTGACATTATTAAAAACTATAACTGATTCAGATTTAGAAAGTCATACAACTATTTCGCATATATTTCTATTTATTCAAAACTTCTCTGCATTTAGCCACTAACTGTTTTGGAATTAATACAGGAAGTTCAGATTTTTTATAAGAAAGTTTCGGAATGTCCGAAATGTTGATCTCTCTAATTTTAAGTGTTAAGAAAATTTCAATGATTTTAAATTATTTTTAAAAATTTCAAGAACGTGTAATTTTCTCGAATTGTTTGGGAAAAAATAAGTTTTCCACCTTAAAATGGGGAATTTGACCCACAAAATTATTGGAAAAATTCTGAATAGCTTTTACAATTTTGCTTTAGAGATTAGAAACAAAGGCAATTTCAAAATATGTCAAAAGATTTTCTAATTGCGTGTACACCAAATTTCATTAGAATTCGGAAATACATTTAAAACTTTTGTCACATCGTAAAAAATATCTGTAGTATTCCCAACAGTTTAGTAGCTGAACTTCCCTTTTTCAAATGAAATTTTATTTAAAATTTATTCTGTCATCTAATGGAGTATCTTTTTATAATTCAAGAAAATTGTTTCTTTCTAAAGATGAATTTCCATATCATATAAAAAATTTTCCTTATAAGTTAGGGAACATGAGAATTACCGAAGAAAACTCGAAAAAGTTGTTTCCAGAAAAATAACCAAAATTGATGTATTTATTGCATCAGATTTTAGGAGGATTTCCCGAAAAAATTACAGTAAAAGCTTATGACGACTACCCAATAAAAGTACCAGATTTCAATTTAATCCGAACAAATGCAAGCCATTCCAAAAACTGTTTCCAAATCATTCCAAACAATCCGCAAAACTGTTTGAATGTCGCGTGATGCAAATTGGTTCAAAAACAATCTGACTCAATCCAATTTATTACAATTCAATCCGAACCAATCCGAGCTTGGATTGACATCAGAGGTCTGAATGATTTAAATTAGAAAGGGTCTAGGGAGCTAAGTATGTAAAAGTTGCCCCTGCACGTATCAAGTCCAAATTGATGTCGTAAGTAGGCACCAACTAGTTATTAAATTTCCTAAAATGGTAACCTTAACCCTCCGTTACCAAACATATGAGGGATTCCCTCAGTGGGGTCAGTTTTTTCGAAATAACTTCTAATTTACGCTTCACACAGCCTGGTCCGTTTGAATACCTTTCCACAAATTATTCCTGAAGCTTTTTGTATCAATAAAAAATGTTCAAGTAGAATACTCATTCAATAATCACTTTTCAAAACCAAACTTGACGTGAATTCTGAGGAAATCCCTCCATAGTTTGGTAACGGAGGGTTAAAACTACAGTTTTTTTGGGAGTTATGGAAGGGGAAATCAAAATGAAAAAAATTAATTTCCTTGAAAACGACTTAACCGATTTTGATGACCAAAATATATGCTATAAATACCAGCGAGACTAATTTTCTTTTCCTTTGCCCAATTTATTCCGCTATTGTAGCTTTTATAAGCAGAAAGTCGACATTTCTGGCACAAAATGTCGTTTATATTTATTTTTTTTTGTAACAAAAGAGATAAACGTCTAGCATCATTTTCATCTTTAACTATTTTTTCTTGACTGGTTTTTCCTTAAAATGTATCAGAATCAGCACATTTTACATCTATTTTTCTAGTTTTATGCATCTTTAAATTACGAAATTCTACTAAATTAATATTTAAGAGGATTAATTAATTTCAATTAATAAGTATGCTCAAACTCGCACAAGAAAACGAAGGATATAAAATATTTACGTAATGTGATGCAATATTTGGTAGTACTATAATAGCGGAATAAATTGGGCAAAGGAAAAGAAAATTTGAATGTGCGGAGGTACGACGATGGGATAATCTAATTATGTATCGAAAATATCAATAGATATGTGATTTTATCAGTTAAAATTTCGTTTATATTACATATACCAGGGGTGTTAGTTGAAATTTGCCGGTTTTACTCATAGATGTCGCTAGAGATATGTATACATTTCTATGATTTGGCTTCTATGTCATATTTTTCTATGGACAATAACCTTCAAAAATACACAATTACATTCTGCCAAAATAATAGCATCATAGTTGTTTACCTCAGTAAATATGTCGAGTTTCGTTCTAAGTAAATCGCATTTGCGGCATTCGTTGCTTTTCTTATTTCATCAAAAGAAAAAAGCACTTGAAGCTCATCGATTGCTGGTAGAAACTTATGCTGAACATGCTCCAGTGATTAGAACATGTGAGACATGGTTTCGTCAATTTAAAAGTGGAGATTTCGATTTAACAGACAATGAACATCCTGGTGCAGCGAAAAAGTTCGAAGACGAGGAATTGCAGGCGTTATTGGATGAAAACCCAACCCAATCGCAACAACAATTGGCATAAACACTAAATGTGACCCGAGGAGCAATTTGCCAACGTTTAAAAGCCATGGGAAAAATTCAAAAGTATGGAAAATGGGTACCACACCAACTGAACCATAGACAAATGGAAAATCGAAAAACCATTTGTGAAATGCTGCTTCAACGGTTCGAAAGGAAATCTTTTCTGCATCGAATTGTCACGGGGGACGAAAAATGGATTTATTTCGAGAACCCGAAGCGGAAAAAATCATGGCTTTCACCTGGTGAGGTCGGCCCATCGACTCCAAGGCCAAATCGCTTTGGCCGTAAGACAATGCTCTGTGTTTGGTGAGCCCAGTGTGGTGTGGTGTACTTCGAGTTATTAAAACCTGGTGAGACCGTGAGTACGGATCGTTAACGACAACAAATTGTCAATTTGAATCATGCGTTGATCGAAAAACGGCCGGAATGGGCCCGAAGACATGGCAAAGTTATCCTACAACATGACAACGCACCGTCTCATACCGCTAAACACTCACTCGCAGAGCAGCGCTTCACCAATTTTGAAGAAGTCGAAAAATGGCTCGTCGAATGGTTTGCCTTGAAAGAGAAAAAGGTTTTTTGGAATGGTATCCATGATTTGCCTGAAAGATGGTCGAAATGTGTAGAATCCAATGGTCAATACTTCGAATAAAAATTTGTTGAGATTTCCTTGAGAATTAAGTGTTTTCTTTATTAAAAAAACCGGCAAACTTCAACTAACACCCCTGGTATAATGAAGACACAAGACGACACGTGTAAGTCCAGATTCAGAAAGAACAGCCATATATTGCTCAATGAAGATAACGTTTTCTCATTGGGTGTTTCGATGCTTGGCTTTGATTGGCTAAAATAAGCCGCGCGCTATTAAACATGCAATTTCGAATAAGTTTTTCTGATAAATTGATTACAACACAAGTTATTGTTTTTGCACTTTCCTCATTATTCTACGCTTGTTATTTACACTTTACAGACCTCTATTTTATTAAATCACACTTTAAAATCTCAGCCAACAGCTAAGCTCAGCATTTCTTCGAATAATATGGCCGCTTCTCCATCACTTCTACGGGTTTTCCTTTGCATGCAGGATTTTTATTTTTTTTGTCTGTGTTGCACCACTCAAAATGTTTTTTCAAAATATATACTAAAAGTAGAGATTCCAAGGAATATTTATATAATATTTACTTTGGTGTCCCTCTCAAATAAAATCTAAAAAAAAATTTTGAAAAATTCAAAAAAGAATTTTTTTCCCTTTTTATTGTCCGAAACTTTTTTTAATTTTCTTATAAATTAGTCTCGCTGGTATTTGAGTCGTTTTCGAGGAAATTAATTTTTTTCATTTTAATTACCCCCTCCATAACTCCCAAAAAACTGTAGTTTTAAGGTTACCATTTTAGGAAATTCAATAACTAGTTGGTGCCTACTTACGACATCAATTTGGACTTGATACGTGCGGGGGCAACTTTTACATACTTATTTCCCTAGACCCTTTGGTTTAGATTATTCCGAGCTCATATTGGTTCGGATTCATTCGGACTGAGCCGGAATTTCCGAATGGCTCGGATTTACTAAGATTGAATTCCTTTCCAAAACTTTTATCAGGATACGAAATAGATCTCCAAAATTAAAAAACCTTTTTTCATGTAGAGGTGAGAGTTGTTAAAGGATTCTTGAAAAAGCGGAACTTAATTTCAAATTAGCCCTAAGTTATACATATGAATACCTGTAAATACTAAATGGTAATTGTTTGGTCGCATATGGAAAAGCAACCTTGCCGATTCCAGTTGGCGGATCTGTTCGCTAGTAATACACCGAGAATATGCGAGCATTTATACTAGCACACTCTGTCCGATCTATTCCCTTCCTGTTTCTGGAGCATATATCCAAGCGAGGTGTGGATTCGTCCCTGACCTCGCGGTACTTCCGCAAATTCGATGTTGCGCGATGTCGGAACAAGGTTTGAAACGAACGTCGCGTTGCGTCGTGGTGGTACGGGTCGGTGAGTGTTGTTCGTAAAACGGGTTTCGCGTGTAGACATGGTCGGACATCGCACGACAGAGTATGTAATCCGTGAGGATCAACAGAGCAAACTAGATTAATAGATATAAACGATCCACGTATTATTTCCTGATTTATAATTTAATATCATTAACTTCTTTATTTTCCAAGAATATCACAATGTTATACTCCCAATTTTTATTCGTTTAAAGGGTTCATCGCAGTCTGAGGAAGAAGAAAAGCTTACTTTTTGACAACTTTTTTCTCTTTGCTATAAGCATAAATTTTTTCAATCATTTCAGCATCCGAAAGTATATAATTTGATTGATTGAGAAAGACGTTCTGCGGAGACTAATCCAGTTCCTCAATGGGTTATTCGATATTAAAAATTTCAAATTATTTCTTTCATTTATTAGTTTCTACGGTGCTTGATCGTAGCTTTCAAAAAAAAATTTTTTTGACAAAATGGTGACCTGCCAAATTTGGACCGATTTTTGCTCAAAAATCACCTGGCAAGTTTGAATTGAATCATTTACCAATTTCACCGATTTAAAATACATGTTTTTATTAACATCGTAAACTATAGATAAAATATTTTGTTTGCACGATTTTATAATTGTTATTTTAAGCTAAAGTAGACACCTTTAAAAGGAGGTAGGTGGATGGCGTAGATGATTACGACACTTGGAGTGATCTGAAACAAAAAAATCAAATTAATTATTGTTCTGAATGCTTGTAGCTCTGTCCCGTACTAGATATAAACATTGTTATTAATAAATAATGAAATGACGGACTTATCTATAACTATATCTATAACTATATCTATATCCAGATCTGTAACTTAATTCGTGCGGTTTTTTTTCAAAATTTGAACGTTTATTTAAGAAAAATATGTACAATAGTATTATTCAAAGTATTGCCCATCTGAAGCTATGTCTTTTTCCCATCTTTCTGGCAATTCGTGGATTCCATCCCAAAAGAACTGCGCCGGCTTGGCGACCAAGAATGAATCAAGCCAATTTTTGGCAAGGTCTGGGCTATAAGGCGGGTGGGGTAAAACTTCCTATCCACTGTTTTCCAAATAGTTCTTAACCGGAATAGCAACATGGGGCCGAGCGTTGTCAAGATGGAAAATTATTCCCTCGTGTCTGATCGCATATTCCGGGCGTTTTTCGGCTATTGCTCTCTTCAAACGGATTAATTGTGTTCGGTAGCGTTCTCTATTGATGGTTTCACCCGGTTTTAGCAGCTCACAATGCAGCACACCCTTCTGATCCCACCAAATACAGAGCATTACCTTCGCGCCATGGATATTCGGCTTTGCAATTGATTTGGCTGGTTGGCCGGGTTTCACATATGATTTTTGTGCTTGAGGTTATCGTAATGGATCCATTTTTCATCACCAGTAACAATCCGATGCAAAAATCAATTCTTTTTGTGGCGTTCCAGCAGCATTTCAGACATGCAAAACCGCCTTTCAACGTCTCTCGGCTTGAGTTCATGTGGAACCCAATTTCCTTGCTTTTGAATGTATCCGGCTGCTTTTAAACGTTTTGAAATGGCTGCTTGAGTGACTCCCGAAGATTCTGCGAGCTCTTCTTGTGTTTGGCAACAATCTTCATCGAGTAATGCTTCCAGTTCTTCATCTTCAAACTTTTTTGGCTGCCCAGGACGTTCTTCGTCTTCCAAGCCAAAATCACCACTTTTAAATCGTGCAAACCACTTTTGGCACGTTCGCTCAGATAGAGCATGTCCACCAAAATACGATGACTTTCGGCAGCAGTTTTCTTCATATTAAAGTAATGAAGAAGAACTCCCCGCAAAAACACTTTTTCAGGCACAAAGTTCGACATATTTGAGTGAAAAAAATGATTGTTGTTTACGCTTCAAATGAATGGCATATACTGAAAAAGACGCACAATGACAGTAGCTTTCCAACGCATGTTCGGAATATTGGAACGATGGAATAATAATGAAGTTACGCCATCTCTTAGCAAACCGCACGAATTAAGTTATAGATCCAATAATAAAAAAACAATTGCAAAATCGTGATTTTCTTCGTTGGAAATCAATGAAAAAGAAAAAAATTGTTATTATAATTAAGTAATTTTAGTACCCGACGAAGGTATTGTTATGTAGAATAGCATGTGCAAAAATGAAAGCAATCGGTTGGATAGAATTTTTTTAATCACCCGCACCACTTACAAAAACGTTGTTTCGAGAAAAATGCATTTAAAGTTTTGATTTCAGTTTTTTTATAAAAAATGTATACTTGCACTAACCCGTGGAAATGGTAGAGTGGAGGGAGTAAATTCTATCCACGATCTGAGAGCACTTCTCTAATGAATATAAAATAAAAATCGAGCGCGTGTATTACGATGTCAAATAAACAGAATTTTCTTTTTCATTTGAAATAAAAAAGTTCAGCAATTCATATGTAGTGATTTGAGTAATTCCTGGAATACTGGGAAGTTGCAAATCAGATAAGTTCATTTGAAAGGGAGGGTTAGTTTGATTATATAATAGTATGATGACATATATATTTGTACGAGACACTATATACACTATTATGCTGTGTACATTGAAAACGTCTGACACGTTTAGCACAAACAGTCTGCAATATGGTCAACATATACGTGCCTAGCCTTCTCCAGTATAATCTCGGAAATTCTGCCGAAACAGAGAACTATGCAGGATACCTACTGACTGTCTCTAACAGGCGCATATCCATGTCCAAGTCTCGAAATGCTTCGGCACGACTCGACGCGCGTTTCATGAAACTGTTGTCTGACACACGAACACCAAATTCCACAGACACGATTATTTGACTTTGGCTCATCTACAGCTTTCATCCACTTTGTGCAGGAATGTAAATCGATGCGGAATTCTGTGGAGGTATAAAGTTGCTTCGCTGCCCTCTTGTCAGGGTGTAAAATCAGTCGTTGGATTTAAGATAGCCTTTCTCAAAATGCTTGTAACAAACGCATAAACGAAAATAGGTCGCATTATCCTGCAAGTGAAGTTCTACAAATAGAGGTGGAAGTCGGATAGGAAGAGAAAATGCATTGCGATTTAGTTCAATTTTATTATCGAAGATCTGGTGAAGTAAATCTGATACCATAAGGTAGAAAATTCTCTGGAAAAGGGACATTGATTCAAGGACTTTCTAAAGCTTAAAAGTATATTTTATGTACTCCTATAAAATCAAACCAAACGAAACACAATATCTTGGAAAGGTTTATTTCGATAATGGGAAATAAACAATATTTATGACCAATGTATATTGATTTTATAGTCTAGATTTTTCTTCTTCAAACAATAGGATTTAATATTTACAAAATTAGAGATTAATCAGGGAGTTGAAATATCTTGAAGTATCTAAAACTATTTTAAAACATATTTTTTCCCAATCTCAAAGTATTTGAAATATCTCAGAATCTGGAAAATCCTGGGAAATATTCGAAAGTATGTGAAATATATTTTAAAATCTTGAAATATCCAGACATTGTAATATTTTCAAGTACCTCGAAATATCCTAGGATAATCTGATAAACCGTGAAATATTCTAAACTATTTTTGAATAATTTGAAGTACCTTTAGAAAATTTTGTAGCATCTTATTATATCCTGAAAGAGTTTCAGTGGCTTAGGTGGTAGCATTCCCGGCTCCTGAACAAGATGTCTGGGGTTCGATCCCTGAGTCGGTACCAATGGAAATTTTTTAAAGTACTTTTACAGAGACTGGTTGTTTGAAATTCACCTTAAACCATAGCACAATAGGCCGAAATCCCATATTCCTGGCCAAAATCGAAAATTATTATTCAACGTGAACTGTCACATCGAAAAAGGTAGATGGTTTCATTGAATTCTTGACGCTAAGTGCATGCTCAAAGTACCCCCGTTGAGGGACGCACGTGACTCGGACGTTCATTTAATTGAAAATTTGAAGAATTCGAAATTCTTCGAACCCTCAAAATATTAAAAAAGACGACCAAATTTGGGCAACAACAAAAATAAAATTCCCTAAAATAAACGATTATGAAAAACCAACAAAAAAGTATGAAAAATAAGACCAACGAAATATTGGCTTGTTATTTTTTATGTAGATGATTGCGGGTAATAAAGACAAAAGAAAGAAAAAAAGGAAGGGGTTTAGGAAGGTTGCCTTTCTTTCCTACTTTTTTTTTGCCATAATCGTTTATTTTAAGAATTTTATTTTTGTTGTTGCCCAAATTCGGTCGTTTTTTTTATATTTTGAGGGTGCGAGCAGTTTCGAATTCTTGAAATTTTGAATTATACTATTGTTTGGACGTCAAGGACGCTCTCTTGAAAATCACTTTTCTTTAGATTTCTTTCAAACTTCGTAAATAAGTACTTTTTACCATGATCTACAAAGCGGTAAAAAGATTAGCATCAAGACCGGTACTTAAAATCGAAAAATTAAGCTCTAAAGTTGAATCTCTTAACACGTGTTAGATAGGCGTAGTTCAGTTTCGCGATACCTTTCTTTACATTAAAAGCTTTGTTTTTACGAGCAGCTGATTTTTGTGAAATAAAATATCCATTTTTGTTGCGAAATTTATTAGACATCTTATTAGTATTTACAAACTGTCAATAAACTCATAATATATCCTCTCTCACACCATATGCTTTCGACTTGATATGAGAAAGACAGGAAAGCGGTGTTGCCAAATCGCACAAATCGACGCAGAAGACACATTTTGTTACTTTTGCGCATAAACGGTGCTCAACTCATTCGGTTAGAAAGGTTAACAGTAATCCCACTACCTATGATAGTGTAGGATGAGCATATCTACGCGCAAGAGAACGTCCTTAAGGCCATGGATCAACCAGATCACGTGACCAAATTCCTGTAAAAGTTCTTGTAAGATAACTTTTTTCTTTTACAAAATATCTTCCTGAAAATTTGGAAAATACTACAGAACACGATAGAGAACGTCTGTCAACTTTGTATGAGTGAAAATTTTGCAAAAAATTTTACAGTTAACTGTAATTATCGATAAGTTTTTGAATTTTTTTCAAAATTTTTACTAAAAAGAAGTTAACAGACGTGCTTTATTATCTTTTGCTACGTTTCCCAAATTATCAGAAAGATATATTGTAAATTAAAAAAGTTATCTTACATGAACGAATAAATGTATAATTTAGTCACGTGGTCCGATTGATCCATGGCCTTAATATGAATTTAAGTTTGTAGTGATACGGGTTCGAATTTAGTTTTGGACGTTCATTTACTTCTGAGCACACGGTAGAAATAGTAATATCTCCGCGAATCAGTGTTGAAAAGATATCGCGTGATATGAAGGGTGTTTATTTACATAAGTATTGGAGTCATTTCTCAATATACTACTTTTATATACATATTCAGCGCGGAGGACAAGTCCATAGAATATATAAATAATATCCTTTCTGAAAAATCATCTCCCATTTTGTGTCCACCATTCTGAATTTTGGAGGTCATTTTTAAAATCAGCTACCATAAAAACCCCAAGATGCTAAATTTCAGCCTAAAATATTACTTTTCCTGGAAAACCATTCGCCATTTTGAATTTTAGAATCAGCGGCACCAAAAATCCTGATTCTAAATTTCAACTTGAAATATGTTTTTTTTTAAAAACCATCCGCCGTATTAAGGGAGAAAATTTCAGCCTTTGAATTTTGGCCGGAAATTTGGGATATGAGCCCACTGTGCGTAGGTTCTGCCGAAAGAATGTAGTGGCCTCCCATGGAACTAGTGAGAATTCACTGGATGACATTGATGAGACTCGAAATAAACTAGCGGTCCTCTGGCGAAAAGAACGTTATATCGAGATACCTTTCGTTTGAGGGCTGCTGGTCGATTTCGAGTATAAAAACAATAGGAGGGGTAACGCAGACGGTCTCAGACAACCTGAAACTTCTTAAAGAGGGAGTGGGGTAACATCTTGGACCTTTACGAGAAGGGAAGTTAGTGTGGGATGAGGGAACGGCTGTGAAAGAAAAGGAGGTAGTTCAGTGGGCGTAATCCTACGTGCCTAAGTTGGGGAATCCCGAGTTTCCTCACCTCCCTAAAAACAAATACAATACAAATTGTTATATCCTACAATGCCTAAAAAGAATCGTGATGTCACTGAAATGTCCTGAAGTCCATATGATAATGCAACATTTGAACAATATTTGCCTAAATTTTCATTGAAAAATATTGAAAATTTAGTGAATGACAGTGAATCTACGGAGGCGCCTCGAAAAAAAGTTGTTTTGCGGTGTAAATCATAACTCGCAACAGAATCATTTGAAATAAAAAAATCAAGGTGCATTTGTTAAAGATGTTAATTAAGGTAACCCTGGGAGGATGTTTTTTTTATAATTTTTCTTAGCACTTAGAAGCCAAAAAACCGATTTTCACTAAAAAAAGTCGGCTAATTTGTTATTGTAAAATAAATAATTATTTTTCAAAACATAAAAGCTCCCAAGGTTACCTGGTAAATTATGTGAGGAAGTACTGTGCAAAATTTCAAAACGATTGGTCCAGTAGGTTTTAAAACATGTAAAATATCATTACAATGAAATATCTTGAAGCAACTTAATAGTATATTATGTGCCTAGGCGCATAATAAAGGTTATTACGCGACGAGCGACATTTTGATTTTCTCGATCTTGTGTAGTAGTAGCGTATTGTAATAGAGCATGCGTAGTTCAAACGTACAAGGCTTTATCAGTACGGTGCCAACGCTGTACGAAGAAGAAGAAGAATAAGAAGATTACGCTCCGCTGTATGGTTATAGGCACATGCACAGTTCAATTTTTACATTACATTCCTCTGTATCGTAATACACGACATTGCGCTACTCTCAACTGTAGAGTAAAAACGAGTTTACGTGCTGGAGGCACATAAACATTTTTTAAGAGTCTGTGGGATTTTTAACTACCTTGAAATATTCTATAGTAACTGAAATATATTAAAGTACCTCCTAATATTTATAAGTTCCCTGAAATATCCCAAAGTACTTTAAAACATTTTAAAGCACCCTAAAACATAAAAAAGCTACTGGAAATATTTTAAAGTCAACGAAATATCTTGAAATGCCTTTAAACATCATGCGGTATCTTGAAATGTTCTGAAGTGTCTTGAAATACTCCAAAGCACAAAAACATCTTGAAATAAACTTAAGGAATCTTGAAATATTCTGAAGTATTCTGGAATATTTTGCAATACCCTGTTTTATCCCACAAGACCTTAAAATGTCCTGAAGTTATTAAAATATTATAAAGCACCTTCAAATAATTATGAATACCCTGCAATAACCCAAAGTGCTTAAAAAAAATTCTAAAGCGCCACGAAACATCATAAAGTCACTGGAAATAATTCAAATTCGATGAAATATCTTGAAATACCTTTAAATATAATACGGTATCTTAAAAAGTTCGAAAGCAGCTTGAAGTATATTAAAGTACCTTAAAATTTCCTAATTACTTTGAAATATTTTGAAGTTTCGCTAGTATATTGAAATATTCTGAACTGACTAAAATATCTTGGAGTACTTTTAAATATCCTGCGGTATCTTTTAATGTTCTAAAGTAGCTTAAAATATCTGAAGGTCACTGTAAATACTCTGAAGGCACTGGAATATCTTTAAATGTCCTGAAGTACCTTGAAGTATTCTAAATTACTCTGGAATATCCTAATTATTTCGAAATATTTTGAAATTCCTGTAGTATCTTACAATAAAACATTCTTAAGTTGCTGGAAATATTTTGAAGTTTTTAGAAAATCGTAAACTATATTAAAATACCCTAAAATACTTTGGAATATTCGAAAGTTGCTCAAAATATCTTGAATACTCTAAAGAACTGCAATATTCTGAAACAAACTTGAACAATCTTGAAATATTTCAAAGTATTTTGGAATATTTTAAAATAACTTGTGAAGCACTTTTGAATATTCTGAAGTACTTCAGAGTATTTTGACATTAATGCATACTTGCTCGATCAAATTATCAACCTTTCATGAATAAATATAAATATATCCAGAACTAAATTAGTTTACTGTTGGTAAACATGAACTAATTTAAATTTTGCGAGTAGGCTTATCTGTAGAATGCGTAACACACTGCAAGGAATGGACTTACAAAACTTTTTATCATCCCGAATTAAAATGATATGAAATTTCTGAACTGTAATTTCGAATTCTGAATCTAAATCCAATTATCATACAAAATTACTCCATATAATGTAATTATTAAACAAATAATCTCTCGATTGGTGTACTCTCACGCTTACAATTCAAACAATAACCCAGACCTTGAGTCTGATATCTCTCCATAGATTCATATGAAACAGATACTACAATAAACGTTTATCCCTAAAGCAAAGCAACCTAGAGGGAATCTTGAGAACCGTTTCACATCGTTTATTCGGCATTGTTCATCCAGAACAATACCGGAGATTACTAAAAATACGAAAGAAAGAAATAACTCGAAGGGATTATATTCTCTCGACGCAGAGGTTCTCCGACTCAGTCGCTGAGTTCGCAATGTCAGTTTAAACTTTTCATTAAGATTTAACAAGCTCCCTTTTCTTAAAATTTATGTCCTCAAGATTCTGTAGTTATATTACTCTGTGTATACAATGGACCGGTTTGCTTGTTTCTTTCAGTTTCGACATGAGAGGAAAGCATTCTGAAAAGAGTTCGCATTGGAAGGAAGAGTACCTCAAAGACCGAGCTTATTTCAGAACTGCCACAGAACCAGCGTCCTTGAATATCAACCACGTCGAAGACAAAGATGAGGGCGAGTACAGATGCAGGGTGGACTTTACCAAAAGTCCCACTAGGAATTCTCGAATTCAACTTACTGTAATTGGTGAGTTTGCTATTATTTACTTATGAACCTTTTCACAATTTCCCAGAATCTCTCGTTCAAAAAAAACTCGAGTTTCTATACTCTTCCAGTTCAGATAAAAAGTGTCTATTTTAGCAGTTTTAAAGTGGCATGTGAATGGACATAACCTACATTTTTCTTAAAACGGAATCTATTTCGGATAATTGTATGTAGATTTAAACGCGGCAGCCATCTTGCCGAGATTTTTTTCACCCAATTTTTAGTGCAAAATTGAAAACACTGTACCTTGCGATATGCCTCTGACCTCAATTATCTCGCGCACTTTGATTCGTCGATCAATCAAAACCATATCCTCGATTTTGTCAATTATTTCGGGTGTAGGCCTTTTCACTGGACGTCCCGAACGATGTTCATCTTCTGTGGATGTACGGCCACTTTTAACCTGATTCACTCAACTGTAAACAGTTGCAAACACAGGGGCAGATGTGCCATGAACTTCATCCAACTCAGCTTTCATCTCTTTCGGTGTCAAGCCTTTTAAATATAAGTGTTTAATCACCGCTCGAAACTCACTTTTTTTCATTTTTCTAAATACACAGAAGTTTTTTGCTTCAATCGACAATAAACATGAAATCATTAGATGGATATAACTGAAACTTTAACAGCTGTCTGGTGAGTAATGATGCTTACTAAAACCTAACCATTTCCGATACTACGAGCGCCATCTCTTGGATTTTCTAAGGACTTATTGAACGACCTTCGTATCTCGAAAGGATCGCATTTTCGGAAGAAATGTTTAATACAAACGTTTTATGGTTTCAAGAAAAATAGAAACACGTATTTTTTATTCCGGATTCTCATTCAGAACGATTTTCTCTATCCAAGCATGGATGACTGGGCCTGTGGATCAATTTGGGCCTCAGTCAACCAAAATTATTTTTTCTAATTGGAGACATTTCTATACAGTGTATCCCAAAAGGTCTTGAACTTCTAATATATCTCACATTGTAGTTCAATACTCACAATAATTTATTCATAATTATTCGAAAGACATCCCTTTTGACGGAATAAAGTCTTTAGAACGATCATACATCTTTTAAAAACAACGCTGATACTCCTCCTTTGTGATGGTCTTCAAAGCCTCGGTCGAAACCTTCTGGATCGCCGAAATCGTATCAAATCTCAATCCTTTTAACTGCATTTTGAGTTTGGGGAACAAAAAGTAGTCACAGGATGATAAATCTGGTAAGTACGCAGCAGGGCGTTCCAACTCTCATAAGACTCCGTGTAACATGAAATTTCAGTGGAGCCCTCCCGATGAACTAGCTACAGTAAAACCTCATTTATCGGGACGCCCTTGAAATGTAAACACCTCGTTTATCGTGATTTCGAGGGGCTCCCCACTACCACCTTCAGTCTCATGGTGGGAGTCCCACCACGCTTTCACCTTACCCCACTTCATGTCACTATGTACAAGGAGTGGTGGCTGGAGGAGAAACAAAATGTCCCGATAAATGAGATTGCGAGATCCCGATAAATGAGGTTTTACTGTACTACGCTTTACTCCATCGTCCCACCACCGTACTACACCTTATTCCACTCAATTCCACTCCCGCGTATATCTGCGTAAATCCGAGTGGTGGGAGTAAAATACCAAAAGGAATACGTTGAAAAGAGAGCGCGTACACGCCGAGCTTGGATATGTACATAAAGCAAGATAGAGTATATTGGAGCAAGCGAGTGTCGTTCACTCAGCGAGAACATCGGAGCCGGCACCCGAAAATTAATGATTTCGATTCATTTTAAATTTTAATGTTACTTTCGTATTAGCATTTAAGGTCAAAGTTAAAAGTTAATATACCTCGCTGCCGGTCCCTACTTGCCCCCACTTTCTCGCGCTGGAGAGGAGAAACTTGGAGCAATATGGGCTCGCTGTGAGGGGCGTGCGGGAAGGGAGAGAGAAGCGGGGAGAAGAAACTCTAGCATGATTTTGCCGGAGTTGGAACCCCCTGGTACGCAGGGTGATCAAGGACCTTGACCGATTTCGATACGAGAAAGTGATGAGCATGGTTTTGACTAGATTTTTGCAGGCGCACTTTTTTTGGTGTTGAGTCTTCTGGGCTTTTCCAAACTGTACTCTGTCGCTTTGTAAGTGGTTTGTATTGAAAACACCGTGTTTCATCAGCAGCCACGATTGTTTTCAAAAAGTTTGGATCGTTATTGGTGGTTAAATTGATGTCTTTAGCGTGCAAAATTCAAGCATGCTTTTGGTCGTCGCACAAACTGTGTGGAACGAATTGCGCACAAACCTTCCGTAGCTTTGAGTTTTCATTTAATATGCGATGAACTTGTGATTTGCTTATACCTGTGATATCTTCAATGAGTCTCACGGACATACAACAGTCCTTTCTTATCAGTTCTTGAATTTTTTCGACCGATTCATCCGTACGACTCGACGCTGGACGTCCGCTGCGCTCATCGTCATCCAGCGATTCTCTGCCTTCCTTAAACCTCTTGAACCACTCGTAAACTGTTGTTCGTGACAGCACTTGATCCCCATAAGCTTTTCACAATATTTCAAGCGTTTCCGTAAAACGTCTTGCCCAATCTTACACAAAACTTTATACTTGCTCTTTGCTCCATCCCGATTTCTCGACGAACCTCAAGTAGATATTGTCACTTTTTCGACTTCGGTAACACAACCACGAGTGGAAACTTAATGAATCTTACAGGACTGATAAAATAGGCTTCTACGAAGATAATGTGGCAATTGTCACATAGAGGGCACTGATAGTATAGTTCTTGTGACAGAAGTTTGGGAACTTCTGGGACAAACTGTGTAGGTATTTAAAATACATGCTTAGGATAATTCTGCTCTTCCGGATGATGCATAGTAAGTTTTCGTCCAGGATCCGATTTACCTAACAAAATTCATTATTGTGGAAAAATCTCGTGAAAACTGAATTTATTGATTCAGTCAGATGTACTGGTTGACCCATGGCCTTAAGGATGATTCTTCTATCCAAAAATGTTTGTGAAGCTTCCGACCCAAAAGACAATGTGGGACTCAGTGGCCCAAAGTTGTTTTTCTGTCTGGATACTACCCTCTGTATTCCGAACGCATACTCAGAATGATTCCACTTTTCTGAGTTATGGATGATGAATTTTTTTACTGAGCTCTTTATTTTTCCCGGGCCTAGTTTTTTAACGTAAAAGGATCATGCTAAGTTCATGTTCGAAATCATCCTCAATGATAATGATATAGAAAATTAAGAAATCCATACTAAATTATTTTTCAATATTTACACCCACTTACAATCAGATAGATATTAATATTTGAATTATATATCTTCATATGGTTGAAAAAAGTATTTTATAAGCTAGAAAATAAACCCAATTTTCATTGCATTCGATAATAATTAAAACTCCAATTCTATTGATAAATCTGAACCCTGCAAAATTCAAGGGCTCTTAAATTAGCAACTTTTAAATTCATCAGTGTAATTAATTGACTGATGTAATAAGCATATTTATGAAATAAATCATTCAATCCTTTTTCATATACCCAAATGATTTTTTAGATTTGTTCATTTCAATCTGAATATATCGAATTTCACTTCAAATGGAAAGTACCTTGCTGGAAGTTTTAAGCTTTTTTTCGTTGGCTGTAGTGAGAAGGTGGAAATCGTCAAGTAATGAAGTTGTTTGCCGTCAAAACTTTGCTCACCCCCCACACTCTTGTCGTAAATAAATGAATGCTTTTCCACATTTCAAACTTCACCACCATTAATGTTTCGCATCTTGTGAAATGGGTGGAGTTGTGCCACTTTTCCGGCTCATTAAACGACTCCGTGTGGCGCAATGCGCTGCATCGTTCACTTACCACCTACATGTATTACGAGGAACCTCCCTCCTTTTCCCTTTCTAACAACTCTACACCGCTTTTAAAGACACACTACTCCAGTGTTCCATTCGTAGAGGGAAATTGTTGAGTCTTACAAAACAACCAGCCTCTGCTTGCTTTTATCCCTTAACATCCAATTCGTTACCCTTATCCTTTCCGCTAACCCTCATCAATCAAACTGTCCTTTTACAATGCCCTTCTAAAATTCAAAGCTCTGACAATACCCTCCTTCCCTTCCAATTGTGGCTTTCAATATTTAGACAGTATCTTTTATCTCTGAATTCCTTGTGAAGACACGCACGAAAATAATATTTTTTCTCTTTCTTCCTGGGTGTTTTCACTATATTTCATTTGCGGGAAAAGTTACAATCTCTATTTCGATTAAAGGGGGAAGAAACCTGTAGATTCGAGCAAGTTGAATGAAGTTTTCAGAATCCTCAAAATTTAGAAATTTCTAGTTAAATCTTTCTTGGATCTGAAATTTATTCAAATAGAAATGTAAAGCATAACCTTTTAAATAAGTTTTAAAGACAAGGAGTTGACAACTCTTGAAGTAAGGTGTACATTTAAGATCAAATATCCTGAAGAATCTTGATGTATGTGAGGTATCGTAAAGTACCTTGAAATATTCCAAAATATCTTAAATTATGTGACGTTCCGCGACGAAAAGTCCCTAACGCAGCTTAGACAAATTATAAAGAACAGTCGATTAAAGAAACGACCCAAAATATCAAGTCTATAAGGACGGCCTCATTTTACAGTTTAATAACAACTCGTTTTTTGTAGGTGAAAAATTATTTGATATTGATGTGATGAAATGAACAAGAATTTATTTTTTTGGCAAAAATCAGTTTTATTTCTCAATGTACTCTCCTTTTAGCTTGATACAACGAATACGTAAACGTATTATTTAAAAGGTATAGAAAAGTTGAAAGTTCGTTATCTTTCAACTTCTCTATGCCTTCCAAATAATAAAGTTTGTCCAACCCTCCAAAATACCCTTCTGTTTCCCATTCAACTTGTTCGTTCGACTCAAAACGCCTACCACACAGTCATCTCTTCAGGTTTGGGAACAGATAATAGTCGCTGGGGGCCAGGTCTGAAGAATACGGTGAATGCGAAAGCGATTCGCAACGCAATTCATGCTTTTTTGCTTGTCCAATGTTCGATGTTTTAGATGGTGCATTGGCATCATGAAAAAAGACTTTTTTCTTCTTCAAATGTGGCGGTTCCTTTTTGATTTCGTCAACCAATCGATTCAATAATGCAGCATGATACCCGAGTGCGAAGTTAGATACGGCCCAGCACTGGCCCAGGATCGGAAAAAATGTTCTCGAAGATCTGTTGCCCATATGGTGCCGTTGCTGGAATAATAACTCCGATATGCACTTGGTGGCCAATTCTGACCCGAACTCTTGCCGCCAAAAAGACACATGGCCCAGTAATGTGCCGTCGACGGGCCGGACTCCGGCTACTCGAATTGAAACATGTTTAGCCGAAATAAAGCAGACTTTCGAAATAATAATAATAACAATTTCTCAACGTACCTAGAAATATCCTGAAGTGCCTTCAATTATTCTGTTATATGTGAAGTTCATTAAAATTTTCCAAAGTATGCCAAAATATTTTAAATATTTCGAAGTACCTTAGAATTTATTAAAATACCTTGAAATATCTTAAAGTATATGAAGTTACTTAAGATATGTGAAATATCAATGAAATCAACCTTGAAATATTCCAATGCATCTCAAAATATGTGTAATATCTTTAAGTACGTTAAAATGTCCCGGTATACCTAAAAATTTTTAAAGTATCTTGAAATATCTTGAAGTGCCTTCAAATGTTCTGAAGTATATAAAGTATTTTATTGTATGTGCAATATTCTAACGAACCTTGAAATATCTTGAAATATATGACGTATCACAAAGTATGTGAAATATAAATGAAGTCAACCTTGAAATATTCCAATGTATCTCAAAATATGTATAATATCTTTAAATACGTTGAAATATCCCAGTATACCTTAAAATTTTTAAAGTATCTTGAAATATCCTGAAGTGCCTTCAAATGCGCGATCAGTCCTGCGAGCATTTTAAGCGAGTCTCGTAAATACCCGAATTGTGTGCATTGGTACATATTCTATTTCATGTGACTTCGGAGCATTTACGAGTTTTTATGCGTACACTCGAATCCAATCTGAAAAGGTCGAAATTGCCGTGATTATCGCCCATCTCACTTGACATTCCGCGAATACTTCCGGCCATTTTGATTTTCTCGATCTTGTGTAGTAGTAGCGTATTGTAATAGATGCATGCGCAGTTCAAATGTACAAGGCTTTGTCAGTACGGTGCCAACGCTGTACGAAGAAGAAGAAGAATAAGAAGAAGATTACGCTCCGCTGTATCGTAATAGGTGCATGCGCAGTTTAATTTTTACATTACATTCCTCTTTATCGTAATACACGACATTAGGCTACTTTCAACTGTAGCGTAAAAACGAGTTTACGCGCCGGAAGCACATAAAGTATTTTATTGTATGTGAAATATCCTATCGAACCTTAAAATATATTAAAGTACCTATATGAAGTATAACAAAGTATGCGGAATATCTTGAAGTCCCTTCAAACATCTCGAATTATATGAAGTTTCTTAAGGTATGTGAAATATCAATGAAGTCAATTTTGAAATATTCCAATGTATCTCAAAATATGTATAATATCTTTAAGTATGTTGAATTATCCTGGTATACCTTAAAATTTTTTAAATATCTTGAAATAACCTGGAGTGCCTTCAAATGTTCTGCAGTATTGTATAAAAAGTATTTTATTGAATGTGAAATACCCTAACGAACCTTGAAATATATTAAGGTACCTTGAAATATCTCGAATTATATGAAGTTTCTTAAGGTATGTGAAATATCAATGAAGTCAATTTTGAAATATTCCAATGTATCTCAAAATATCTATAATATCTTTAAGTATGTTGAATTATCCTGGTATACCTTAAAATTTTCAAAATATCTTGAAATAACCTGAAGTGCCTTCAAATATCTTGAAGTATATGAAGTTACATAAGGTATGTGAAATATCAACGAAATCAACCTTGAAATATTCCAATGTATCTCAAAATATGTGTAATATCTTTAAGTACGTTGAAAAACCCTGGTATACCTTAACATTTTTAAAGTATCTTGAAAAAAATTTGTTTTATTATCAATAATCGTTAAGCAATCCATGTGAAATTCAATTTTTGGAGGTTTAAGTTTAAGGTTCAGAATTGAATCTTCACATTCCAAAGTTCTTAGATCCAAAAGTCTGATCAACATTTAAATAATTCTTCAATGCGTAAACTGAGTTTCAACCACAAAATGTTTTACAAAAACAAAAAAATTTTGTTATTTAAATTTTTTCTTCATTATGAGAAATTATATTCCAACCAAAATTACTTTCTGATTGTTTGCTTAACCTGATTGCTTTCTGAAAGAAAAAAAACCAAGTAAATAGCATAGAAGCCGAAAATAAAAGGCAATAGAAAATTAAGCACGGGCCTTTTTCACTATCTTTCTTTCTTCTAAGTAGTAGCTTTTTTTTCACTTTCTTCTTTCTCTCTATGCTTCCATCTTCCCCTCCTTCCTTTCGCCTTATATTTTCGTATTTTCTCTTTCCCTTGGGCTCCTTCGCTTTCACGTTGGTCGTTTGAACTAGAGTCAAATCTTCGAGCCCTACTAAAGGCGGTGCACTTAAGAAGCTTTCGAAGAAAAAGCTCGTTACTCGTGAGATTCTAAAGAAAGGTTCACACTCCCCCCCCCCCCCACTTTATTCTTTTCGCTGAAACTCAGCCGCTTACAGTCTACTCTTTCCTTGTTGACCTTATCTGCTATATTTTTGATTTAGTAGCTCCTGCAATGAATTAGTGACTTAATTATGAAGCACCTTAAGTGCAGAAACATTAAAGACTAAAGAATAACGTTGAATAAATAAGGGTTAAAGCTGCAGTCGACTGGCTCAGTGACCTGGGAAGTGACAGCATTGCAAATGGTCTTGCAATCGATTGCAGTGGGACGCTAAGCCGCCCCTGATCCTAGATAATAATGTATACATCCGATCGCACTTTTATTCGCTCTGTTTGCCATTCTTATCTCACCCTTCGACTTTTCCGATATATTAACGCATGTAATAATTTTCATTTCGATAGGAAAACATGTCGTTACTACTTCGAGCTTAAGCTGATCGCCAATAATTTAGTACTTGAGTAATCCACTTTTTACAGCTGCATTTCTCTATTCGAAATATAGACTGTATTAAATCCTCTTAAATGTAAATCAAATTTTTTGCTTTTAATACTACTTGCAGTGGGATAAAATTCATGCAATACGGTTTTAAATCTCATTTAGATGAAAAATATACACGGAGGAAAAAATTTGTTAGAGGTACAGAAAACGTATGTTGAAATAAAAAAAGCATTGATTATTATGTAGATTTCACTGATATTTTAATATAATTTTAACATTTTTGTAAACAAAAGAAACCTATCACGGACTATTTCTGATTTTCCAATCAATTCTGTGGGTTGATTACCTATTTTTTGCGGGGGGACTTATTTTCATAAGTAATTGGAAATTTTCCCATTTGGAAAAGCGATCGATTTTGAAGGAGACATTTCTATAATATCTGGATGTTTTCTAGTGTATAAGAAATTGTAAAATATGTGCTCTGTAAATTGAAAAAAATTTCTCCGTCTATTTATACAAAGGTGGACTATTTTTCATTTGAATGGATTGTTCTTCCTGACGTTAATTCCTATGAAGTGGAAAATAAAATAAATTGAAGTAGACAATGATAAGGAATGACAAACAGCGTTCGAAACTTATGGAAGAATAACTGGTAATTAAGATTAATTCTTAAAATAATAATTATAGGGTTCTATAGAAAGTTATATGCGTCTTCAATATTTATGAAAGAATTAAGGTCTATGATGTCGATTGTTCGTGACTTAGATTTGTTTTTGATGAATTTAATTCACGGAAGTTTATTTTATTGACCCTATTTTGTTTGCAAATGTCGCTTCGTTATCGATTAGTAAATTTTTAATAAACACATTCAAAAAGCACTCCATCATTCCTTTTGAGGCATCAGTCTACCATAAAACCAACCTTTTATCTATGAAATGTTAATTATTTTAACATTGTTATTTCTCACTATTTTCAACCTACATTAGACTGACAGTTGAAAAATAATTTTGAAAATCTTTAAATTTTCTTTAATTTCTCAAACTTTATTTTCACAATAGTAAATCTATATCTTTTTCTATAATAACTAATACAAAAAGTTGGTAATTTTTCATAAACTCTAAAAATATCCAGAATTCCCTCAGCACGTATGTGGGTAAAACTTTAGTTTCCATAAAGTAACTAATTTTTCCATGTTCTTGAAAAAATGTTTATTGCTTAGGAAAAATAATTGTTCTTCAAAGAAAATATTTCCACAGGGCATGAAAAGTTACCTCATAAGTTATGGAATGTAGAAATTGGCGTTATTTATTTTCGGAAAAATTACCAACATTTATATTTTTTGCCTCTCGAATACTTTCAGTTTTAGGAAAAATTGTTCACAGCGTGAATATAATTTATGAATTATAATTGATCAAACATCACCATATTTTTTCTCAGGTCGTAATTTTAATTAATTAACATATTTTATGAGAGAAATTAGCAAATCATCTTACAAAATACGTAGTACATTGCGTAATACAGAATCTGACAAAAAATATAAGGAGGAATTATTATATTTTAAATTTTCAAACTTGAAAGCTTCTATGTTAAAAGTAAAATGATAAATATTTTTGAATTGGGATAGATAGGATGGACAAAGATAGATATATTCTATACTTATAATATGAAATGATTAGAATGATTAAACAAAGGACAGGTAAAGATTTGCGTATACCATGCGAAGAATAGAAAATTATTGTTGCAGACAGATAAAAGAAACAAAAAATAGAAGTGTATGAGTTAAAGATAGAGAAGGATAGAAACATCAAGAGTTAAAAAGATAAAGCTCTATTATAAATTTAAAAATAAAATAGTAATGGATGACCATCGGTAGCCAAAGGTACATTTCGTTCCATTTTATTCTTGGAGATTGAAAATAATTCAAATGGATGATTATAAAAAACATTTGCTTCCATTTGCTTTATGTTTTTTTTTATTAAAATATCTTTTACTATGAAGAACGAGGATGGATCTGCTGAAGCTTCGATTGCGTAATCGGTTAACGTTCTATTCATGTAAAGTGGGGACCCTGGTTCGAATCCGGGCCGAGGCAGATTTTTTTATTTGTCTGGAAGAAATGTAGAAATTTGATAATGAATTCATAAAAAATTCCAGACGTTAAAAGCGTTTAGTAACGTATTCAACAAACATAAAATATCTTTTTTGCTTCTGATTCTGCTGAGATGGCCCGGAAAATTGCCAATTTTAATGATTTTTTTTTTATATTTAATCTATTCAAAGTTTTGTCATTCATCAAGAGTACTTATCCCCTATACAAAAAATATCCGTAAAGTGAATTTTTAATTCTTCAAATGAATTGAATAATGGTCCAAAAGGCCTTCTTTAAAAATTGGCGCTCAATGGTGGAAATTTTCGAAGCCATTAAAATGATCTGAAATCAAGAAGCAATAGTAATCATTAATCTGTATTAATGTCGCTATTCGCATATGGAAGTTTTCTTCTTTTTTTTTGTTAATTCAATTTGTTATAAACAAAAATTTTCCGGAAAATTGGGGGGAAATTCAACATAAAATGTTTAAACGGTCGCCATTTTGTTAAGTTTTGTTAAAAAAAGCATACATAGGTGGATAGCGACATTTATACGGATTAATTGTCGCTATTACTTTTTGATTTTAGACCATTCTAATGGTCCCGGGAATTGGCACCATCGATCGTCGATTTTTAAAGGAGGCCCCTTGGACCATCATTTAATCTATTTAAAAAATTAGTTTACTTTACGAATATATTTCGGAAAGGGGATAAGTGCTTCTA
Organism: Diplolepis rosae; assembly: GCA_030998225.1. Taxonomy (NCBI): domain Eukaryota; kingdom Metazoa; phylum Arthropoda; class Insecta; order Hymenoptera; family Diplolepididae; genus Diplolepis; species Diplolepis rosae. The sequence continues at coordinate 3,827,291 of JAPYXD010000581.1, read as the reverse complement.
ATAAATGAAAAAAAATTTGAATCGATTATTCATCTTATTCATTTAAAAAAAATCATGAAAATTGAAGAATTTCTGGGCTGTCACAGTAGCATGGTTGGCATTGTTGGAGACGTTATTCAACGCTTTTAACGTCTGGAATTTTTAATAAATTCAGTATAAAATTTCTACAGTCCATTCACGCGAATAAAAAAATCTGCCTCGGCCCGGATTTGAACCAGGGTCTTTACTTCACATGAGTGTAACGCTAACTGATTACTCCACCAAAGCCTCAGCAGATCCTTCCTCGTTTTTCAAAGTAATAAAAATTTTATAAAAAAATTCAAAGCCTATTGGATCCTATTGAAAGTAAGTGATTTTTATAATCATTCATTTGAATTATTTTCAATCTCCAAGAATTGACTGATTCTATAAAAAAGTTATTATTTGGGTTCTGGAAAACTGGAAACCGTCTTGAAATTCGTTTTCGATGTGAGGGATCCAATAAAGAAAAGTTTATTTCTAATTCTATCTGAATAAAATCGAATTTTAAAATATAACTTTAAAAACAACTACTTGAGCTTGTTTGACGTAATTTAAAAATATTTTCGTGGTTTTAAGAGGTTAAACTGCCAAAATTATCTGAATAAAAGCGAGTTCCAACGTCGGCTTGCTGGTGGAGAATTAATTGTCTGTAATAGGATCATGCCAATTAGCTGGTGCGTGTAGAGGTGCACTTAGGAAGTTATTCCCTCGGCCTTCTTCCGCGCGCCATTCCTGATAAGGCGTTAGCTACAGCTAGAAGAAACACAAGTATCGAGTGAGAAACGAGATATTTATACACTATCGTGCGTGCATCGGAATAAGAAAAGAGAGCAACTTGATGTCGAGTTGTCAAACTTCTTTGCATGTTCTAAAACCTTAGACATCCTCGTCTCTTCCGACTACCTCGAATTCGCCATCCACACCAAGAGCTTATTTCTCATTAAGCCAATTAATGTTTTTGCTCGTTTTCAAGTCAGACACTGTTGATGAGTCAAGAAACTAGAAATCTTGCCCCTCTATCACTTCATCTTGTTAAAATTGAATACGCTTACTATCATTGACATAAAGCAAGTTCAAATTAAGAAATAATGTTAAAGCCGAAGACTAATAAGTTGGATAATCAAGAATTCCGTTAATAATTTATTTATAAAGAGTGATTCATCATGAGGTTTATGAAAATATTTTTGAATAAAACACATAAAATTGACGACGAGAATAAATCGATACCATTTATTTTTTAATGATTATTTCATTCAAATATTGCTCGTAGATACGCTTCAGGTGGTCCATTCTGTTGGTCCATTTTCGAACCACTCGTTCGAGCATTACAACAGAAATCTGTCCAATAACGCGAGTAAATCAATAAGTCTCTGGTTTAACTATGAAAAACACAGTTTTTTCGAAAAATTCGACTTTATTGATCAACATAGTTTCCGTCAAGCGTAATACATTTATTCCAATGCTTCTCTAACTTTTCGATGCCTTTTTTGTAGAATGATTTGTCTTTGCTCTTAAAATCGTGTATTGCGATACAGAGGAATGTAATGTAAAAATTGAACTGCGCATGCGCCTATAACCATACACGGAGCGTAATCTTCTTCTTATTTTTCTTCTTCTTCGTACAGCGTTGGGACCGTACTGACAAAGCCTTGTACATTTGAACTTTGTCTCGGCTTCGTCTCACTTAAGCCTCGACTATGCCTTGGCTTCGATCTCCTGCGAGCATTGCCGCTCGTCACGTAATATCCCTCATTATGCGCCTAGGCACATAATATACTATTACCTTTCTCAAGATAGTCGATAACCTTGCCAGCCCACTGTTGAGTGTTTGGTCGCTTTGCACGGCTTTCACCATCTGCTGTCCACTCAGCTGATGATCCTTTTGTTTCAAGTGTGTAGTGGTGGATCCATGTTTCATCCATTGTCACATACCGACGCAGAAAATCCATTTTACCTCGCTTGAATAGCTCCAAACAGTGCTCTTAATCCTCGACACGTTTTGTTTTTGGTTGGGTGTGAGTACACGCGGCACCCACTTCGAAAACAACTCACGCATCCCCAAAGATACGTGCAACATTGTAAACACACTACCTTTTGATATCTTTAAGGTGTCAGGTATCTCGCGCAACTTTAATTTACGATCAACCAAAACTATTTTGTGGACTTTTGTTATGTTTTGCGGATAAACTGCTGATTTTGGGTGACCAGAGCGTTCAGCGTCATCGGTGTTTTTACGACCGTGCTTAAATTCGGCATACCAGTCGATAATTATTGATTTCCGTGGTTCAGAGTCCTAATAACGCTTATAAAGCCACTGCTTTGCTTCAACAGTATTTTTCCCATTAAAAAGCAATTTTTGATTAACACTCGAAACTCTTTTTTATTTATTGTTTTCAAAATGACAAAAGTTGCTGTACCAAAACAAAATAGTTTTCGGCGATTGTAAATTAAAGTTGTGTGAGATAGCTGACACCTTAAAGATATCTAAACGAACAACTTTGTATTCTTACGTTTTTTTCGTATTTCGAATATTATTGTTAAAAAATTGAATTTTGGATTTTCAATAGTTTTTTTTTAATTAAACAGAAAAATATGCATCTTATGAAAAAATGTTACAATTCAAATTTGTAGGTCTTTATTTATTTAATAATATTGTATCATAACGTTTTTTCGTATCTCGTATAATTTAACTGGAAAATGGAATTTTGATATTGACTTTTTTCGAATTTGAATATGCTGTGACATTTCTAATTTTGATTTAATCGAAAAATGTTATCAGGATAATTTTTAGAGATTTATGAGCACTATCTAAAACCAATAATCAAATTTTTGATTTTTTCAAAAAATTATTTTCAAAAACACAAAAGTAGTGCTCAATTCCTCAATTTTGATTGGATGTGGCTGGTTAATGAACTTGTTCTTACTTTTTCGGCTCCGATAAAGTGTACCAAAGCTCAATTCAATCTGATAATTCTATCGAGAGTTATGCCGCACACGACCTACAGACAGACAGACAGACAGACAGACACTTTCGTAAAAACCATTTTTTCTGACTCAGGGGGTCTCAAAACGTAAAGATTTGATGAAAATATCGAAAGTCATTTTTCAAATAAAACCAATACCTTCTCATCCATGATGAGAATGTAAACAGTCAAAAGGGGTAACCAATCCCTTGGAAAGAATTGAAATTAGAGACTCAAGAAGTTGGAAATGGAGCTGTATCAAAATATTTTTCTTTAAAATTAAATATTCATCTTTATATTGTCTGCAATATATTTTATCTGGCTTCTTATTTTTATAATTTCAAAACACCGGTTCTCGCATATCTCGGAACTTTCGCATTAAGAATCACAAGAATACAGGTTAAAAAATTCCGGACGTAAATTACGTGCGTGAAACACGTAAAAAACCTATGTAATTTACCTAAGGTTTTTTACGTAAACAACCCTGCTTCCGAGGCATCCAACGTAGCTGGCTTATCCGCGTAGACTTTAAACTTCACGTAACCCTAAAGAAGATAATGCAGAAGTGTGATATCACATAATCTAGGTGACCAATTCGCCGGTGCAAAGCGGGAAATCAACTCCTCGCCGGAATGATTTCTGAATATGTCCATTGTTTCACGCGCTGTATAGAGAGAGTAAAAGGAGAATGTGGCTACCATTCGGAAGTCGGCCATCTTTGGTATACAAGCTAAAAATGCGCTCGAGATTTTGAAAAACATAAAAACAGACTAACTAAACTGTAACTCTGTTTATAGAAGTATTGTAAAGATAAATATAAAAATAATAAATACAGCAAAAAATGGAAAATATTTGTGAGAAATTTGAAAAAATATTTGAGTAATTAATTGAAATTAAAATTTTAGAAAATATGTATTTTGTGGGATTATTTTGAAAATATTTGTGAGAAATTTGAAATTTTTTTTGAGAAATTGATTAATTAATTAAAATTAAAATTTTAGAACATATGTATAAAACATATTAAGATGAAATCTATTTCAAGCAATAATAAATATACAAAAAAATTAATAATAAAAAAAAATTGCAGTATGTTTATATATAGGTATACTAATTAAAAATGGTGAAAATCAATACACTCTAGATTCCCTATAACGAGATTCCCTGTAACAAGGCCTCCGTTTTACGAGCGCGTCGCGGTTCCCGATAACGAGCAGACGATCGAGCCCTCTTCCCCTACTACCACGGAATGAAGCGCGCTCGAATTTGAAACAGTAATTAATGAGTTTGATGTATTTCATCACAAATTAATGAGAAGAAAATCTGCCCGCTTCGCGGGCACATTCCCTTCGCGCGCAGCTCGCTTCGCTCGCAAGTTTGAGCGCGCCTAGGGCGCGCGATTCATTCGTCGCGCTTCGCGCTCCGGAATTTTTGAACGTCGCGCTTCGCGCTCGGTCTTGTGCTCTTCGCATACATTTAAGTTTATTTCTTATAATTTAATACTGAAGCTCAAACCAATTTAATGATATTAAAGATGATGTAAATTAGTCATTTTCTCAAATTCACTAAGTTTCTTTTTGAATTTAAGTGAAACAGGAAATTCAATTTACTTAAGGCTCTATCGGCCTTAAGGAACACATTCTCATCATGACACTCGCGCTTCGCGCTCGATTTTCTGTATGCATTTTTATAACTTTTTAATAAATTACATGATTAAAATAATTTATTTTCTTCCAAATCTCTCAAAATGAAAAAAACAATCGTAGACTTTATTTAAGGAAACGATTTTGCAGAACAACGCTTATTTCGCATCTCACATATTTTGGTGAAAAAAATCGAACTTTTTCAATATTAAAAATCAAAAAATTAAAATATACATCCTGTCGAGAAATTTCTCGATAAGAATGTGTAGACCTTATTTAGCCAAACAATTTTTCATCTCAAAGTTTTTTTTGTATCTCACATAATTTGTCTAAAAAATGGAATTTTTTAATTTTAATCGTATTTTTTGGAATTGAAACGAAAAATATATGTTTTATCAGAAACTGTGAAAAACAAAACTTGTAGATCTTTTTGAAACTAACAACTTTGTATTCTTACGTTTTTTTCTTATTTTACATATTATTGTTAAAAAATTGAATTTTGGATTTTCAATAGTTTTTTTTTTAATTAAAAAGAAAAATATGCATCTTATGAAAAAATGTTACAATTCAAATTTGTAGGTCTTTATTTATTCAATAATATTGTATCATAACGTTTTTTCTTATCTCGTATAATTTAACTGCAAAATGGAATTTTGATATTGACTTTTTTCGAATTTGAATATGCTGTAACATTTCTAATTTTTATTTAATCCCAAAATGTTATCAGGATAATTTTTAGAGATTTATGAGCACTATCTAAAACCAGTATTGAAATTTTTGATTTTTTCAAAAAATTATTTTCAAAAACACAAAAGTAGTGCTCAACCCTTCAATTTTGATTGGATGTGGCTGGTTAACGAACTTGTCCTTATTTTTTCGGCTCCGATAAAGTGTACCAAAGCTCAATTCAATCTGATAATTCTATCGAGAGTTATGCCGCACACGACCTACTACAGACAGACAGACAGACAGACACTTTCGTAAAAACCCTTTTTTCTGACTCAGGGGGTCTCAAAACGTAAAGATTTGATGAAACTTTCGAAAGTCATTTTTCACATAAAACCAATACCTTCTCATCCATGATGAGAATGTAAAAATTGGTCAATTATCGAAAAATTACTTAATTGTGTAATTTTACAGTATTTGAAATGAAAAATTTAATATTTATTTTTTCCAATCTGGAGTTTTCAATATTTTGGAGTAAAGTCGGTTATCGAACATTAAAATTGCATACGTTTTTTTGGAAATTTTAATATATCACACATTACTGTAGATAAGTAGAATCCTCCCTTTTTAAACAATATATGTGAAAATTTTATATTATTACAATTAATTAGTATGTATAATTTTGCGCAGTTTATTATTGTGATCAATACTACAGTAACATTTTAACATTTATATTACTGTTTATTACATTTATCATCAAGACTTTTCTTTTTTTCTGGAAATATTCAAATATACACCTGATAAGCGTAGATATTTTCATTATTATATTATTATATTTTTAGTATTTTCAGTACATACCGTCAAATAAGTCCATTCCATGTTGAATACTCGCAAAAATCTTTTTCATACGCTTTTTTACTATGTACATACAATTAGTCACATGGCATCACTGACAGACTGACTGCATGCATCATATAATGCGCATAACAGCGCATAGCAACAAGTAGGATATGGAGGGGATCCCTCTCGCGCTCGATGCAGAGAGGTCTCCGATGCTCGAGCTTCTCGTTATAGGGAATCTCGAGTGTATTTAGATTTATAATCATTTCACACTCTCCTTTTATCACTCATAGTTTCAACTCGATCGTTCCACTAAGCTGAAAATGCGAAGGACGAAAAAAAATTGTCGGTAAGGTAGGGATTGGATAAGTCGAAAATTGCCTTAACCCTTTCGCGGCCAGTGATACATCTGCTGTGCCATACATTTTTTTAAACATTTATCACTTTCAAAAAAATTAAGATATGTTAAAAAAAAATTTTATGTATAGTGCGACTCTTCTAATAAGATAACAAAAGATATAAAAGTCATTCTTGATATTTCATTTTTCATGAAAATATTGAAAACATGTAAAAGGTAATAATGTTGAAATTTTTCACTCTGAAAGTAGTAAGGGAAAGAGGGAATTTAAGGAGATGTTATATATAAAAAGAGAGGGAACATATTCTGTAAATATGAAAAGGGATTTAGTAAAGTACAATGGTTGTTATGACAGCATGGTAGGTTATTTCTGAAGTCATTCTTTCACAATACATTTCCTTGAAGTTTCTAGATTCTGTGAAACAATAAAAATTTTATGGAAGGACCCTTACGGTCTCAGGTAGTGCATGAAAAGGGTCAGGCAATAGTATATTATGCAACATGTAAATCGTACGCACGAGTTGCATACGATATTTTTTGACACAGTGTGCGTAAAATGTGTTTCAATGATATCAGACAATATGACGAAAGTAAGGTTGATGGAGACTAAAGGGGGTGACGTGGGGCGTAAGAGCGGGTCCAGGGCTGCAGGCCCTGGTGGGGCGCATGGGGCGAAGCCCCCGCCGGGGTGACGGTGCGGAGCCCCCCCCCCCATATAGGGATAATTATAAGGGTAATTAATTACATAATTCGTTTAAAGATTTCGTTCCGTTCGATTTTTTCCAATTTATAAATTCTTCACAACGACTTTGATAAATAAGTCTCGATTTATCTGGTAATCATTCCTTCACTGCATTCTCAGCAGCTGCTAATATATTCTTAGGAATTTTTATATTTGCTTTGAATAATACGAGACGTCTGCAAGAAGCCAAACCACAAGCCGTACTGAAGCTTATCCTGCACTCTCTAATATAACGATAAAATTTTTTTTATTTTACGCACACTGTATCGTAATAAGCCGTTTTACGTACTCATATGGGCGTGTAAAAATGCATTTTACGGACACTGTGTCAAAAAATATGTTTTTCAGTTTCCTGCTGGTGCTTGGGGTGGAATGGAGGGTGACAGGTTAGGAATATTAGTGTTTTAATAACAAATTTTTCTAACTAATTCTTCTAAATTCTAACCTTTTTTCTATCCTCCTTTTTTGTTAGTTTCTCATAATCGTTTATTTTAAGAAATTTTTGTTTGTTCAAATTTGGTCGTTTTTTTGTATATTGAGGATTCGAACATTTTTTAATTCTTGAGATTTTGAATCATACCTTTGTTTGGACTTTAAGATGAATTTGAGTTTGTAGTGATACGAGTTCGAATTTAGTTTTGACATAATTTTAGTACTTATATTTGCAGGAATTAAAATTGATACTTAGAACTCGAAAGAGTGGTATAATATGAATAATGATCGGTACTCTGGCGTTTATGAGATTGCTGATTGTAAATTTCAAGTAAAAATTGAAAATGGCGGATCAAATAGGGCCGACCAATATTTTAAAAGTAGTCGAATTCAGATAAGAAATGGTATTTGGGGGCTTCGAGGTTAACTTTTATGGGTCAAAGAATTTCAAGGTATCAGCTATGAAAATAAAGAATGATAAGTTTTTTGATCAAGAATTTTATTATTAATTTATTTTTGCTAAGTTTTCATTTGTGAATCTTGAAAGAAGTTTCAGTTTCACAACTTGAGTGATCTGGAAATTTATGATTACTTTATTTATATTATCTTCATAAATATAGAAATCAAAGTTTTTCTTACATTTTCTTCTTTCGCTTTCCATTGCTGCCACATTTTTTAAATCGAAAAAATATCGAGCGTGAATAATTGCAAAATTTGTTGAATTCAAGACTTCAACCGTGTCAAGAAATTGCACGAAGTAAATGAATGAAACGTAAAATACGTATTTTGAGGACATCTACAACTTTTGTTTGAAATATTTCTTGAAATTTCTAATGATTCTGAAAATAAACGTGAGAAACCATGACTTTTATGAGTTTTTCATGATTTTGAGCATGAAAATCAAATCTTCGGAAATGTTTACTATCATATTCATAATTAGCACCACAAAGTCCATGAGCGTAAGTAAATGCAAAATTATTAAGTTTCAACGTTTTAACTCTTTTAATTACAAGAATTGTTTAAGTTAAAAAAATTAAAATGTTAAAAATTTGGTTTCAGAATCTTCAAAAATAGATCATTCTCTAATTTGCAAAGGTCAAAGATCAAGTTTTAGAAAAATTGAAGTTTGTAACTATGGAAATTGACAAAAGAAAATTTTTTTATTCAGGGAATTCCATATATGAATTTTTTAGAAATTTAGAATTTATTTTCTTCTTGAAAACCTTTTATCAAAAAACACCGCATTATAAATCGAAACATTTATTTTTATTTTTAAGAATTCTTTATTTCTCTTAAAATTGAGCTGCTCAGCCACCCCGAGTCGTACTATTGATTCTCTTTTGCTTCTCTTGATACTCTCTTGATTCTCTTTTGCTTCTCTTGATACTCTCTTGATTCTCTTTTGCTTCTCTTGATACTCTCTTGATTCTCTTTTGCTTCTCTTGATACTCTGTTGATTCTCTTTTGCTTCTCTTGATACTCTTTTGATTCTCTTTTGCTTCTCTTGATACTCTGTTGATTCTCTTTTGCTTCTCTTTATACTCTCTTGATTCTCTTTTGCTCCTCTTGATACTCTCTTGATTCTCTTTTGCTTCTCTTGATACTCTCTTGATTCTCTTTTGTTTCTCTTGATACTCTTTTGATTCTCTTTTGCTTCTCTTGATACTCTTTTGATTCTCTTTTGCTTCTCTTGATACTCTGTTGATTCTCTTTTGCTTCTCTTTATACTCTCTTGATTTAATGAAAGTACATTTAAAGGACTACGGCGCAATTACCAAGGCGATTCAGTAGCGCTCGAATCGTCGGAGACAGCAGACGTGAGTCATAATGAGTTCTGTGTACGCGAAACGTTTTGAAGCGGTCTTCTTGTGTACCCATCCAAAGGGACCACTTATGTCCTATACAGTCGCTGCTAAATACATCAAAAAGTCGAAATCGTTCGTGAATAAGTGGGTTGAGCGTTATAAAGTCAAAAAAAACACCCCGTGAAGGTCCATGTTTGGGGATGCTTCTCATAGCGCGCTTATGGGTGTTTAGAGCTCTTCACCGAGAACTTGAATGCTCAGAAAAGGCTCCAAATATATGAACGTGGTCTTCTAAGGTCTGCTACAAAGATGTTTGGAGCCGATACGGCCAATTGGATCTTACAAGAAAATAACGACCCGAAACATCGAAGCCGTCTTTGCACCGCCTGGAAAACAGAAAAGGGCATCACAACTTTGGACTGGCCATCACAGTCCCCCGATGCGAATCCAATCGAAAATGTCTGGAGTGTTTCAAAGAGGAAGCTTGCGGGAAAACGTGTGTTCACCCTGAAACAGCTCTCGCAAAAAATCAAGAAGATATGGCAAGAATTACCAACGGACTACGCTGAAAAATTAGTGGAAAGCATGCCGAAAAGGTGCCAGGCCATTCTGGACAACGATGGCGACTGAACTATCTATTAGATAGTAGCGCCGTAGTCTTTCGAGAGTACTTTCATTTTAAAAAAAAACGTTTTAAAATCTCTAATAGTTTTCGAAAAATCGAGGACTCGCTCTTGTTGAACCCTTTTCATTCTAGTACTTGAGGGTATGTGATGCGTAATGACGTCACAAATGACCATTTTATATTATTTATATTCATCGGGTTGATTAGGACGGAAATGTAAGTATAATCATGAAATTGTAGGCAACAATGAGGAATCCATTAAAAAATCAATCTCCGGTACCATTTGGATTTTTATTTCGAAAAATAAAATTTTTCAAAATTAATGTTTTCAAAACAAAATTCGACATGTACCAGACATTGATACTTTGATACATTCCTCATTATTTTCCAAAAGTCTGCTACTATATTTTCGTTTCTCTCTTAATCAACACGATAAATATAAATAATAATAAACCGTTGCTAATTCCTGACGTCATTAGGAATCATATACTTTTAGAAATGGAGAATCATAGAGGAGGTAAGGAGAATCTTCGTTGCTACTCTTTAAGACCCTCCAAGGTGCAGAAACGGAAATATCTGCAGGAGAAGAGCACCAACAGAAGATCAAAATTACATTGATTTAAACAGCTAATACGCCTCTTTTGATTCTCTCAAGTCCTCGAAAATGGAGCATCTTAGAGAATCAATAGAGAATCAATAGTTCGACTCGGGATTATACTCCATATTAATAAGAGTTTTTTTTCATATTTTTTATTTCAAAATCATTATAGTCTGAACATACACTGAGAGACTTTTCGTTAGAGTAAATAATAAAGAAGAATTAAAATTTAGTATAATATTGTTTCAAAATGGGGAAAGCCGAGGCTTCATTATACTTATTCATATTATGACATCAAAGTTTGATATAGTCATAACGGTCTTTAATACATGAAGAAGATAAAGTAGTATTTTAAATAGTAAATATTATGAATCTCTATTCGAGAAATTGAAAGTACGAGAAAATGATATTATGATTACAAAGTTGTCTAAAAATAATTTGAATAAGATGAATAATGAATATCACATTTTGGAAAGCATGTTTGAGAAATTCATATTATGAATATGAACTTGCCAGAAACCTCACGACGCGCAGCAAAAATCAAAACATTCACTCTCGGTTTTTCATATAATTTGTTTCAGAATGTCGTCCGAGTGATTCCGATGTTTTCCGATTGGCTTCGTAGACTCAATCCAAGTCTGCCCAACTCAGTAGTGGCTTATAAGCGATATTTCTTTCGGAATATGGCAAGCGAGAATAGCCAAGAGGCTTTAGGCGTTAAACATGCGTTTAGTTATGTAGATATAGGTAGGGTTAGAAGGTTCGAACCTAAAAAGCGATTCCAAAAGTTAATTCAAATATGTTATTATAAAATAGTGTATTATTGCGTACTTAAATATGTGAACATAAATAAGGTATGATAATAATATTTGTGTATGTGTTTCAGAATGTCGCATCAGAAAAAGACACAAGAAATCCTTTTCTAAAGCCGTCACTTCTAAAGGTCAAACCTTTTGGTGGAGTGAGTGATTTTTCATATAGTGGTTTTCAGATTCCCATATTCTTTGTTTGAAAATTTGAAAATATTCTTTCAGTCTTTCGAATAAAATGTATTAACACCACTTTAAATTCGTTTCGCAACTTTAATATAGTGAATTTCAAATTCTCGTCGGTTTTATAATAGATAGTAAAACATATATTCCATTTATACAAACGAAAATATCAACATTGCCCCTTGAAAACCACTATATTAATTTCTGATACGTAAACCCTGCTTGCCTCACTTTGAAACGATATTATACTAAAATATGATTCACTTTTACGATTTATTCTAACGAAAAGTCTCTCAGTGTATTGTATGTATATTTCCAATAGGGAAAGTATGTCAGAGTTAGACATAAGAATCACTTCTCAGTAGAAAATGTATTCTATAGTCAGCCATTCTCTACAAGAAATGATTCAAGATTCAGATATATATTTTCTCAATTAATAACCATTGAATATTAACCAACGAATAAAAGAAAGTACAGAATTAAAATAAAGAAACTAACATATTTTAAAATCCAAAATTCACTTTGTAATATGCAAAAAACGTGTCTTTAATGCCAAAGATTCTAGAAAAATAACAAGTGAGATGTAAATTCCGAATAAATTTAAATAGCATTATTTTCTCTCCCTGTAAGTTGAAACTCTTAAGTGCTTTCACAAATTTCAGCGCAGGTAGTATTTTTCATACATCAGTCTCTAATTTCCATTTCATTCAAATCTCATCAAGGTAGAACTTGATGCTTTTCTCGAGCCGTCATTAAAAAAGAGCTGTGTACTTCAAATTGCTTGCATGCAGGTGGAACCGAAATAAACGATGATTCGCAAAGTCATAAATCAATGTCGCTTGCGAATAGGCAATTACTTGAAGCAAACTTGTGTTCGAACCTATTCAACTAGCCTTGAAAGGTGTTCGTGGCTCACCTCATCCTTACATTGGCACGAATATAGGTATTAGTACTAGGAACGTTTGTACACGTCTGCGCCTATGTGCTTACACCCCTCAAAATACATCTACCCTTGTGCTGAAGTTTAATAACTGTTTACAACCTGCAACCTCCCTTTTGATATTGCACTCGAGGTAAACGCACTACTGGCTTCTGTGCTCTAAAACCACTCTCCCCGTTTTCTTGTTGCAGTGCCGCCTCATAAACCTAACATCATAGACGAATATGGAAAAACAGTCTCAACTGTCGCTGGACCGTATGAGGAAGGTGGTGACATGAATCTCAAATGCCTCGTTTCCGGTGGTGAGTATTTTTTCACTCATTTTATTATTCCCTGGATCACGCGAAATGGGGCGCATAAATACACGCTTAAAAGAGCGTTCGTGAATTACGAAAAATATTTAAGGATATTCCGAAAATATGTTCGTCAAAGGGCCTTCGAGGCCTAAATTCGGTTTATCAGCAACGACGTTCACATATTCCGAACTTGGATTTCGGAATTTCAGAACGCGCATTACAGCTGTAATAACGGTTGCTTTTTACAGAAATTCAAATATTATAACGCTGGAAAGAGCGTTCGTGAATTCCGAAAAATAGTTAAGGATATTCCGAGAATACGTTCTTCAAAGGACCTTCAGGGCCTAAATCCAGTTTATCAGCAACGACGTTCGGATATTCCGAAATTGGCTTTCGGAATTTCAGAACGCGCAGTGCTGCTGTAATAACAGTTGATTTTTATAGAAATTCAAAAATTATAACGCTGAAAAGAGTGTTCGTGAATTCCAAAAAATATTGTCAAAATATCCGAAAATATTTTCCTCAAAGGGCCTTCGGGGCCTAAATTCGTATTATCAGCAATGATGTTCGGATATTCCGAAATTGGATTTCGGAATTACAGAACGCGCAGTGCTGCTGTAATAACAGTTGATTTTTATAGAAATTCAAAAATTATAACGCTGAAAAGAGCGTTCGTGAATTCCAAAAAATAGTTAAGGATATTCCGAGAATATGTTCGTCAAAGAACCTTCAGGGCCTAAATTCGGTTTATCAGCAACGACGTACGGATATTCCGAAATTGGATTTCGGAATTTCAGATCGCGCAGTGCTGCTGTAATAACAGTTGATTTTTATAGAAATTCGAAAATTATAACGCTGAAAAGAGCGTTCGTGAATTCCAAAAAATAGTTAAGGATATTCCGAGAATATGTTCGTCAAAGAACCTTCAGGGCCTAAATTGGGTTTATCAGCAACCACGTACGGATATTCCGAAATTGGATTTCGGAATTTCAGAACGCGCAGTGCTGCTGTAATAACAGTTGATTTTTATACAAATTCAAAAATTATAACGCTGAAAAGAGTGTTCGTGAATTCCAAAAAATATTGTCAAAATATCCGAAAATATTTTCCTCAAAGGGCCTTCGGGGCCTAAATTCGTATTATCAGCAATGATGTTCGGATATTCCGAAATTGGATTTCGGAATTTCAGAACGTGCAGTGCTGCTGTAATAACAGTTGATTTTTATAGAAATTAAAAAATTATAACGCCGAAAAGAGCGTTCGTGAATTCCAAAAAATATTGTTATAATATCCGAAAATATTTTCGTCAAAGGGCCTTCGGGGCCTAAGTTCGGCTTACCAGCAACGACGTACGGATATTCCGAAATTGGATTTCGGAATTTCAGATCGCGCAGTGCTGCTGTAATAACAGTTGATTTTTATATAAATTCAAAAATTATAACGCTGAAAAGAGTGTTCGTGAATTCCAAAAAATATTGTCAAAATATCCGAAAATATTTTCCTCAAAGGGCCTTCGGGGCCTAAATTCGTATTATCAGCAATGATGTTCGGATATTCCGAAATTGGATTTCGGAATTTCAGATCGCGCAGTGCTGCTGTAATAACAGTTGATTTTTATAGAAATTCAAAAATTAAAACGCGGAAAAAAGCGTTCGTGAATTCCAAAAAATATTGTCATAATATCCGAAAATATTTTCGTCAAAGGACCTTCAGGGCCTAAATTCGGTTTATCCGAAATCCAATTTCGGAATATCCGATCGTCGTTGCTGATAAACCGAAGCTGGGCCCCGACGGTCCTTTGACGAAAATATTCTCGGAATATCCTTAACTACTTTTTGGAATTCACGTACGCTCTTCTTAGCATTATAATTTTTGAATTTCTATAAAAAGCAAATAAAGCAAATGTTTATAACAAAACGTAAAGCAATCAAAATTTATAGAGTTTATTAACTAATATATTAACTTTATAAAAATTTGAGTATTCGTGTCCAACAAATTTTTTTATGGAGGTCGTCCGTGGCAAGAAATTTTAACAATTGAGATTTGCACCTGGAACAAAAAATCAATGATGAATTTTGCTTAAAATATTAAAAGAAGAAAATGAGTTATCATTCATTGAAATTCAATCATTTTTAAATAATAAACTTAGAAAAAACTGAATTGAACTTTGACCTACATTAATTGTTATAAGATAGTACATTTTGCAACTAGGGAAAAAAAAGTTTATTTTTCCAGTAAATACGAGTAAAATAAATGTTTTTTTCTACTAGCGTGTCATGAAGTTCATTTTATTGCCCCCTGTGAGGCAACTAAATTCACTTGTTTGACCCTCAGTAGACAAAAAATCGTGTCCAACGCGAGAAAAACAGTTATTTTTCAAAGTTGCATAATGTACTATTCTCGTGTAGCACAAGATTTTTTTTCTACTGGGGTTCAAAAAATGGATTTGGTTGCCTCGCGGGGGGCAATAAAATGCACTTTACGACACTCTAGTAGAAAAAAGACATTTTTTATATTTTTAACTTTTCCCCGATAAAATAAACATTTTCCTCATAGAATTTGTAATTAATAACAGTTTGATCATTTTTGTAAACTGGTAATTAATCAGGTTTTACTAGGGCCTCTTAACCGCAGTAGAACCCTTTTTAGCTACTTTGAAATCAAACAAAAATATTTGTTTTTCAGTTTAGAGTAGGATAAAATAACGTGGAATGTGATTATGAATTCTTTTCTTTAAAAGTGCTTTTTTTTAACTCAGGGGTGGTTTCTAAGGATATTAATAGTTTAAGAATTTGTTTTTAAATATAGCTACATATTCTCGGGTATGATTTCTTCAATTCACATCTGGGATAAAATAAATAGGTATAAGATTATAATTTTTCACATTTTATAAATCTTGTTTCTGCAATTTTGGGATAGTTTATTAGGGTAACAATAGTCTATGAGTTTCTTGCAACATACCTACGTGTTCTGAAATACTTATTCTCTGATTTCGGACAGTATAAAGTAACAAGAAATGATATTAGAAATTTTTATGCTTTGAGGATGGTTCTAACATCTGGGGTGGTTTATAAGGGTAGAAAAATCCTGAAATTTTTTTCTCACACGTTGAACACCTATATATTTAGATCTAACATGTGTCGTGTAGGTTAATAAACCACTAAAAAAACTCTGCCGTTAGAGGGTTAACAAATATTTTAGTAGAATTTACTGCTTTTTAGACATAAGAGATCTGTCAGTAAAACTTGAATAAATGCCTGTTAAAGTGAGAGAATAAGAAATCCTCTTCAAAATCTTATTTATCGACTAATCTGTAATGTTTACAAATATTTAAAAAGTGAATTGAACTAAAATATCTGCGAAAACAATGTTATGTGTGTAGTGAAAATTTCTTGCTGATTAAAAGTAAACGCATTCACGCTAATCTATTAGTAAATTTTAATCTGAGTTAGTGACTCTCTTGATCTGAACTAGTCAATGTTAATTACTTACTAGCAAAATTGACTAATTAGTTAGAGTGAATTCGTTCATCTTTGATTAGTAAAAAAATCACAGTATAAATTAGTTAAAATTTTACTACAAATTAGTTGAATTCGCTCATTAATCAATTTAATATTAGTAAAATTGAGTAAATTTATTTACAAATTGGTGGGTAAATGAACTTTCACTAATTGAATCAGTGACTGATTTTTCACCATTCTATTAGCGCTTATGAGTGTTTCAGGCTTTTTTGAAAGTAGCTCATTTACAAGCAGAGTTACATGATTTTTTACAAAAACAGAAGTATTGTCTTATTTAAATTTAAAGACTTTTTATTGAAATCAATCAATTCTCAGAAATAAAGACTTGCAGAATATAAAAATCACAATTCCGTTGTAAATATTTGTGAACTGTCCTTATGTCTGTAAATATGACTTGAGAATCCTTTTCCCAACCTTTTTCGGCATTTTACGATCACATTAAGAGAATTAATAGGTCAGGTAGAGAAATGAAACGAACCCTGTGTCATTTAATCACTGACAGTCTCACTAAACAAATCATAATTTCGAATATAATGAAAAATACAAGAAATAGAATGACTTTTCTAATAATTGAGGATCAACGAGATAATTTTTAGTTACTTTTTTTTAAATTAATAAAATTTAATTTAATTTTCATGCAATACTTTATTTATTTATTTTATTAAAATACGAAAATTTTGTAATTGTTCTCTACTAATATTTGAACGAATTTGGTAAAATGACATATTCTAAAATCTGATTTGAAATTGGCATTCATATGAAAAATCTTGTTACTGTTTCAATAGTAAGTGGCTTTTTTTACTCAGAATAAAAATTTAAAAAAAATCAAATCTGTGCATTACTATGAGGTCAAAAATGCGTCTTCTCAATTGAAACAAATTTCTCAGTTGACTTTCTTTTTTTAAAGACCGATATCCAAATAAGTCAAATAATTTATACGCGATGAAGAAGCGAACTTTCAAACATATTGAAAATTCTCTGAAATATCTGAAGTGTTCTCGATTGTCTTTATAATCTTCGGGAATGCTAAACCTTCTGGATTTTTCAATACATTTTTTTTTTATCGAATTCCTTAAAATGTCTGGATTATTCTAGACGTTTCTTGAATCTTTTAGAATCCTATACAATTTTCTACATTGTACAATGCTCCGAAATTAATTTTAGTATCAATCAATAATTGCTGAATTCCAACTAATGATATTCCAGAATATTCCAAACAATTCGAAATTTTGGTATGAAAAAAAAAATTCAAATTACAAATAGCAAAAAATCAAAATCCCTTCAGTGAATTTCTATTTATAACCGAAGAGACAGAAAATAGTTAAATTTTATAAACAGAGTTTATTGTTTTTACTTCATAAAGATATTTTATCGAATATCGCTTTGGTCCAAATTTAAAATGGCAAATAACAAAACCGTTTTTTGAATTCAGCCCATCTCGCATATCACAAAGCCCATCTTAAAAAATGATGTAACTCACTATTTCCACCCATCAAACGAATCTGATATTTATATTTTTTTCACTTTGAAAATTCGATTCACGAGGGAGCAGAGAAATCTATCTCGGGATCATGACACATGATAATTAGGTAGATGGCACTCTCTTCTGCATCTAACTTCACTTATTCGTCCCTCAGATTGGATTTCATTTTAATTTCCGGTTGGGTCGCTAGAGATGACGGTGTGGCAGTGTAGCGATAATAAATTTATCTTTATCATCCGCTATCGCTGGAGCAAAACTGCTGCAGGTTCTGGTAGAGCGACATCACGTCTTCCAGAGTGTTTTCCTTTCAACGAAAATGGGCCCAGTAAAAAATAATGAGGTCGCTGTCGAGTCTCCCTTTACCCTTTAGTTATGCTTTTCTAGCGGGAATTATCCGCACGCAACTACCATTATGAATTATGAATTAACGAGTACGAACATATATACTATACTATCCGCCATGTTGTTACTTGCAACTTTACTTACACGAGTTCGAAATTTCCAGGTCGACCACCCCCGACTGTTAGATGGTGGAGGGGTGAGGTTCTTTTGGATTCCAAGGATGAACCTGGCGAATTTCCTGATTTGAGGAGAAACACACTTGTAATCCCGAAGCTTGTCAGACAGGATTTGCATGCTGTGTTTATCTGTCAGGCATCCAATAATAATATCAGTCAACCAGTCTCTGCCTCTGTTGCTATCGAAATGCACCGTAAGTACAATCTTTAGTCAATAAAATAATCAATTTGTAACTTCGTCCAAAATATTTCATTTTTAATAATGAAAGCTATCAATCACAAGATTCCTACCTTACCAGAATCTTTTGTCTGCAAGGTCATGTCCATGCAAAATGAGATATGGACTTGAAAATTTGCGAAGTTAAGGGCATGTGATACTTAGTAAATTAGCAAATTTTATTGATTTTAGGTTTCTATATGTTTGTGTCTAAAATACAGGGTTTTTCAATTAGAGGTTTTAGTTTGAATAGCCCGCTATTTTGGCAGCTGTCATAATAAGAGGTGTCATTTTTTGCCAGATGAGAACTAAAAACTATGTGGTTAATAAAAATATAAATATATAACATTAACGAGAAAGTGAAATGGCGTTAAAAAAATGCATTTCCAACTGGAAAATCGAACTGGATTTTCCAACTGAAAATCTTAGTCGAAAACACAACTGAAAATCCAACTGAATCGTTTGGATAGAAATACTAGGTAGACATCCAACTGAATTCTCCAGCTGGAAATTTCGGCTGAGTTTCCCAGCTGGAAAATCCAGCTGCAATCTGACTGGATTACCCGACTTGAAATTTCAGCTCTAAAGTTCAGTTGGAAATCCCAACTGAAAGCCCAGCTGGCAATTCTGACTGGGTTTTCCAGTTGGAAAATCTAAATGAAATCTAACTGGATTATCCGGCTTGAAATTTCAGCTGGAAAGCTAACTGGATTTATCCGCTGGAAATTTTAACTGAGATTTCCAGCCGAAGATGTACAATTTGTTTTCTAGCTGAAAATTTTAACTGGGCTTTCCAGCTGGGAATTCCGGCTATTTTTTTTCAGCTGGAAATCTATCTTGATCGCCTTGAAGCAACTTCTCGGCCAGCTATTATGAAATTAGTGCAAAAATTCGAATTACGTTCCTCTCAGAATGCATCCATTTATAGCAGCTTTCAAAAAAGGTAATAAAAAATCGATTTTTTTTTCTGTTGCAAAAAAAAAAGGACTGGAATAATTATTGTTCGTCTCCCGAATATAATAAAATAGAATTGTGATGAAAAGCGAAAAAATCTAACATTTCTCAATGAAATTGAAAAAAATCGAAACGATATCTTAAAATCTGAACAGATATTAATTTTATTTTTTTGAAGCACAATAATGTTTTCACAATTTATTGAAAATTGGAAATTATTGAAATTACAACTGTTTAAATGTCCCAATTTGATCGAAGTTTAATTCTATTTACATAATTTTTAAAAATACAAACAAAATTAATTTTTTGAAGAAAAAAATTTAATAATTCCAAATCGAATCGTATTCGAATTTATATTTATAATTCAACAATTATTATTTTTCATAAAATTCAAGTTTTCAATTAAACAATGATACAAATTAAAAATATTATCCGTAATACAAATTTCAATTTACAATAAAGAATAATTTCAAAATAGTAATGAATAACAATGTCGACACTTAAAGTTTATGTGGAAATTCATATTAATATGGTTGATAAAATTGAATAAAATTGAATAAAAATAAGATAGAAAATACGCAACTCGTGATAAAACTATAGAAAATACAAAGTTTGCCGTAATAGATAGAAAGTACGCGAGTCAAAAATAAAAAGTTTTGAGAATATCATATTCAAAGTTTATTTAATATTCACAATTCAAATTTAATACTTTTTCAAATAATAAATAATTTGATTGTAAATAATCAAAATTAGTTTTTGAACGCAAAAGTGTATTATGCATTTAGGGAGAAAAAAGTTTATTTTGCGAGTTTAAAGTTTGATGGCCGAGCAAAGCGAGGGTAACAATCACACGAGTAAAATAAATGTTTCTCTCGTGTTGAATATGATTTTTTTTCATTGGGGGGTCAAAAAATGGATTTGTTTGCCCCGCAGGGGGCAAAATAAATACACTTTTTGACCCGCTAGTAGAAAAAAATAGTCCTTTTTGTTACTTGTTTATTATTATTATTTTTTTTTATTAAAAATTTGTCAAATTTCTCAGTGTTGTGAATTTTAACTCTATTTATTTTTCAAGCAGGTTGTGTTAATTTTTAATCATTCGCAATTCGATAACGAACTAAATAGGCAATGCGTATTTTTCAAAATTTAAAAATATCCTCAAAATCAAATATAATAGCAAAAGGTTTTTTACAACTAAACTTTATTTTAATTTCCAAACCCTCAAATTAACATCCTGAATTATTATAAATACAAACTCAAGCTCAGCTGTTTCAAGAAAAAACGTGCATTTAATTATAGTATAATCGTAAAGTGAAAAATTCCAATAAAACATAATATGAAAATATAAAAGCCTCTCAAAAATTGAAGCACTATTAGAAAATTATTGAAATATTGAAAAATTTAATTATAGAAGAATTTTAATCTGAAATATATTAATGTACTCAAATTTTAACAGAAATGTAATCCTAGATTAAAAGTCCTTGAGTTTAT
The DNA here is from genome assembly GCA_030998225.1 of Diplolepis rosae. Taxonomy (NCBI): domain Eukaryota; kingdom Metazoa; phylum Arthropoda; class Insecta; order Hymenoptera; family Diplolepididae; genus Diplolepis; species Diplolepis rosae. The sequence continues at coordinate 3,806,189 of JAPYXD010000581.1, read as the reverse complement.
TTGGAAATTACAGAACATTTAATAATAATAAATAATCCATTTGAATATTTTATAGAATTGCTTTTGTAAATTAGTCAAAAAAATCTATATGCTGTTAATAAGGTGAATATCCCAATTAGTGACATAGTAAGGAATAGACAGTGCATTAAAAATAGCTTGAAATTGATGAAGTTTGTTTTTTTGTGATTGTTTATTTTTCCAGAATTTTTTTATCATATTCTACATTAAAAAGAAGCATTTGCACTCCAATCCCTTTGAAATTATGATCGACACGTTTTTGACCCAATTAGTGACCAGCAATGTTTTCGCGGGCCGTATTTGACCCAATTATTGACCGCTATTAAACGTGGCTACAGTACTATTTACTGATTGTTAAATTTGATATTCTGTAAATGAATAATTTAAGTATCAAAAATTTACGATGAAATATAAGTGTATGAGTGGTTAAATCAATTCAAATCTAAGTAATGATTAATAGTTATTTGTTGATCACTAATTATTACAAAAAAACTGTCTTCCTAATTTGTGACTCTTATTACAACGGATACACAGTCACTCGCGATGAATAATTTCCTGGTGAACAATCCATTTGAGAGTTAGGGCAGTGAAATAAAATTTAAATGCAGAAATAATGTTTGTTCATTCTGTTACTGGCAAAAGGTACTGGATTACTTCAATAACAGAAATTGTCGATACTTTGATGCAAATGGTCATATCGAGATACATGCATACATTTTTTGTACCTTTTACTGACCGGGTGAAAAAATGCACAAAAAATTCACCTTTTGAGTAATCGCGATTTTTCTCACTTTTATGAGCTTTCCTCACTCGAATTCACACTTTATGCAAGTGATCAACTGCAATATTAATCTCGATAATTACTTTTAACGTAAGCGGGATCGCTGAGATTGACATTGTCAACAGTCATCTTGCGCTTGAAACATTACGAAAGTTGAGGCGCGCAACTATCAACTTCATTATGATTTAAAGTTGATCGTAAATTCATTTATATATGATTTTGCAATGAAACTTAAGAAATTTGAGATTTTTCAATAATTTTATTAATATTTAGTACAAAGATATCAATTAGTTATCCCAGCGAATAAAAATTTTGGTCACGAATTGGATCATTCACCTTATTCTATAGGAATTTTTTTTTGCTATATCTGCTCTATTTATATGTAATAAGTTTAGACCTAAAATTAATATATATTATATAATATATAATATAATATTCAATAATAAATATTAATTTTATAAACCCATAATTCGAGCATTAAGACATTACGACTCCAAATCACGTGATGTCGGTACCTGCAATTACAATCTGTAAGGATGTTTAGAATTTGATAACGAAAATGAATTTAATGTATCCAAATAGACGTAAATAAAAAAAAAAGATCTGTCTGCTATGGAAAATTAATTTTGATTATTACTTTTTGAATAACCTTTAACACTATAATTGCCATTACCTTAGCAGCCTTATAGGAGCCATAATGGATATTTTTAGTTGAAACTTTAAGAGATTATAAAGAAAATATGAAACAAGGGTTGTAGACTTTAATTGGTTTGAAAAATAAAAATGAATAAATTTTTCATTTATGTAGAAAAATTTCAAAGAAATCTAAAATTCTTTTCTTGATCACGTGACCTATTTTGTCCATGCCTTTAAGAATAAACAGTAATTGATAGGGAATATAATAATTCGTTTATCAGTTGATAGCTACTTTTTTAGTGTCAATGAAACACAGTGTTGACATTCGTATTTGAATACATGTAGCAATATTACAATGATAAAATATAGAACCTGCAATTTACGACTGAGCAACGCTAGTTCGATGGTATTTGAAATCAAGTGACACGATTTGAAGTACAATTTGTACACTAACCAAATATTACGTATGCTCATAAATCATACACTGCAATGCACTGCTGTCTAACTGAACGATTGAAACAATAGATTCTATCTATAATATTCGTTTGCATTGCTTAAGCACAGGAAAATGAAAATTATATGGAACTAGGAATGAGCTATTGTAATCAAACTATGTTACGTGAACCTTTAATTGTAATACTTCTATTATTTGTATTAAAAAAAAATTGTTATTTCATTTCTAAGTCAAATTCTGTATGAATTATAAATTTATTTATATGAAAATTTAATAATCCAAAAGGTATCCCACAAAAAATTAATATATAGTCAAATCCTAAAATTTAAGTGGATCACATAATTAAGAATAAAATTTTAGTTTCTTGTCAAATCTCATCAACATGAAACTTGTATCAAATTTTTTGTTGTCGAAACCTTGCATATTCCTATCAAATTCTATCAGTCGGGAATACTAACACTTCTCTATTGCCAACTTCTCATTAGCAATCTATCAAATATCTCCCGCATGAATCTTGTGTCAAATCTTCTGTTGTATAAAACGCTGCGTCGTAGAATCCTGAATATTTCTTCAAAATGCTATCAGTCAGGAATTCTAATACTTGACAATCGTCAACTTCTTATTGAAATTCTATCAAATATCACCCGCATGCATCTTGCATCATATCTTCTATTTTATAAAACGCTGTGTTATAGAATCGTGAATATTTCTTCAAAATGATATCAGTCAGAAATTCTAAAACTTGATAATCGTCAACTTAGCATTAGCAATCTATGAAATATCTCCCGCATGAATCTTGTATCATATCTTCTGTTTTATAAAACGCTGTGTTGTAGAATCCTGAATATTTCTTCAAAATGCTATTCATCTGGAATTCTTACACTTCTTTATCGTCAACTTCATATTAAAATTCTATTAAATATCTCCCGCATGAATGTTGTATCAAATCCTCTGTTGTATAAAACGCTGTGTTGCCGAAACCTGCATATTTCTAACAAATTCGATCAGTTGGGAATTCTCATATTTCTCTATTGACAACTTCTCATTTAAATTCTATCAAATATCTCCCGCATGAATCTTATGTCAAATCCTCTGCTGTATAAAACGCTGTGTTGTAGAATCCTGAATATTTCTTCAAAATGCTATCAGTCAGGAATTCTAATACTTGACAATCGTCAACTTCTTATTGAAATTCTATCAAATATCACCCGCATGCATCTTGCATCATATCTTCTATTTTATAAAACGCTGTGTTATAGAATCGTGAATATTTCTTCAAAATGATATCAGTCAGAAATTCTAAAACTTGACAATCGTCAACTTAGCATTAGCAATCTATGAAATATCTCCCGCATGAATCTTGTATCATATCTTCTGTTTTATAAAACGCTGTGTTGTAGAATCCTGAATATTTCTTCAAAATGCTATTCATCTGGAATTCTTACACTTCTTTATCGTCAACTTCATATTAAAATTCTATTAAATATCTCCCGCATGAATGTTGTATCAAATCCTCTGTTGTATAAAACGCTGTGTTGCAGAAACCTGCATATTTCTAACAAATTCTATCAGTTGGGAATTCTCATATTTCTCTATTGACAACTTCTCATTTAAATTCTATCAAATATCTCCCGCATGAATCTTATGTCAAATCCTCTGCTGTATAAAACGCTGTGTTGTAGAATCCTGAATATTTCTTCAAAATGCTATCAGTCAGGAATTCTAATACTTGACAATCGTCAACTTCTTATTGAAATTCTATCAAATATCACCCGCATGCATCTTGCATCATATCTTCTATTTTATAAAACGCTGTGTTATAGAATCGTGAATATTTCTTCAAAATGCTGTCAGTCAGGAATTCAAATACTTGACAATCGTCAACTTCTTATTGAAATTCTATCAAATATCACCCGCATGCATCTTGTATCATATCTTCTGTTTTATAAAACGCTGTGTTGTAGAATCCTGAATATTTCTTCAAAATGCTATTCATCTGGAATTCTTACACTTCTTTATCGTCAACTTCATATTAAAATTCTATTAAATATCTCCCGCATGAATGTTGTATCAAATCCTCTGTTGTATAAAACGCTGTGTTGCAGAAACCTGCATATTTCTAACAAATTCTATCAGTTGGGAATTCTCATATTTCTCTATTGACAACTTCTCATTTAAATTCTATCAAATATCTCCCGCATGAATCTTATATCAAATCCTCTGCTGTATAAAACGCTGTGTCGTAGAATCCTGAATATTTCCTCAAAATGCTATCAGTCAGGAATTCTGATAATTCTCTATCGTCAACTTCTCATTGAAATCCTATGAAATATCTCCCGCATGAATCTTGAATCAAATCTTCTGTTGTATAAAACTCTGTGTTGTAGAATCCTGAATATTTCTTCAAAATGCTATCAGTCAGGAATTCTAATACTTGACAATCGTCAACTTCTTATTGAAATTCTATCAAATATCACCCGCATGCATCTTGCATCATATCTTCTATTTTATGAAACGCTGTGTTATAGAATCGTGAATATTTCTTCAAAATGATATCAGTCAGAAATTCTAATACTTCTAGATCGTCAACTTCTCATTGAAATTCTATCAAATATTTCCCGCATGAATCTTGTATCATATCTTCTGTTTTATAAAACGCTGTGTTGTAGAATCCTGAATATTTCTTCAAAATGCTATTCATCTGGAATTCTTACACTTCTTTATCGTCAACTTCATATTAAAATTCTATTAAATATCTCCCGCATGAATGTTGTATCAAATCCTCTGTTGTATAAAACGCTGTGTTGCCGAAACCTGCATATTTCTAACAAATTCTATCAGTTGGGAATTCTCATATTTCTCTATTGACAACTTCTCATTTAAATTCTATCAAATATCTCCCGCATGAATCTTATGTCAAATCCTCTGCTGTATAAAACGCTGTGTCGTAGAATCCTGAATATTTCCTCAAAATGCTATCAGTCAGGAATTCTGATAATTCTCTATCGTCAACTTCATATTAAAATTCTATTAAATATCTCCCGCATGAATGTTGTATCAAATCCTCTGTTGTATAAAACGCTGTGTTGTTGTAACCCTGCATATTCCTATGAAATTCGATCAGACGGGAATTCTAATAATTCTCTATTGACAACTTCTCATTTAAATTCTATCAAATATCTCCCATATGGATCTTGTATCAAATCCTATGTTGTCGAATTCTGAATATATCTATCTAATTCTATGAGTCACAAATTCTAATACATCTCTATTTTTAAGTTCTTATTTAAATTCCATAAAATTCCACGTGTACGAATCATGTATCAAAACCTGTGTTGTCGAATCCTGGATATTTCTTCAAAATTAGATCAGTCGGGAATTCTAATGCTTGTCTATCCTCAACTTTTTATCTGAACTTTTACAAATCTATTTTTAGAAAATGTTCATACTAAGAGAATTTCTCCAGTGAAATTGCAGTTTTACTTTTATATACATTTTTCGAATTAATGGTAACTCGTTTAATCCCTAATCAGTGAACAAATTTACTGATTTCTAGTAACATTTAACGTATTAAAAAGTGAATTTAAGAAATTTGTAGTAAAATTCTCGTAATCGTTAATTTTTACTAGAAATTTCTTACCAACTAATGTATAAATCTTAAGTAATAAATTAAATACATTTTCCATGGGAATAAGTTTGCAAGGAAAATAATTCTTGTAACGTAAGAAGCTATAGGTGATACATGGTCTCAAAAAATAAAAAAACTACAGAGTTTGCTGGTCATGGCCGAGCAAGTCTTTGAATCTGGAAAAGGTTTGGGGTTTAAAGGCTTGCATGAGAAAATACTCTTCTGGCTCGTACGGAATGCGTTTACGAATTGAGAAAAGGGAAAATCTGCGTTGTTGAACAAACGAAGCTAGATGCCTTCGTAAAGGAAGTATTTAAACGGGCATCCTCTTATGCTCGTTTTGTTTTTCCACCGACTTTGAGGAAAAATAGAGGGTTGGGGGGGGGGGGGGGGGTTGCAACTGGTACTGAGTTTGGAACTTTAAGGGTAGAGTTAGTTTCTAGTTCTCGAAAAGTAAAGATAAGAAAGAACAATTTTACGATAGAAACGCCAAAAACAAGACCGAGAAACTACTGAAACTTTTGACTTCACATATCCCCTTCATTGTTTTGTAAACTTTAAAATATTTTTTAAAACTAAACATAGATGTGAAAAAGAGAGGGAAAACTTTTTGGTTTTATAATATTGAATCTACTGAATAAATATTTAATTTCACCTCATCATGACTTTTAGATGGTTTAGTTTTGCAATTATTTACCTAATCAATAATTAATTAGTAGCGGCGATGAAAAGTAAAACCTCGTATTTAATGTTTCCGTTTCGCTGAAATCCGATGCTTAATTTCCACTGCAACGTGCACGAACTTCCTTCCGGAAAATTCACAAGTCTATTCTCATTGGAATACTGCTTCATCTCACTAAAGAGTTTCAGTACCGTAGAATCCGTCATTCATTATATTTACAGATCGAGAAGCATGGGTAATTTATATTATTTGTTAAACACTAATTTTACGGAACGGGTTTTAGGCTTTTCTCCGCAATTTTATAATTTATTTATTGATGGAGAAGTCAACTTGAATTGTAAACTGCTACATTTAAAATTGATAAATTAGTAAAACGAGATCTTCATATTCTTAATTTTTAACCTTCTACGGAGTTGTTAACTCAGTACTTTTACTAATTCCAGATTTTAAAATCATTATTTTTATATTATTGCGTTTTAGCACGGAAAATACTTGAAGCTTTTAAACACGAGCGTATAACTGATGTTGAGATTAATTTTCCAAATGAAAATATGGAATTTTCATCTGGAGAGAGATTTATAATATAATCCGATAATAATGTGAAAACTATTTGCTTCGATAACTCGTATACAATTTTTAATTTAACTGTCTAACATTCACATTTTGATCCTAGTTTCAAAAAAATCGCAATTTCAAGGAAAGGTTTTATTTCCTCATTCTAAGAGAAAAAATAGCGATTAGAAGCATTTAAAAACCTGAAAATGAATTTTCCAACATGTTTCAATATGTTCGTAATGTGTATTCAATAAGTTCAATATGTTAGACGATTTCTCAAAATTGATGTCCCACCTGTGCAACATTGATCACTAGAGGGTTAAAGACGGATTACTGAAATTAATTTTACTATTAAAGTCAATTTAAAAAGTAATACAAGACACGGATAATATAATTAAGGCTTATTGATAACGACACAGAATCACAGATAGGTTACAGATAAAACCCGGAGCAATGTCAACATCTATCGGTTTCTATCCGAAACTATACGATTTTTGATTGTAGATTGTATCCGGCCTCTATTCGTTTCCTATACGAGTGATGTGTTTTATTCTATCCGGCCCTAACTGCTACGTATTCGAGACCCATAAGTATGTCTACTCTGACCCTATCAGGTTCTAAACGGACATATATCAGAGTAATCACAAAAATCTCTATCCGGCTGCTGTCGGAGTTCTATAGGGGTTTTTATTTCGAGTTGTATCCCGTCTCTATCCTTACGTTATAGGGCTAATGTATTTTATCCTATTCGGTTCTAACCGGTACGTACAGGCCCGTTCAAACATAGATTGTAGGAGTTTGTACGTTTCTGATAATAATATGCTCAAAAAGGTTTTGGATTAACCCAGATAGATACCCATTTTGAATTCAAAGAAAAACAATTTCTATTTCAATATCCCGGATAGGTCCCAGATAGACCCGGATACAAGGCCTAACCGATTTCTTTAGAAAACTACCACACTGAGAGAATTTTTCCAGTAAAATTACAAATTTCTGTTCATATACATTTTGGAAGATATTTTATGCAGGAAATTTAATTACAAAAAGGTATAACTTCTATGAAAAAATGGTCGGCAGCAAATTTGTAGATCTCTCGAAAATAAACAATTTTGTCCCCAATATTCTTTTGTATCTCATATAGTTTTTTTGCAAACCAAAAGTTTCTATTTTCAATCAAATTTGTCATGAATAAAAAAAATATATAACTTTTATGAAAAAATTATCAGAGGCATATTTGTAGGTCTCTTTGACTCAAACAATTTGTTCATTGAAGTTTTTTTCTGTATCGTATATTTTGACGGGGAAGTTTAATTGTTCAAAAACCGTTTTTGTTGGATGACATCAGAACCATTCGTTACAAGTGGCTGGTTAACGAACTTGTCCCTTTTTTAGGCCCTTAAGAAGCGTGCCAAAGCACAATCCAATCTGACAATTCCTTCGAAAATTATTTTGCTTACAGACGACGAGATTTTATGAAAATTTGGAAAGGCATTTTTCACATGAAACCAATACTTTCTCATATGATGAGAATGTAATAAGTAATAGAATTCTTAAATCATAGAATTCTATAGAAATTTCCAGAATTCTGCAACATAGGATTTAATAGAAATTTTGTGCGAATAAGATTTGACGAAATTCCAATAAGAAGTTGTTAACAGAAAAGTATTATAATTTTCAAAACATAGAAATTTACATTTTCGAACTGTGGAATTCGATAGAAATTTTCGGAATTCGGCAATACGGGATTTGATACAAGTTTCGTGCGAATAAGATTTGATGAAGTTCCGTTGAGAAGTTGACGATTGTTTTGTCGTAACGTTCAGATAAACATTCTAGTTTATAGAATTTTTTGTTCATTTCTCGTTATTTTGGCATAGGGTCAGTTTCATCTTATTTTATTTGATTAAAAATGTCACTATTAGATGTAAAAATGCGCAAAAAGAAAGAAAGGCAAACGTTTCGGCCACATATGGGGGCCCTCTTCAGTGCCATAAATTCAAAGATTAATTCAAAATTTCTGTAAAACATTAGAATATAGGAGATAATGAAATTAAGGATTATCATAGAATTCAAAAACTTATCTCAAAGCTTGCAATTCAAAATGAAGTAGTCCAGTATGCAGCATCACGATTCGAAAAAATATTTAGAGTTCACTGTGAATAAAAAACCGGATAACAAATAAACCGGGGAACATAACAAAATTTTCACACCAACCGACCGCAATTTAAAAAAATTTCTTATTAAAAAAGGATGCCAAATTGCTTATCAATGGCAGAACGCGAACAAAACCGGATAACAAATAAACCGGGAAACATAAAAAAAATTTTTTTTTTTTTTTCCACACGAACCGACCGCAATTTAAAAAAATTTTTATTAAAAAAGGATGCCAAATTGCTCATCAATGACAGAACGCGAACAAAACCGGATAACAAATAAACCGGGAAACATAAAAAAAAATTTTTCCACACGAACCGACCGCAATTTAAAAAAATTTTTATTAAAAAAGGATGCCAAATCGCTCATAAATGGCAGAACGCGAACAAGGTTTACATTTTTAAACTTTTCGTGAAGACTTTGTTACCGGAGTCTCTCACAGAATGATCTGAACTGTTTTAAAAACCGACTCAAGACATGTGGATTTGCTGACCGAAAATTTTTTTATATAAGAAATCTTGAGAGGTTCTTTTGCTCCTTGAAGAAGACTATTGTCCTATATCTAGTAAAGAAATTCGAAACGTTTGTGGTGATTTTCACGAGTGGACGAAGGCGTGTATTTTTCAAGAAACGATTTTTTTATATCAGCTTCACGGACAATCCATTTAACATTGAATTTGCAAGCAAGGCATTACAGAAACATAAATTATTATAATATCTAGACATGTACTTTTACTCAATATTATTTGAGCATGTTAAGCAATAAATAAAAAAAATTGAATGTGGTTTATTACTGCATTCAGATTTATTCTGAGATGTTTTGAAAAATATATAATAGCAGACATGTTATCAAACATGTCACTTTAAAATTCTAGTTTATATTTCATATCTATTTTTAAATTCAACAGTTGAAATTCTTCCAGCAGAATATAGTACTTTATATTTCTATAAAAATAAGGCTTAAAAATAACAGCTTTCTAATGTACTACTATAGAGTCATATTTCAAATTTTAAGTCAAAAATACAACCATAAATCTCCTATATGAAAGGGTACAAAAAAGGGAAAGAGTTTGAACGTCCCTTTGCCAGCATAAACTTATTCTTTCAGAATTTCGTATTAAAGATGCACGTAGAAAAAATAGTACGCAGATGTTGTGCAGTCGAACATTCAACCCTTTGCCAGGGTCGTGGTCAAGTGAGGACCATTGCACTGGAGACATATGTTGTGCCTGGGAAAATTCAAGATTTTCTCTCTCTACTAACACCCGCAGGCAGCCAATTAGAAACAGTTTGAAAGTGTTTATGTAGAAAAAGGGCTAGTTTTGAGAATCAACGCTTTTTCGGAAGAATTTTCGAGACTGGCCGTCAGTCGTTTAGCAGACACTCGATGCACTTACTTGTTTCAAGTGATCTGAAAATTATATTATATGCGAAGCACTTTATATTTTTACGATCTTAGAAATGTCAACCAGTTATTAGTGTTTTAAACTGATAGTTTCCTTGTTTTATAATTAAAAATTATTAAAAAGAAAATTTACATCTGGTGTCCGTTTATTGTTACATCACATATCAAAATTTAACTTATAAATAATCACACAAGCAGTTAAATCATATTAAATTAGGATTTAACCAATTTTCCAAGTTCCGTTGAGAATTTGACGATAGAGAAGTATTTAAACTCCCGAGGGATGGAATTTGACAAACTTTTTATGAGATGTGCTGATCGAATTTAATTCAAATAATTTAATCAGTTTAATTTTATAGGATTTATATCAAGTGTTTTGATTGAATTTGATTCAATTTTTCATTTTTTTTTTTCGGTAAAAACCCTATTGCATCCTACATTCTTTTCTACATTCTTTCAGAAAGGCGATTATAGGGAAATTGAAAAAATCTAAAACGTCAGATAACTGTCAGTTATCAAATTATTTTTACCCAAAATAATTTTTTAAGGGCATGAATCAATCGGACCACACGTGACTAAATTATACATTTATGGTATTCGTTTATGTAAGATAACTTTTGTAATTTGCAAAGTATTTCTCTGAAAACGTGGGAAACGAAACAAAAGACAATGAAGCACGTGTGTGAAGGGGATCCGCTACCTTTAATATTTTTATTTTTTGAGTTTAGACCTTCCATATAATTTTTTTCAAGTTTGGTACCTTAAGTTAGAAAGATGTTTGTTTTTTATGAATTCCAGCACCTTTATGCATTTTGAAACTAAAAATTTTGAGTTTTTTGTGCATTTTTTAAACATTTTTTTTTACTTGGAATACATTTTTTGTTTTTCAACCATTTATCACGATTCGTTTTTTATATTATTCCTTACAATATGTAACAACTTTCTGGACATGGAAAATAAGGTAACATGACTGAAAACAAGTTACAAATAAAATATAATTAAAAAAAAATATCCCAAAATTTTATTTTACTTGTAACTTTTTTTAGTCATGTTACCATATTTTCCACAACCAAAAAGTTACCACACGTTGTAAGGAACAAAATAAAAGAAGAATCATGACATTTGGTTAAAAACAAAAAAGTTATTCAAAGTAAAAAATCCCCAAAAAACTCAACAATTTTAGTTTAAAAATACATAAAGGTGCTGGAATTTTTTTGGAAAATCCAAAACCTTTCTAAATATAGGTATTAAACGTAAAAGAAATTATATGGAAGGTTTAAACTCAAAACATAATAATATTGAAAGTGGCGGATTCCCTTCTTTTTGGTAAAAATTTTGAAAAAAATTCGAAAACTTATCGAAAATTACGGTTAACTGTAAAATTTATTGCAAAATTTTCACTCAACAGAAGTTGACAGATTTTTTCTATCCTGTTCTGTACACTCTAAAAACATACTATTGACTGTCAAATGATTCCTTTCACTATTAAAGGATTTTATATTCAAAATTAGCATGGGAAGATATCCTTTAACAGTTAAAGGAATGTGGTTTCAAATGCTGCCCTTTTACTATCAAAGTATTTTCTATGGTTAGCAAATGAAATCCTTTGTCCTACAAAGGAAATATAATTTCGAGGATAAAAGAAAACAAATTGTATGATATAGCTTATAAGAAATGTACACAAGCCCAATTTTGACAAATGCCAATATTAAATCAATCATTATCAATACTATAATAACAATCTGTCTTAGATTTCAGCTTAAAGTAATTTTAAGATACAACTTTGCATGCATTACAAATTTTTCAATACGTGTAAATATTGAAAGTCCATAGGCTATAAAATATAATGTTGAAAAAATTTTATGAAAATAATTTTTAAACATTGTTGCATTTTAAATTTCACAGTGATTTCTATAATATAAATTTCACTAATACTTTTGAATCCAGATATTTTTTTGCAAATAAAAAACAACTTTTTATTCCATAAAATGAATAATTGTATACGAAATTATATATAGAAAACTGTGCGTGTTTAATTACAGTTTAAATAAACATTGCAAATACAATTATAAAATTATATTAAAAAATTTGAATATACGATATAAATATAGCTACAATATTTACTTATAATGATATTATATTGAAAAACATGCAAAAAATATGAACATCTTGGTATGTATAATGTTATGTTAAGTAAGTATTTTCAAAATTCATTTAAGAATTTTTTTTATTAAATTCTATCAATCATATTAGTATAAATTATCATATCAACATATTTTTTCATTACTACTTTGAAATTATTATTTATTATAAATTAAAAGTATTACAGATCAAATTTTAAATTGGTATCATTATTCAATTATAAATTAGAATTTTATGAAAAATAATAAGTGCCGTATTATAAATGCGAATTGGAATACAATTAGATTTGGAATTATTAAATTTGTTTGAAAAAATTAATTTTCTTCTTCAAAAAATTAATTTTGTTTATATTCTTGAAAATTGTGTAAATAGAATTAAACTTTGATCAAATTGGGCCATTTAAATAGTTGTAATTTCAATAAATTTTGAAAACAATATTGTACTTCAAAAAATAAAATAAAAAATCTTTTAACATTTTAAGATATCGCTACGATTTTTTAAAATTTTATTAATTATTTTCAGATTTCGTTAAATGTAAATTTTAATAAATTGAGATTTTCAAGTCTATCTAGATTTTTGATGAAAACCATAATATTCAACGTTTTACAAAGTCATTTAGAAAAGGACGACGATGGTCCGCTAGCCTACAAATTCAATCCTTTAGTAGTTAAAGGATTTCTTTTCAGAGTGAAAATAAATCGTTTACTGGTAAATCTATTTTCGTTTCGCATTTCATAGATGAGTTTTTTAACAGTGAAAGGATTCTGTTGATAGGCAAGAGAAATCTGTTTAATTTAGACAGATGCATTCTGAAAGGAACGTAATTTCACTATCAATGGACTTTTTTTAGAGTGTAGTATTTTCCAAATTTTGATGATATTTTGTAGAATCAAAAAGTTATCTTACACGAACTTTCACCGGAATTTGGTCATGTGATCAGGTTGATCCATGGCCTTAAAAAAATGTATTTTTGCCTCTTCCAAAATGCATCGAAATGATTTTTTTGCATCGTGAGAAATTGGGGTGAAAAATGCAAATTTTAATATATCACACACACCGTTTCCCATACTCACGCATACGATCTCCGCCATGAAAGCATTAATGATGCCGAACGTAAAGCCGTTTTTCTCATACACGGCGGCAAAATGCTCCCAAGTGTAACGTAAACTTTAGAACCTTTCACAGTAAATAAGAGTACTTATTATTTTTACCATACACATAGGAATTCCATTTGACCATCGTTTTCATGGGTTTGTGGCAAGTTGTATTGTCTTGGTGGAACAGCATTTTTTTCTTTTGCATGTGAGGCCGATTTTTCTTGATTTCTGCGCTCAATCGATCCAGTAATACCATGTAATAGTCGCTGTTGATGGTTTTACCTTTCTCAAGTAGTCGATAAACAAAATACCATGCGCGTCCCAAAATACGGTTGCTATAACCTTGCCAGGCCACTGTTGAGTTTTTGGTTGCTCTAGACGGCTTTCACCAGCTTCTGTCCACTCAGCTGACAATCTTTTTGTTTCAGGTGTGTAGTGGTGGATCCATGTTTCATCCATTGTCACATTCCGATGCAGAAAATCCTTTTTACCTCGCTTGAACAACTACAAACAGCGCTTTGAATCGTCGATACATACTACCTTTGATATCTTCAAGGTGTCAGCTATCTCACGCAACTTCAATTTACGATCGCCCGAAACTATTTTGTGGACTTTTGTTATGTTTTCCGGAACAACTGCTGATTTTGGGTGACTAGAGCGTTCAGCGTCACCGGCGTTTGTACCACTACGTTTAAATTCGGCATACCAGTCGATGATTGTTGATTTTTCTGGTGCAGAATCCCCATAACACTTATCACGCCGCTGCTTTGCTTCAACAGTATTTTATCCCATTCAAAAGCAATGTTTGATGAACACTGGAAACTCTTTTTCATCCAATTTTTTGAAAATGACAAAAGTTGTCTGTAACTTCTGAACTAAACGTCAGATTGTCATGAAATTTTGACAATTAACACATCACTCAATAAGTTTCCGGTCTGACATAAAGATGGCACCACTGTTGTCAAATCTATATGATTTCTCGATAGTACCAACCTTCATACGTTAAGTGTCAAAATTTCGTGACAATCTGACATTCAGTTCAGTAGTTACAGAGGTTTTGGTAAAGCAACTTTTGTCATTTTCAAAACATTGGATGTAAAAGAGTTTCCAGTATTAATTAAACATTGCTTATTAATGGGAAAAAATACTGTTGAAGCAAAGCAGAGGCTTGATAAGCGTTATGGGGACTTTGCACTAGGGAAATCAACAATCATCGACTGGTATGATAAATTTAAACGCAGACGTACAAACACCGATTACGCTGAACGCTCTGTTCGCCCAAAATCAGCAATTGTTCCGGGAAACATAACAAAAGTCCAGAAAATAGTTTTGGGCGATCGTAAATTAAAGTTGCGTGAGATAGCTGACACCTTAAAGATATCAGAAGGTAGTGTGTTTACAATGCTGCACGTATTCTTTGAGGATGCGTGAGTTGTTTTCGAATTGGGTACCGCGTTTACTCACACTCGACCAAAAACAACAACGTGTCGAGGATTCAGAGCGCTGTTTGTAGTTGTTCAAGCGAGGTAAAAAGGATTTTCTGCGTTGGTATGTGACAATGGATGAAACAAGGATCCCCCACAACACACCCGAAACAAAAAGATCGTCAGCTGAGTGGACAGCAGCTGGTGAAAACCGTCCAAAACGACCAAAAACTTAACAGTGGGCTGGCACGGTTATCGACTATCTTGAGAAAGGTAAAACCATTAACAGCGACTATTACATGGCATTACTGGATCGATTGAGCGCAGAAATCAAGAAAAAACGGCCTCACATTAAAAAAAAAAGTGCTGTTCTACCAAGACTATACATCCTTCCACAAGTCCCTGAAAACGATGGTCAAATTGAATTAATTAAGCTTCGAATTGCTTCCCCATTCATCATATTCTCCAGATTTAGCCCCCAGTGACTATCGGCTCTATACTGACCTAAAAAAAATGCTTCAGGGAAAGAGATTTGGCTCCAATGAAGAAGTGATTGCTGAAACTGAGGCCTAACACGTGGATCAATAAGACCCGGGACTGACACATAGATGGAGTTGCCAACAAAAGTTCTGTATGATTTTTCATGAGTACCAACCTTCAAAAGATACCTGTCAAAATTTCATGACATTCTGATACTTGGTCCACGAGTTACAGTGATTTAAGTGACGCTAGTCTTGATATTCTCAAAACAATGGATTTGAAACAATTTCGATTGTTGTTTTACCATTGCTTTTTGATGAAAAAAAACACAGTGCAAGTACAGCAATGGCTTGAAAAGTTCCGGCCGGCCAAATGAGGTAGTTACACCGGAAACCATCAAAAAAGTTCACCAAATCGTTTTCGAAAACCGTAAATTAAAATTGCTTGAGATAGCTGACAACTTAAATATATGATACGGCAGTGTGCAAGCTATTTTGCATGAATATTTGTCTATGAGGAAGCTGTTGTCAAAGTGGGTGCCGCGTTTGCTCACGGTGGATCAAAAACGACAACCTGTCGTTGATTCCGAACGCTGTTTGGGGTTGTTTCGCCGAAATGAACCGAATTTTTCGCGTCGGTATGTGACAATGGACGAAACCTGGATCCATCACTACACTCCGGAGTCAAAGCGGTCGTCAGCCGAGTGGACTGCAGTCGATGAGAAGCGTCCAAAGCGGCCAAAAACGCAAATGTGGGCCGGTAAGGTTATGGCCTCAGTATTTTGGGATGCTCATGGAGTTTTGTTCATCGACTACCTTGAAAAAGTAAGACGCTCAATAGCGAACGTTACATTGGCCAATTGATGCGTTTGAAGAACGAAATCGGTGAGAAACGGCTTCAAATGAAGAAGAAAAAAGTGCTCTTTCACCAAGACAATGCGCCGTGTCACAAGTCGCTCGCTACCATGGCGAAATTGAATGAATTCAGCTTCGAATTGCTTCTGCACCCACCATATTCACCGGATCTGGCCCCCAGCGACTACTACCTGTTTGCAGACCTCAAAAAAATGCTCCAATGAAAGAGATTCTACTCCAACGAGGAAGTCATCACCGAAACGAACGCTTATTTCGAGGCCAAAGATAAATCGTTCAACAAGAAAGGTATTGAAATGTTAGAGAAGCGCTGGACTGATTGTGTTGCTTTTGAAGGAGAATATGTTAATGAATAAAGTCGAGTTTTGCCAAAAAAATGTCTTTTTTCCTAGTTAGTCCCTGGACTTATTGATCCATGTGTTATTTTGAGAGCAAAGACGAATCAGTCTAAAAAAAGACATCGAAAGGTTAGAGAAGCGTTGGAATGAATGTATTAAGCTTGAAAGAAACTATGTTGATTAATAAAGTCGAATTTCTCGGAAAAACTGTGTTTTTCTTAGTTAGACCGGAAACTTATTGAGTGATGTGTTGGTTCGAGGTCATGTCAATAAGTCGATCTTCATTAATTTTAACTGAGAGAACTCTCCGGAAGGATACAAAAACGAGATAAATAAAGAGTGGGGTTAAGGTTGTGAAACGATAATCGTGTTTGTCGATTTTCTTTATAAAGAATGGTCTTTCGATGGAGGACACTTAGAACTCTTTAGTGAGAAGGGTGGTAAGAAAGGGGAAGAAATTGAGGTCTAAGACGGCATACCGATAATTCCGGAGAGTGCGCCCTGGAATTTATGAGGTTTAATCCTTTGCGAAGTCCTAGAGAGGCGGCTTCTGTGGCCCTTAAAAGCTCCGTGAGGGACGAAGGTGAAAGAGGAGGAAATGGGAGAGGAAGTTGCACTCGAGCTCAAAGTGTAACGAAGAAAGCTCTTGCCTATAGCTCTACTTTCGTATGGAATTATACGTATGGCAGCTGTAAGAAGTGGAGGTTAACGTTCAGCGATAAAAACTAGCCAAGCAAAATGCTTCTATGCATACTGCTGATATGCAAGACTGATCGAATTTTTTTCCTTAGAAAAAGTTCTGATACAGCAGAAAGCTTTTAGAATTATATACAACTCACTATCACGAGCAATTTTCTCCAGTTTATGGGAATTCCATTTTTTTTATACCTTTATAGAAAAGTTAGGGTAAAAGTAATTAGTTATTTATTTGAATTACTTGGAATTTATCAAAGTGGTAATTAAAATGTTTTCTACGATTAGGAAAATGCTATCTGATATGATCTTGTGATAAGGAATCGCGAGTAAAATATGGCTGGCATTGTTGAATGGGAATACATTTTTTATTGTCATTAAATTCTACTGTCAGAATATCCGGTCTTAAGTTCCATTTCTATGGAATTTAATCAAATCAGCGTTATTAAAGCTTCTCTTTGCGTGCTTTATCAGGTATTATAATCGCACACGCATAAAGTTATAGAGAGCAGAAACAAAAACTTGTCGTGTTTGACTTATCATCAAATGCACGTCACGTGTCTCTGTTCCTCTGTCGACGACTTTTATGAGGCAAGTTTATCTCGTTTATCAGCGACTGTGATTTATCGGGATCTCTCGCAAACTTATTTTTCTGTACTATTTTATTTTTTGTCTGAATTTTCGTTACAATGGGCTTTTAAAATTTCATTTACGAATCCGTCATTAACTAAATTTTAATATAAATATAATAAATTAGATAAAATTTAAAAATATTGAATTTTGTAAAGTGTTAACAATTATAACAGCAAATATCAAATTACTGAATTTGTTTTCGATTTCGAATGAAAAAGGAAAAAGTTACCAATCTCTTTAATTTTCATAAATAATTTGTGCAAATTAAGAGAAATAGTAATTCCGAAATATAAACATTATGACAAATAATAATTGGGATGAATAAAAATAAGGTTGAATGATAATTTGGTAATATGAAAATTATTTTAAATAATGATTCGGGAAATAAAAATTTCGGGCATGTAAAAATTAGAGCAATTAATAATTTGTTTACATGGATTTCGATCAAATGAATTTTAGGACATATAGAATTTGGGCAATATTAATGCGCCCTATACCCGCGCTTAGCGCGCAATTTCATTGCCAAATATCAAAAAGAAAAAAGACAATATTTCGAAAACGCTTTTCAGGCAAATAAAACGAAAATTTTCAAAACAATAATTACTTACAAAATAACAATTGTTCTATATCTCGCACAGTTTTGCTATAAAACGGAATGATTCATTTTTAATAAACTTTTCCACGTCAAAAACTAAAACTATTTGGTTTTATTAAAAAAATTGTCCTGGAGAATTTTTTTTTTTTGGGTGCGTTTGTAGATTTATTTCTATTTCTGGGAGTGGTTTTTGAGACATAAAATAAAACTATTGTATTTATTCCTATACCTTCTAATTCAAATTTCGTTACAGAATCATAATTGCAATGCTTTACATGTTTTTTTACCGTTCTTAGCTGTAATAATGTGAGGTCAGAGTATGGTCAGTGAACGGTCAGAGCTTTTTCTGACCGTTCACTTAACCGGGTCCTCTAGGATTGTTAAGGCCTATTTTAAAAATAATTTATATGTCGTTTCAAAATACACATATTATCTCAAAATGAACAAAAATCTATATTCATGTTTATTCCCACTTCTAGGGGTGGTTTTTGGCGTGTGATTACAGTTAAGAGTAGTCTTTTGGTGCCTTTTTTGCACATAATTGGAATTCACTGACCGTTAAAGAGTCAAGGAGACACAATCGCATTAAAAAGTATAATTAATTAACAACCACATATAGTGTCTATTCAAGCTCCAACTACTCATCTGTTCTTTATTAAAACAAATTAAACTTCTTTTCCGCGAAATTTTATATCAGTCTATATTAGCATAATGAAAAACAGCAATTTGTAAAAGTGCGGTTCGATTCCCTTTGGAGTTTAAGTTCCTCCGAAAACGACAAAGTCCGTTTGTCCTTCTCTCTCTTGATTCGTAAAATGGAACTCGCGACCTGGAAATTGTCGATCGAGGCGTCTGTGAATCACGTACTTCGTATATGAAGAAGACAAACGTATTGTTGAACGGAATAGACGAAACCCTGAGAGAAAAGGAGAGGCAAATATCGAGAATCGAGATAGAGAACTCTCGACTCTAGAGGTCAAAGGTAACCAAAGAAAACGAGGGTGAGGTTTGAGAGAATGGTTTATTTGCTTTGTGGAGGAGAGAGGGTTGAAGAGGGTAAGTGAAAAGAGAGAGAGAGAGAAGCAACCTCGGAATTGAGTCGAGGCTTTTGGGTGGAGAACAGGCTCCGCATCAGAACTACCCATCCACCCACCTAATCGAGCTTGACTAATTAGAGGGCAGTTGGCTGGTAATAGAGTCAGCCGGCGAAATTGGGTAACGGTGG
Source organism: Diplolepis rosae (assembly GCA_030998225.1). Lineage (NCBI taxonomy): Eukaryota > Metazoa > Arthropoda > Insecta > Hymenoptera > Diplolepididae > Diplolepis > Diplolepis rosae. Next base: position 3,786,377 of record JAPYXD010000581.1, on the reverse strand, counting down.
GCCTGATTTACAGCGAACGCGCGGAAATCGCAAATGCCGAATTACTCTTGATTCCAGAATTCTGATTGTAGTGTCGTGACTTTTACTTTTGTACCTCGTACGCCACTCATTAGAAAACTCCTTTCTAGAATTCGTTAAAGTTTTAATTGGAGCGTTCATTCTTTTTCAATGCAAAACTTACCAATCGCTTAGTTGCTTTCAAATATTACCCCCCGCAAAGGAACTAGAATTTTTCCTTCAAATAAAAAATATCCATTGACATTTGAATATTAATTAGACTGACAATGAGAAAAATATGTTTGAAAACAAAGTTCGGAGATTTAGAATACCTTTAGTAGGGAATATTAAAGTATGTGAAATACCTTGAAGTACCCTAAAATATCTTGATATATTTTGAAGTACCTTGAAAACATAAAATATCGAAAGTATCTTGGAATAGGTACATAATAATACATTGTGCAACCAGGGAAAAATAAATGTTTTTCCCGTGTTGCACACGATTTTTTTTCTACTAACGGGTCAGAAAGTGGATTTGTTTGCCCCGCACGGGACAATAAAGTCCACTTTATGGCCCGCTAGTAGAAAAAATATTTTAAAGTAATTTGAAGCATCCTAAAATACCTTGAAATGTCTCAAAATATTTGGAATATTTTCAGGTACATTAAAATATCCTGAAATATCTTGATATAACTTAAAATACTTTTAAAAATTATAGAACATTGAAAGTATCTCAAATTAGGTATATATACAGGTTGAGTTTTTTTATCCTGAGACATCGTAATATCTCAAGAAATACGCACCGTACAAAAAAATGTCTGAAATAAAAACTTTAAATTTTCGAGAAGGAAAAAAATTTTCGAATAAAACTTACATATTTTTTAATGAAGAATCCGGATTTGCAAAAAATTAGCGATTTCCATTTGAAATTAAAATTATCCCCCTCCCACCCTCAGTGTGTGGGATGGAGGGTAGATTTTTGCGTAGCCGTTTTTCCCACTCGAGAATTTAAAGTTTTTATTTCAGACACTTTCTTCGTACGGTGCGTATTTCTTGAGATATTACGATGTGTCAGAATAAAAAACTCAACCTGTAAAAAACCTTGGAGTACTTTGGAATGTTCTGAAATACCTTGAAATATCTCGATATATGTGAAATATCATGAAGTATCTGGATATATTTTAAAGTACCTCTCGAAAATTCTAAATTATTTAAATTATTTTGATATAGTTAAATAATCCTACCAAAAGTACTTTAAAATTTCCTGAGATACCTTTATATTTTCTGTAGTATGTGGAATATCCTGAAGGATATGAAAGTATCTCAAAGTATAGATTTAAAAATTTGTAATTATTTTAGAATATCTCGAAGTACATTTGTATATCCTAGAGGATATTGAATATCCTAGAGTACATTAAAATATCTTAAAGTAGGTGCATATGATATCCTGTAGTACTTTAGAGTACCCTAGAGTACATTAAAATATCTAGCAATATTTTGAATTCCCTTTAAAATGATAAATGATTGAAAGAATCTCGAACTAGGTTCATAAAATATTCCGCAAAAATTTGAAATATCCGAATCTACTTTCAAAAATCTTAAAGCAATGTGAAGTATCACGGAATATCCTGAAATATTATAAAATATCTCAAAGTATGTGGGATTTTTGAAGTACTCTAAAATTTTCTGAAGTATCTTGATTAAAAATTAAGAGAAAAATATTTATTTGCATATTCATTAGATTGAGAGAATTATTTTCAAAAACGGAATTGTGAGATTAAAAATACCTTTACAATCAAATTTTTGTTGAGAATTCTCATTTTCATTATAATTATCTTCATTTGAGGCATACGTATAACCTTTTCTCTTTGAAGTAGAAATCTAGTAATTGAACATGTAAAATCGTTCACTGTAAATTACGATAATTGGTTCACAATGAAATTCCAGTGGTTTTAAATAATTATCATTCAATCGAACTTTTCATTAAAGTTGAAATGAAATAGTGGTTAAAATTTTTAAATGTTTAATTCCATTGATTTTGCTTTGCATTTTACTGATTAATTTGATTGTTAGTAAAGGAACGCAATTTTAGCAAATTTGAATTTATTTTTACTAAAATCATAAACGCTTTGCATTGTGAAATCCCTGGGTCAATAATTCAAAAACAGTCTGAAAATACTAGAAAATAACATAATGTTAGACTTGTTTTTCTTCCTGAGTAGTAATTACAATATTCTGATCACTTTTACATTTTTTATACTTTAGATTCACTAGCAACCAGGAAATAGTATATTATGATACTAATGCGGAAAATTGATGATTTCCGATTAGTTTCACACAAATAAGGAATCACCAATCTGTACGTGTATCATTTACTATTTTTTGCAACACTCCACTGGAATCTTGTACATTGCGCATGAGATAATGTACGGAAAATGGCAGATTCCTGTCGACCGTAAAAAGTATGCAAGAATGTTCACGCCCGCTCATTTTTCAGTGCGTAAAGTGCAAACTTTCAATACAGTCTTGGAAAAAATATTTTTTGTCCGCCGTACATCGAAAGTTAGCCTTTTTGGTGTCGCTTTGCGTGCAGAAAGTTAATTTTCCCACACTAGTACGGAAAAATTAGTGCGACTCGCGTGTTAAAATATGTTCCGCACGTGATATGGACGATATATTTTGTTTTCTGCATACCGAAAGTTAGCCGAGTTGGTGTCATTTTACGTGCGGAAAGATAATTTTTCGCACACTTAAAATTTTCCCGCACTAGTGCGGGAAAATCAACTTTACGCACACAAAACGACACCAACCGTAATCAAACTTAATCAATCAATTTAAATACGAGAATATTTTGCTAATAATTATTTTCCATAGAATGGAATAAAGTTTCTTAAGATGTATTCATTCCCCTCAAGATTATTTACAAGATTGAAAAGTGATGCATTTTCTCACTAGAAAGTTGCCAGGAGGTTTTCAATTGAAAAAAGGAAAAAGCACAAAGAAAGAAGAAGAAACCGAGGAATGTCGGCCACCTTTTCCGTTGTTATGTATGATCTCGACAGAGGTCACGCGACACTCACTCAAAACTCGGAGAGAGTCTGAGAGTACTCTCTGGCCGGGTTCAAAAGCATGTCTGGTATACAATCAGCCCTTGGCGCTGGAGGGCTTGTGCTCTCTTCTGAGTTTCCCTGTTGAGATCGTCGTCGCCCTCTTTCCCGTCGACGACTTTCCTGATCGCGACGCGGCGCCGATCCTCGAGTCTGAATGCGTCACAGACTCCACGCGTCTAACCACCCTTTTTTCATTTTCTAACGCACCCCTCGTCGCGCGTTAACGATCCATACTACTCTCGCTTTCAGGTACGTACGAATTTACCTTCCTCACTTTCACAAACAACCACCCCACTCTTTCTTCTTTCTCCACCATCCCGCGACGTACATTTTTCTCGTTAAGAGTCAACCCTTCGTGTTTTGCTTTTTGTTTTACGATTTTTCAAGCCTCTGCGGTGTCGTCTCGTTTCGACGCTCATTAACAACTTTTATTTCTGACTGCAACGCCCAAATGTTTATAGAAATTTTTCAATTGGTGCTTTGCAATAATTTCACATCAGAGATGCATCTATTATGCTTGAGTTCCAAGTTTCAATTGGCTTTCTTTTTCTGCACCTGAATGAAAATTTTCAAGGTGTCTGAATTGAAATCTGAATTGATGGGAAGTCACACTAATTTGCTTTGATTCAAGGTTTAGTGGTTGTTAGTTAATTTTAACAATTAGAAATGTTTCGAGCAATTGGTAGAAGCTGAAAAATTTGTTCAACTCGACTAATAATAGGTTAATTCACATTTAGAGATTAGCAGTCTGGAGATCCTTGAAATTTTTGAAACTTAAGATTGTTTATTTAACAGAGTAAAGAAAAATTGAAGATTACAACATTTTCGATGTAGGTATATTAACAATCTTAAAGTATTTTGGAATATCCTGAAATGCTTTGAGATATCTTGAAGTACATTAAATTATCATGGAGTATCTTTTCTCTTAATATTAATCAGTAGCTTTTTTATACTAATCTCAATCAATAACTAAATTGTAGCTATACAATCAATTGTTTTGAGTCCTATTAACTGATAAGAAAGTTTTAAAAAACAACTGATTGTATAGCTACAATGCATTCCCTAATTGAAATTATAAAAACAATCTGAATGAAATGAAAAAAATACTTTGAATATCTCGAACTTTATCAAAATATCTTAAAGTATATGGAGTATCCTAAATAATGTGAAATATCATGAAGTACATTGAAATATCCTAAAGTATTTTGAATATTTTTTATCTTGAAATAGCTCAGAATATGTGAAATATCCAGAAGTATTTTCATATGGTTAGAAGTACCTTAAAAAATTCTGAAGTATTCAAAGTATTTCAAAGTATGTAGATAAAATTTCCAATCTACCTTGAAATATCCTAAAAAATACAAAGTATCTTGAAGTATGTGAAAAATATCAATATTATCTCAAAATGTCTCAAAGTACCTTGAAATATCCTAAGGTATTTTAATATATTTTCAAGTACTTAAAACAATTAAGAAGTATTAGAAGTATCTTGAGTAGGTATATACATTTTTCTAAAATACTTTCTAATATCCTAAGATACCTTAAAATATGTTAAAGTATGTCAAATATCGTGGAGTATCTGGAAATATCTGAAAATATGTGAAATATCCTAAAGTATCATCATATGTTTTGAAGTACCTTAAAAAATCCTGAAGTATTCAAAGTATTTCAAAGTATGTAGATAAAATTTCTATTGTACCTTGAAATATCCTGAAAAATACAAAGTATCTTGAGGTATGTGAAATGTATCAAAATTATCTCAAAATGTCTCAAAGTACCTTGAAATATCCTAAGGTATTTTAATATATTTTCAAGTACTTAAAACAATTAAGAAGTATTAGAAGTATCTTGAGTAGGTATATACATTTTTCTAAAATACTTTCTAATATCCTAAGATACCTTAAAATATGTTAAAGTATGTCAAATATCGTGGAGTATCTGGAAATATCTGAAAATATGTGAAATATCCTAAAGTATCATCATATGTTTTGAAGTACCTTAAAAAATCCTGAAGTATTCAAAGTATTTCAAAGTATGTAGATAAAATTTCTATTGTACCTTGAAATATCCTGAAAAATACAAAGTATCTTGAGGTATGTGAAATGTATCAAAATTATCTCAAAATGTCTCAAAGTACTTTGAAATGTCTCAAAATATTCAAAATATCTTGAAGTACATTGAAATATCCTAAAGTATTTTAATATATTTTCAAGTGCTTTAAAAAATTATGAAGTATTAAATGTATCTCGACGTAGGTATATACATTTTTCTATACAAAATTGGAATGAAATTCGACAAGAACAAAAGTTGAGTTTCCTACTGAAAAATATAATTCAAAAATTAAATTCAAAAAGAATGAATTCCTTTCTTCATTATAAATGTGCGAACCAGAGTTAATTAGTTTTTGATTTAAAAAATGATTAAGCGTCGAAATGAGGTTGGGAAGTAATTTGGTTGTCTTCTACTCAGAACTACAATTCGAACAGTTCATCGAGTTTTCTACCTTCCGGTTAGAAAGCGCAAAGTTCACTTGGTTAAGGAAGTATAATCGCTACCATCAAGTTGGAAAAAGAACGTTTTTCTTGTCAGAAAAACAGTGGAAAACAGGCGGAATGAGAAAAGATAGGTAGAAATAGGAAAAAGAAGAGAAGAAAAGTGTGACGAGGAAGTAAGATGAATCCATGAGATTTTCTATTCAACTAGCGTCGATTCGAACCTCTACCCTGAAATTAAACTTTCAGAACTACGAACTTTCGGCTCGAATGAAAAATTTCCACCTCTAGTATTTCTCTATTGGACGTCACTGTTACGAAACTTGAGGTCTCGAATTTTTCGAGTCTCTACAAATTTAATAATATTCCAATTTTAAAAAAATCGTATCGCAGATTTTCTCTCATAATGAATTTCATGTTAGAGGAAAGTGAGAATATATTCTTCAAAAATTTGACATGATTATTTAAATATTTCTCTCCTTTATTTCATGAAAAAATAGTTTAGAATTGTAATATGACGTATTCCCTCGTTTTAATTAAATTCCTCCTCGCCCCTCCTGAATATTTTTCATTTGTGTTTTAAAATTCCAAAAAAATCTCGTTAACAGAAAGCACACGTAATTATTGTTCGTTGAAGTTCCTGTTTCGTCGCATTCTTCAGGAAAATAAAATATCACGAGTTTTCTTGAGTGGCGTGGGTAATGAGACGTTCTTGAAAGGAGTGAAGCAGTGTATTTTAATTAGGAAAGTTATTTTTTCGACAAAGTACTCGTCACGTAAAGCCAAATAAGACGTTGCTGCTGAATCATCAAAGCACAAACTTATTGTTTCCAGAACAGAGAAATAAAGTGACACTTTAAGACAGTTACAGCCTTTTAACAGTCCGGGGTGTAATAGTATTTTACCGTGCAGGATTTAGAATGGCGATAAAGTTTCACAGGATGTACGGAACCGCCCCAAGCATTTTTCATTCAGGGGACATCCATATACCACGTGGGCAATTTTTCTTCACCCCCTCCCCCCCCGTGGGCAGCCGTGGAATTTTGACGACCCCCCTCCCCCACTCTGTCCACGTAGACACATTTTATGAAAATATAGATATTATTGGTCTTCCAAAGCAAGGACGCCAAAAGGAGCGATTAATTAGCTGAAAAAGAGAACCTGAGCTTAAAGGATTTTTGAAGTACAGACAAAAAGTCGTGAAAATATTCTTATTTTTTTATCTTTTCCTGAAAAATATTTAGGTGAGCGTGCGTCCACGGGGTTTATAGCCCCCCCCCCCCCCCCCCGTGGACAGCCGTGGAATTTTGACGACCCCCCCACACACACACACACACACTCTGTCCGCGTGGACATATTTTATGAAAATATAGATATTATTGGTCTTCAAAAGCAAGGAGGCCAAAAGGAGCGATGAATTGGCTGAAAATTCGAATTTACTTCCGAACGTGAACTTAAACGAGGTTTTAAAGTCCAAACGAAAAGTCGTGAAAATATTCTTAGTTTTTCATGTTCTCCTAAAAAAGATTCAGGGAAACGTGTGTTCACGTGGATTCTAGCACCCCCCCCTAACGGTCCACGTGATATATGGATGGCCCCCTATCCATTTCTAAAAAGTTGCAAAATATCCATCTCTTTCCTATTTTTAAAATATTTTCTGGAGTAATATTAATAGTTTTTTGGGACAATCTTGCTTGCTGCAAGCCTTGTCTGAGCTTTTAAGAATTCTTCTAGACCAGGGGTTCCCAAACTTTTTTTTCAACATGCTCCCCTTTATGAAAAATAAAGTTGTCGCGCCTCCCAGCCACAATTTTAATAGGTTAAAATAAAATAAACAAAAACTGCAATATGATTTGAAAAGACTAAAAAGTCTAAATAATTCTAGGTGCGTACCGCTTGTGCGTCCGGGCCCCCCTTCGTATGGCTTGCGGCTCCCCAGGGGGGTGCGCCTCTCAGTTTGAAAATCACTGCTCTACGACAATAGATTCTGATATAAATCTTTATTCAATTGTAAATTTTCCCATAATTATAGTACTTGGGTTTTTTGCGCATAATTATTGTAGCAACTTCTTCGAGACATGAAGCTCCATAATTTCAAGAAGCAACTTAAGTTTGTTGAATTTATCACCCATGTCAAATTAAATTGTAAGTAAATCTTTCATTTGTGGAAACCCTTGCAAACTGAAAATGTAAATGGAAATCTCTTGGACATAAACTCTAAAATATTGCACTATTCATTTATTTTTATGGCAGAACTTATAGCTATCAAAAATAGTTTATTGTTCAATGCAGTATTACGATTCGCTATAATATGAGCCCAAGTAAAAAGATTCATTCAGAAAGTCTTGAGAATTCATAAAGTTTAAATTAAAAAATCAAGTTGAAATCAAAATATAATATAATAATAATATTTTTAAGAATTTAGGAAGAAAGTGGAAGGTTAGGTACAGAATGTATTCATGTTAATAATTCTCTATATTTTTCAGTCCTTTCTCTAGAGATGTTATGCCTATCCGTTTTAGTTGATAGATTCCGATTCACCTCTCTATCTTTATCTATCTATAAGCCTCTGTGATTTTCAAACCATTTTTCATTTTCAATGATTCTCTATCCTTTTCAACCCTTTTAAATTTCTGAATTCGACTTCCTATCCGCATTTATCCGCTATATAAATTTTTTTCTGTCACCTCTCATATATAGCAAATGATGCGTGTCATCAGTCTAGCTATCAGTTAGATATAAATAGTAGCGAATTGGAAACAATTCACCTTAAAATGAAAAATTGAAGAAGATAGATAAGTATTGACGTGGATATATTTTCTAACCATGTGGGGGGGGGGGGGGGGTGTAGTTTTATTTTCTAAAAAAGTGCACTTTCTTAAAAAAAATTTTGCTGGCGAAGTATGATAGGTATTTCCAAAATTCGTTCTGCAAAAAATCTAAGTGATTCTATCTATCTGAGATAAGTGAATTCAGGTGGGGTGGCTTTTTGTCAATAATGCACGCCAACTTTAAAAATATCATTTTGAGGAAAAACGATTTTAAAGTAGGAGATGCAACGCAACTTTAGTCTCTTTTAAATATTTATCGCACGGTTATTACATTCGAAAATCCTTTTCTGCCCAAATTCGCTCTTATTCGTAGGGTGAAATTTATTTCGGCTCTATCCATGTCAATTCGAATTTATTGTATTTGCCTCCAACCTTATTTATCTATGAAACATTTTTCTACGTATTCGAAGATTATACTTTTCAGTTTCCGTTTGAATTTAACTTTAATATCTTTATTCTATACTTTTAAATAAGTTTTAATCCTTTCGAAGTGAAATGTTTGATATAAATCGTACCCGTGCAAATCATTGTTTATCCTTTTCAATGATCTTTTTCAAAATGTAATATCTAACCGTTTTAATTTATAGGTTTTAATTCGCCTCTCTGTCCTTGTCTTTCTGCAGACTTCTTCAATTTCCAAATCACGTATAATGGAAAAATCTATATCATCGTCAAAAATTATTAACCTTTTCAATATTTTATGTAAAAATGCCTTACTTATCCATTTTAATATCTAGTTATCAATTTGCCTTCCTATCCGTATCTATTCGCTAGCTACATTTTTCAGATGAAGAATTAAAAAAGATAGACAACCATTGACATGAATATAATTTCTATCCGTGTTAATTGGCAAAGGAAATCAAAGTAGCTGGTGAATCGGTAAGGATGCAAACACGGATTAAAAACAATATACAATATATTTTGAGAGAAAGGGTTTTATATTCGTGTAACATAACGAAAAAATCGAAATAACACCATTTTTGATAATAAGATTGCTCTACCAGTTATAGAAGTATTTGATCGAATAGAAAATAACGGATTCAAGAGGATAGAAATTTTGCATCTTTTGCAATGATCACTTTAATCACTTTTAAATATTTAGCTCCCGGTTTTTACATTCAAAAATCCTTTTCTGCTCAAATTCGCTCTTATTCGTGGGGTGAAATTTATTTCGGCTCTATCCATGTCAATTCGAATTTATTGGATTTATATAAATATACATATATACATTTCCAGAGAAAGGCTGAATAAAACAAAAAGTTGTTCAAAAGATATAGTTTATATTCATCGTCAATAATTAGTAACCTTTTCAATATTTTCTGGAAAAATGCTTTGCTTATCCGTGTCAATCTCTAGTTATCAAGATGCCTTCCTATCCGTATTTATTCACTAGCTGAATTTTCCAAATGAAAAATTAAAAAAGATAATTATTTACGTGGACATATTTTCTATCCGTGTTAATTGGCATAAAAAATCAAAGTAACTGGTGAATCGATAAGAATAAGAATCAGATTAAAAAGAATAAACAATATATATATATATATATCAATGTGTGTGTGTGTTTCATTTGTGAGACCCTGGCGAAAGTATCGGAATGAAATTCCTTCCGAGTCAATCAGAACTATTCCGATTCATTCCAATATTTGTATCCGAGCCAATACCAATCATTCCGAACCAATCCGAAAAACTTTTTGTATCTCGTTTGTTCAAAAACGGTTAAAAATCAATCGGATTTAATCCAATTTATTCCGAGACATCAAAGCGAACCAATCTGAAACCAAGTCTTCAATCCAGATCAATCCGAATCAACCCGATCTCGGATTGATCCAATCCGAATTTCCAATCAGAATCAATCCGAATCATTCCGACTTTGGATTCATTCGGATTGATTCTCATTGAAAATTAGGATTGGATCAATCCGAGCTCAGATTGATTCGGATTGACTTGGACTGAAAACTTGGTTTCAGATTGGTTCGCTTTGATGTCTCGGAGTGAATCGGATTAAGTCGGATTGATTTTTGACCCTTTTTCAACAAACGAAATACAAAAAGTTTTTCAGATTGGTTTGGAATGATTCGTATTGGCTCGGATACAAATATCGGAATGAATCGGAATAGTCCTGATTGACTCGGAATGAATTTCAATCCGATACTTTCGCCAGGGGAGATAACGAAAAAATCTATATAACGGTATAAAACAGATGCTTTCTAAGAGAGAATAATTTGTTTTCTTTCCTTTAAAGCATGCTTACTTGAATAATGAGTACTTGAGGATAAAAAATTAATCTAAAAGGGTAGTAATAAAGTTGAAGTAGCTGTAGACAAAAAGTTCAAGGACTCGTTATGATTAAAGTTCTCTTGATTTTTACAGTACGGCCGCTAAGCGTGACGATCCTTAGTAGTGAGCACGCACCTCTCAGCGCTGACCGGAAGTACGACATCACTTGTATGACAGTAGGCTCCAGACCTCCGGCTAAACTCTCTTGGTACATGGATGGCAAGAGACTCGAGAATTGCACTGAAAAGGTAAGAGATCTTTTAAAAAGAAAATAAAACAAAAAGAAATACATAACAAAGAGAGAAGAAACGAGTGGTGAGATTAAAAGTGCGAGACAAGGGAAAGAAGTTGAGAAAAAGAACTGAAACGAGGCTGAGATTCAAGGAAAAGGAGAAGAAATTTAGTAAATTGAATTCCCATTAAGTAATGAGCTTCAAAGAACAAAACACAATTCGTTTTTTAATTAATCTTGAAATTGAAAAGTATTTTTGCATACGAAAAGACTTCACTTGATAGAATGAAATCGCTTTCCAAATTGCTTCCTTCTCTTCGTAAACGTCTGAATGTATTATTTTTTCAAAAATTAATTTCTATTTGGAAACATTATTAACATTGTGAACTAATAGAAAAAGAAGATTTTTATTTGGTAATCGAAATCCCTGAATGAAAGTTTCCCTACTTTCTTTTAGTTACGAAGGTAACTTCCAATCAAAATTGGATAAGTTTGAAGACTCTTTTATCTCTCATGATTGTGTTTATCACTTGTGAAGGAGAGGGAAGAAAAAAATAATGCTTAAGTTAGAGCGTGAAGAAAAACCAAAAACTGTACTGATTAACTAGACTTTTCTTTCGATCTTATGACGAAATCACTAACATTAGCGTCGGTATCGGTATTTGCATCGTTGCCATTAATGTTTCGCTCAAACACGCCATAGTGCAATTACAGGATAAAAGCGATGGTTTCGTGATCTCTCTATCTTCTTTTCTCTTCCAACTCTCCCTGATGCTTTGCTTCCGTTCTTCATTCTTTTTCTGTCGTTCCTTTATCCCGAACAGTTTCTTCTCACTTTTCACACAAATATCTTTATTAAAATCGTGGCACAGCAAATTTATTAATTTCTTCTCTTCCATACCAAATTTACAACGATTTACTTTCACTTTTATTATTTTTACAATATTTAATATCTAGTTATTAACTCACCTTCCTTTCTGTATCTATAGCAGTATATTTTCAGATAAATGATTAAAAAAATAAAAGTCCATTGTAACGAATAAATTTAATATTGTTTCAAGATAACGAATAAATGGAGGTAGTAACATTTAAAAAAAATATATTGCTCTGCCAGTTGCAATTGTATTTGAACGGGTGGAAAATAACGGATTCAAGAGGAAAGAATTTTTTCATTCTTTTCAATGAACACTTTCATCTTTTTTCAATATTTGGCTCTCCGTTATTGCATTTAAAAATATTTTTCTAGTGGAATACACTCTTATACGTAAGGTAAAATTTAGTTCGCCTCTATCCGTGTCAATCCGAATTTATGGGATTTGCGTACAACCTCATTTATCTATGAAACGTTTTTCTAATTATTCGGAGATTATACTTTTCATTATCGGTTTCAATTCAACTTGAATATCTCTATTCTATACTTATCAATACGTTTTTATCCTTTGGAAGTAAAAGTTTTGATATAGATCGTACTTGATTTAAATCGGAGATTTTCATTCGCCTATCTATCCTTATTTATCTGGAGACTCGTTCGATTTCCAAATCACGTAATATGGAAAAATATATATCATCGTAAATTCCTATCTGTATCTATTTGCTAGCTACACTTTCAGATGAAGAATTAAAAAAGATAGGCAGTTATTAACGTGAATGTATTTTCTATCCGTGTTAATCGGCATGAGAAATTGAAGTAGCTGGTGAATCGATAAGGATGCAAATACGGATTAAAAACAATATACAATATATTTTGAGAGAAAGGGTTTTATATTCGTGTAACATAACGAAAAAATCGAAGTAACACCATTTTTGATAATAAGATTTCCCTACCAGTTATAGAAGTATTTGAACAAATAGAAAATAGCGGATTCAAGAGGATAGAAATTTTTCATCTTTTACAATGATCACTTTGATCACTTGTAAATATTTAGCTCCCGGTTATTACATTCGAAAATCCTTTTCTGCACAAATTCGCTCTTATTCGTGGGGTGAAATTTAATTCGGCTCCATCCGTGTCAATTAAAATTTATGGGATTTTTCTTTAATCTTATTATATTATATATATTTTCTATCCGTGTTAATCAGTATAAGAAATCGAAGTAGCTGGTTCAATAAGAATACAAATACGTTTCAATCCTTCCTAAGTAAAAGTTTTTATACAGATCGTAATCGTGTAGACTATTGCCTATCCTTTTCAATCCTTTCTCTATAAATGTAATTCCTATTCGTTCTAATTTATAAGTTCTAACTAGCCTATCAATTCTTATCTATCTGCAGATTCCTTCTAATTTCAAACCACGTAGCATGGAAGAATCTATATAATCGTCAATAATCCTCTAACATTTTCAACTTTTTCTCCAAAAGTGCATTGCTTATCCGTTTCAATCTCTAGTTATTAACTCGCCTTCCTTTCTGTATCTATCCGCTAGATACATTTTTCAGATGAAGAATCAAAGAAGATAATTATTGACGTGGATATATTTTCTATCCGTATTGATTGGCATAAGAAATCAAAGTAGATGGTGAATGGAAAAGAGTACAAATACAGATTAAAAAGAATAGGGAGTATATTTTTAGAGAAATAATTAAAAAATTGAAAGACTATTGTAACCAATGAATTTAATATTGTTTCAAGGTAACGAAAAAAATGGAGGTAGCAACATTTTAAAAAAAATATTGCTCTGCCAGTTACAATTGTATTTGAACGGATGGGAAATAACGGATTCAATAGGATAACATTTTTCATCCTTTTTAATTAGCACTTTTATCTCTTTTCAATATTTGGTTCTTCGGTATTACTTTGAAAAATCCCTCTCTACTTGAATACGTAATGTGAAATAAAGTTCGGTTCTATTCGTATGAATCCGAATTTATTGGTACTCTATACTTTCTTAATATGTTTCAACCCTTCCGAAGTAAAAAATATCGTATCCATGTAAATAATTGTCTATCCTTTTTCTCAAAATGTAATGCCTATTCGTTTTGATCTATAGCTTTCAATTCGCCTATCTATCCTTATTTATCTACAGACTCGTTACATTCTTAAACTACACATCATAAAAGAATCTACATCATCGTCAATAATTCTCTACCCTTTTCAATAAGCTCTCCAAAAATACCCTGCTTATCCGTTTCAGACTAGTTATCAAGTCTCCTTCCTAACCGTGTTTATCCGCATTTTTTAGATGAAGAATGCAAGAAGATAATTATTGACGTGGATACATTTTCTATCCGTGTTAATTGCAATAAGGAATGAAAGTAGGTGGTGAAAAGACAATGAAAGGGTTACATAATGATTGAAACGGATTAACTTTCCATCCTTCTTAACTTATAAAGAAAATATTAGTAGTTTGTCTATAGGCAATGAGTCAATCACGGAGAGAAACTGACGGACTGATATAAATAAGCGCAGAAACGGATAGAAATGAATATAAAGTGATATAAATAGATATTCGTGCAAAGATAACAGATTGAAAAAGATAAAAAAGTAAAGATTCAGTTATTTTGATAATTTTGAGTTTTTTGAAAAAACAATTTTTATTTTTTAAATGTTGCGCTTTTTAGAGAAGATTACAATCGAATTTTCTCGAGGTCTTAAGTCTTTGAAGCTCTTGTTTGGATAATATTATTATATATTTCACGAGAGAAAATACTTAACATCTTCATTGGAGAATTATGCTTCCTTTTGGTAGAAAGGTTTTAAAGGTTGAGTACTGGTTAAACTTTACCTTGTTTTTAATTCTCTTGTCGGATTGGTCCCTTTCACGAGATCTGGCCCTCAGGACATAATGGAGCGACTTCCACTATTTCTCCTCTTTCTCTCTCGTTTTTCACCCTTTCTTGGTTTCTTTGTTTCTGCCCATTCCTTCTATATAAGGTAGGAAAACTCGTCTGTCTCGAGGCCCATCGATCGAACTCAAGAGGTCTCAGGTTCCTCTTCAAGAAGCTTCCTACATTCTGACGAACGACTTCCGCCCGGAAGTGGGAATTCCTTCATGGATTCCAGTAAATTCGCGCGCCCGGAACGCTGGAAATTAAAACTCACCCTTTGCTGCTTCGAGTTAATTACTTCTTACTTTAAGAACTGCATTTTATTTTCGTTCCATTGACACGCTATTTGCGGACAAAAGAACTTTCGAGTAGACCTAGTTTCAACCGTTAATTAATCTGCTTTTGTTTATATCTGTTTTAAGAAAATGCTCTTAATATAACATTAAACAAATGGATTTTTTTTAACAATAATTTCAAAAAGTGTATTTTAATTGTGAAATAGAGGTCAGTTTATAGCAGTCGTTAAACTTTTTTATCCTGTTTCATGGGAAGACATTTATTATTAAGAATTGTGTTAAAACTGTAACTGTACGTAGGGGAAATGTAAATCGGATTTATGTATCTTTAATCAGAATATTTATTAGATTCTTTCTTCGTCGTATTTTTATTTTCAATTCTAAATGCGTTGTTTGAATTTCTAATAAGGTCTGATTAATGATAAAAAATATAACTGGTTCGTGGAATTGTGAATACTTCAGAGATTTAAATTTATTAAGAAATTATAAAAATTCAATTGAATTATATTTATATTATAGAAGCCTTGGTGTGTACGACATTTTCAAATTTATTCCATTTTTTCTGTTTGAAAATATTGTTGTTTTTTCACTTTTATTGCGTAATACATTTTTTCAAAATGTTTCATCATTCCCGGTTTTTCCATTGTAGACAATGTGGCTGAAGTAACTTTTTTTGCAGTTTTAAATAAATTGAGTCCTTTTTAGTATAAAAAATTAATTGACATTAAAAAAATGTTATACAAGGTGAGTTTTTTATTTTGGAATATCGAAATATCTCAAGGAGTACGCATCGTACGCAAAAAATGTCGGCAATAAAAAATTTTTATTTTCGAAGGGGGGAAGCCAGTGTACAAAAATTTACATCATAACCTGGAAGAGGGAGGGGGGTGACTTCGAAATTCCAAATGGAAATCTCTATTTTTTATTGTAAATTCTTATTCCCGTTTAAAAAATACGTAAGCTTCAATCGAGAATTTTCTTACAGAATCGCTTTTTCCCTCGAAAATAAAAAGTTTTTTATTGCGAACATTTTTTTCTTACGATGCCTATTTATTGAAATATTTCGGTCTCTCAAGATAAAAAACTCACCATGCATAATTAATATAACAAAAAAGCTTTGTAAAAGATTTATATGAGTACTAGGTCGTTTGAAAAGTCCCGGGCCTAAGTAATAAACCCAGGAAATTCGATTTTATAATCCATTTTTCTCTATGGGCTGGAAGAAAATTATTCATTTAATAGCCAGGAGATAATCTTGGCACAGTTGAATATTATCTACAACTTGAATTAATTTTGAAAAACATAATAAACAATTATAATAATAAAATATAAAGAGAATTCACCAAAAAATTAAAATATAGGTATTAATTACAAATCTCACTATTTTAATGTTTTTACTCACTCAAATACATATTTTAGAAGTAATTATATAATAAAAATTAAAATAAAATGTATCAAAGTATTCATGTGTTTATATAATTAGTTGATTTTTTAATAATTTACATTAATTAAGAATTATTACCATTTAAATAATTGGATACATTGTTTGTACTCATTACAATACATTCAGTTTTTTATAAAATACAAATTTCTACTGATTTTTCATATTATCGTATTAAAAGTTTATTGTAATTATAGTTAATTATATAAATATGATTCAATGTTCAAAAGAATTCAACTCTACATAAAAATGTTGAATTAATTTTTTTTATGTGAAACTGGATTAAATTGTTATTAGATATTTATAAAGTTTTTTGTGCGTATGTAATGTTATTTACTTGCATTTTCAAATATCAGGGTACACTCAAGACTCACAATAGGGGCAATTTCGGGTCTTGCCTCCTTAAACTCAGGTAATCCCCGGATCAAAACAATCAGGGCTGTAAGAACTATTTCATTCATGGGAGAGAGTTAAAGTGAACACGCCAAAAAGTGTCGTTCTTCTTACGGCATTTAAGGGGATTAGCAAGCGTAGAGTACCTAAAAATACCTGTTTTTTAAAAATTTTATGCTATCGATATAAAAAACTGATTGAAGCCAGATTAACTGATTAAACTCAAATTTTGAAAATATGGTAATTTTTTCACAATGGAAAGCTGATATTTTTTTATTTATTAAATTTTAGGTCATAAATTGAGTGTCGCATGGAAGATATATTAATTATATAGGTGTACCTTGAATTTCATGAAATTCTATAATACGGTTTTTAAGATATATACAGAATGTCGAAAAAAATGTTTTGTGAAACACGTGTTTTTCCTTGAGACTGGAATTTTTGCAATTATGTGAATAAAGTGAATAAAGCGAGTCGGTAGCTGTTTGTTTGCGTGTGTGTTTTCAGCAAAACACGTGTAATATTCCACTCTTCCAAATAAACCAATAAAAAAAATCGATTTTTTGAAAATTCTACACTTGCTAACCCTTTAAACGACTTCAAGTTGTTCATCTCGCCATTCTTTTGACCCTTCGCACCGCACTGTCGCCAAGCTATTCCTAAGAAGTTCCTAAACCCAGTTCTCCTATTATGACTCTTGTGTGTAGTTATTGTTCCAAAAATCAGATCTCTAAAAAAAAAGTTTTTCAATAATTTTGAGACCTTAAATATTATCAGTCGTGTCTTATGAAACTAAAAATATGATTTTTTATCGAAAAAATTTGAAACTCACGGAAAATAATACTTTCAATAATGTTTATTGTAATAGAATTTTTCCTTACTATTGCTTCTTACAATTTAAAAAAAATGATTGGATTTGCATAAATCACGGTTTGTTTTCTTAAGGGAAATATTCTCTATAACGCTACTGTTCTTCCCAATTTTAAGAATAAGTCAAAAATATTCCCTTTTAAAAAATTCTTTTGGCGTTCTCAGCCACTGAAAACTTTACTTATAAAATTGGAAACAATAGAGTTGTAGAAAATAATTCCCCCAAAAAAATAAGCCATTACCTATGAAAATTCAATCATTTTTAAAAATCATAAGAAGCGATACTAAAGAAAAAAATGTTCACATAAAACATTATTTAAAGCATTATTTTGGTAAGTTTTAAATTTTTCACATAAAAAATAATGTTTTTTCTTTGATAATTTATGATTATTTCTAATTACTCAAGACCCACTTCAAAATTAAGCTGTCCTATCAACTCTTAAATCTAAAACAAGTAGCAGAAACAAAACTGAATAATTCCGACAAAAGAATGTAAATAAATCGAGGACATTTTGTCTTGAATAGTTGGAAAGTTATGGATGATGAGAAGCACTAGGAGGATTAACTGACCAATCGTTAATCTTGGCAATCTGTCTGTTTTTGAAATCGACTCAGGTCCAACGAGAAAATAACGTCATCCGAGCATCGTCCTTTTGATAACGCACTATAACCCAGAGGCATTAATTCTGTGAAACGGTTTAAAATTATCGGTGACGTGAGTTACGTTGGTGAGGGGTCGCAAGAGAAATTGATCATCGAAATTGATCATCGACAGGCGGGCAGGCACGTGTCACGTATATGCAGCGTCCCTGTCGCTATTTTAGCGTGGAATTTGAGGAGCGCTAATAATTATCCGGCTGTAGAGAATTTCACGTTGGTAATCTAGACTAGACATAGAACGTAGAACGTAGAACGTAGAATGTGGTGGTGGATATACACACGTGGCACACAGTGATCGATCGATATATGGACCTGGTTGCAGGTTCAGTATATTCCAGAGCGTGCGAACGATCGCCACAAATAACAGTCCCAATGGCGATGGCGTGCAAGGATCGTCATGACATGGAACCGGACGATATCTAGCTGTACGTCATAATATCGCGACCACGAATGAAGTCAGGACACGAAGCGGGCATCCAGCGCAACCAATGGATTTCAGAGAAGAGCGCAGGGAGTTCACCACTACTACCATCTCTCCTCTACCGTCATCCAAATTTATAGCCGCGAATTCGCTCCAATTTTCCTCGTCGAATCCAAATTTCAGTTCCTGCCGTATACCTAATTGTCTAACACATTCGAATCCACATGTTTGTTCGGACTATGGATCAGTTCCAACGAGTTTGCTCTCTAGGGATATCGATGTTCTGTTCGTGATGAAGAGGAATTATGACAACATTTTTTTCCATTGTAGCGCCATGTGGAATATCGATGAGGAATAAAATATTAGGGGGCTTTAAACTGAGTGTTGGTTTGCAGATAAAATTGATTAAAATGAGAAATTAAATTTCATGATGGGTCTTTAAGGGGGTATTCTGGTCTAGAGGCACAAATTTTGGACGTTTTTTGAAATTCGATAAAAAAAAGCAAAAAATGTTCTTACAATCCATTTTATCAACATATATTTATTAATATTTTAATAATACGCAAAAATATTTTCAAAGAAAAAATTCAAAGAGTTACAGGCTGCTAAAGTGGGGGGTAAATAAAAAGGGTCCTTGCTTCAGATAAAAAATTTTTTTTCGCAAAATGGCGACTATTTGAAAAAAAAGTCATTTTTCACCCTTTTTTTCACAGTTTTGAATTTTTCTAAAATAGTAAAAAACAAAATTTTATCATAAATCTGATAGGGGCTGTAGAGGATTATAAAGAGAAGGTTTATGCCAAATTTCAAGTAAATCAGTTCATTAGAACTCGAGATATCATGTCAACCGTGTTGAAAAGTTTGTTAATCGACGTTACAGCTTTCGGTTGATCGATTTTATATTCTTGAAGGTCTAAACTTTTAAAATATCCACAAAGGAATCGACTTTATCAAAATTCTAGACCAGAATACCCCCCTTAAGGAGTTAAGGAGTTACGTCACTCCTGAGAGCCGCAAACGAGATCCTATTTGAGGATTTTACTATCGGAAAATGAAACAACCTGAGGTAAATTTACATGCAGCAATTCATTATGCATCATTTGCAGATTCAAAAACAATTTTTATGTCATAAATTTCATGCGTAATATCTTTGTCCTTGTCATGTGTTCCATGCCTTTCTTCTATGCCGAGTACAAACGGTGCACTGAGAAAAAAGATTTGATTGAATAAAAAAAAATAATTTGTTTGAACGACTTTCTTTGATTTAAAGAAATGATTTGTTTAAATGAAATAAAATTTGTTTGATTCAAACAAAATATCTTTGGACCAAATAAATATTTGTTCGAATCAAATAAATTTCTGCCTTAAATCAAACAAATTATATCTTTGACCATATATCAATGCATTAATTTCTTTGTTTTGAAAAAAAATTAATTTGATTCAAACAAATATTTATTTCGTTCAAAGATATTTTGTTTGAATCAAACAAATTTTATTTCATTTAAACAAATCATTTCTTTAAATCCAAGAAAGTCGTTCAAACAAATTATTTTTTTCGATTCAATCAAATCTTTTTTCTCAGTGTGGACATTGTAGCTGCCACAATTTTTATCTCACTGCAAAAAAAAAAGTTTTTCGAAATTTTAATCTGCTACTGAATAGTAATTTTGTTGTTGAAAAAATGCGTTTTTTCCTGATGTTTTTATTTATTTATTAATTTTTGTATAAAAATATTTTTGTTATTTTTGGAAACCGTCACGACACCTGATAAACAATATATTTATTAACATCCCATAAAAATTTCAGAACAATCGGATGAAAATTGTAAGAGTTACTATGTACAGTAAAACCTCGTTTATTGGGACACTCATTTATCGGGACATTTTTTTCCGCCTCCAACCACCACTCCTTGTCACATGAAGTGGGGTAATAACAATAGTCATGGCAACCCACCATAAGGCTGTAGGTGGTAGTGGGGGACCCCTCCAAATCCCGATAAATAAGGTGTTTACATTTCAGGAGCGTCCCGATAAATGAGGTTTTACTGTATACCATTTTTAAAAACGTTATTTGTATTAGAATTCAATCAGAACACTCGAATTGTTTATAATGTGTCTGCGCCTCGTTTTACGCATAACACTCTTCATTATATCTATATTTTTATAAAATATGTCCACGTTGACAGAGAGTCGTCAAAATTCCACGGCTGACCATGGGGGGGGGGGGGGGCCCAAAGCGGTGAAAAATAGTCCACGTGGTATTGGATCTATAACTTAATTCGTGCAGTTTTTTTTGAAATTTGAACGTTTATTTAAGAAAAACATGTACAATAGTATTATTCAAAGTATTGCCCATCTGAACTATGACTTTTTCCCATCTTTCTGGCAATTTGTGGATTCCATCTCGTAAGAACTGCGCCGGCTTGGCGGCCAAGAATGAATCAAGCTAATTTTTGATGCCTTGTTCCGATGTGAACCGTATTCCAGTGAGGGCGTTCTGCATCGACCGGAACAAATGGTATTCAGAAGGGGCAAGGTCTGGGCTATAAGTTGGGTGGGGTAAAACTTCCCATCCACTGTTTTCCAAATAGTTCTTAACCGGAATAGCAACATGGGGCCGAGCGTTGTCATGATGGAAAATTATTGCCTCGTGTCTGGTCGCATATTCCGGTCGTTTTTCGGCTATTTCTCTCTTCGAACGGATTAATTGTGTTCGGCACAAATGTGACGCGATCTGAGAAAGGGATCTTAGCATCCCAGCAAAGATTCTACACATTTCGAACTTTTATGGAAAAAGTCTTACGAAATGAAAAATATTGCATAACAAATTATTTTGATTTCATAATATTAAAGATCGACACTGAGTTAATCTACAACGATCATAATCCCGAAAATAATTTGCAGACGTTGAAGTTCCTTTTCTCAGATCGCGTCACAAATAAGCCTTAATTTTTTTTTTTTAAAAACACGTTTAATGTGGGAGAAAGATAAAAATGGTTTATTCAAAGTATGTGTCATTGCTAGTCACACATATTTTCCATCTCTCTAGCAATTTGTGGACGTCCTCTCAAAGAAACCGCACATCTTTTGAGGTGGTTCAGTCATCAAGCCATTTTTCGACATCTCCGTAATTGTTGAAGCGTTTCATGGAAAGTGCGTGAGATATTTATGAAAACAAGTGGTAGTCGCAAGGGGCCAAGTCTAATGAGTTGGGAAGAAGGGGGAGAGTTCCCAGCCAAGTGCAGAAATGGTATCTCTGACCCTTTTCGCTGTGTGTGATGGAGCGTTGTCGTGCTGCAATAGTATACTACTGTGGGCAAAAAGTAAGGTGAATTTTTAATTTAAACTTCGCGAGCTAACCGATTCGGGGAAACTATTTTATTTTTATGTTGGTCCTACTGTTACTGACATCTGTGCCAAATTTCATGTCAATGTCATCATTTGTTACATAGTTACGCTTGTGTTTTCTAAACGACTAAAAGTAATTCTTTTGATTTTTACAATGTCTGAATTTGTTGAGCAAAGAAGTGCCATTAAATTTTGTTGGCGGAATGAAATTTCAGTTGCGGAAACGTTCAGAATGTTGCAGAAGGCCTTCGGTGATTTGAACATGTCGCAGGAAAATGTTTATAAGTGTTACAAAGACTTCAAAGAAGGCAGAGAACGTGTTGATGACTTGGAACGCCCCGGACGACCATCAACATCAACTGACGAGCAACACGTCAATCACATCAAAGAATTAGTGCACTTCTTGACCCGCTAGTAGAAAAAATCACTTTTCCATGTCGTAGTCCATCCTGGTCGCTTTTTGATCAATGTACAGTTCAAATTGTTCATTTGTTTATGATAGCAAATGGTATTAACTGTTTCACTTAGTTTGAGAAACTCATGGTACACGTCACCCTTCTGATCGCACAAAATGTACAGCATCGTCTTCTTTCCAAAGCGATTCGGTCTTGCGCTCGATGTTGATGGTTATCTTGGGTCAAACCATGATTTTCTGCTTTTTGGGTCTAGAAATATATCTATTCTTCGTCTGCAGTAATGATCCGATGCAAAAAAGTCTTTCTTTTATGCCAAGAATGCAAAATTTCGCACACCGTTTTTCGCTTTTCCATCTGTGTGTCGTTCAGCTGATATACTATCTGATCAAATTTGACCCAGACTGGTTAAAAAACAAACATTTTTATGTATTTTGATACAAATCTTTATTATTGCCTTTGAAATGAGCTTTTTTTGAGCCAATACAAGCATGCCAACGATTAATCCAAATTTCCATACACTTCTTATAGGTTTCGGCCGGTATGGCCTTTACTTCCTTCGGAGCGAATTTCTTTTAATGGTCTCAATCGACTCATGGCGCGTTCCTCAGAGCGGATATTTGAGTTTTCGAAACAGGAAAAAGTCACAGGGAGCCAAATTTCGCTATTTTCGTGTTTAGCCAAAAATTCAGTCACAATCAGGCTAGAATGTGAGGGTGCATTATCGTGCTGAAAAATCCATGAGTTGTCTGCCTACAAATCCGGCTGTTTACGAGGAATTGCTTCACGTAGACGTCTCAAAAGTATCCAATAGTATTCCTTATGGACCGTTTGACACTCTGGAACGAATTCATGGTGAACTACACCACGGTAATCGAAGAAAACGACCAGCATAACCTTGAGTTTTGACCGACTTTGATGTGGTTTTTCCGGTTTTGGCTCATTTTTGGCGCGCTATTCACTAGATTGTTGGGCAGTTTCGACGTCATATTCATAAACCCACGAATCGTCACCAGATACGTTGGAAAGCATCTCTTTTGCGACCTCTACTCGACGTTCTTTTTGCAAAAAATTCAGGTCTTTCGGTACGAGTCCGCGGTCGACGCGCTGCATACTAAAAAAATGAACCACAATTTTTCTGCTTTCTGGATCTTTCTCATGGCATGCAGAAGATCACAAATGATTCGGTGACCAATATTTAACCTCTCCGGAATCTTTTCTTATGTTTTCGTATTGTCTTCGTCCAACAATGCCTGCAATGCGGCATCTTCAAATTTTTTCGGTTGACATAGGCGTTCTTTGTCTTTCAAGTCGAAATTACCACTTTTGGATCTTATAAACCAACGCACACAAGCGTTTTGCGTTGGGACATTGGCACCATAAATTTTCGCAAGTGTACGATGGTTTTGACCCACGTTTTTTCTTTTTTTTTTTTTTTGATTGAACAAGAAAAGTAGTACGTATCGAAAATGCTCTTTATTTTTATTATTTTTTTAGCTAGAGTGCTTTCCATACCCGAAAATATTGATAATATAACCAAGAATATGTGGTAAAAATTTCAAAGGCCTGTGTCTAATACTTTAGATTTTATTCAAACATATGTTGCAACAGACACGGAAAATCACAACTTGCGGAAAACGGAGTTTGAAGTAAAGTCTTAGAGGCAGGCAAACCAACATTGTGTTACTAAATCATATATGTAAATATATAAAGGCAATCTATATATTGTATTTTTATAGGGATACTTGTTATATATTATTTTCCACATAATTCAGAAATATTATTAAGTAAATAAACAAATTATTTTGTGTAAAAAGCTCATTTTCGCTAAAGAACCCGTTATTCGTAAATCGTAGTAACTTTTAATTTTATTTATTTTTCCATAAAAAAAATCAGATTGTCCTGAAAATTGACAAACATCCTGAGAAAAGTATAGAGAATAAAAAAATAACATTTTTGGAAAATGTCAAAAAAAATCAAAAATATACCAATTAAAGTTCGCGGATCCCCTTAAGTTGCAATCCGCTGTTTCGTTAAATCCAGTACGTAAGAACGTTGTACAGAGAAGGTAACCTAGCACCTTTTATACGAGTAGGTACACATTGGAACCTTACAAGTCTGCTGTTCAACCATTGGTCGAAGTACTTCGCACTCCTGCGAACGCGCTCCAATTACGGCGTTATACTCCCAAGCTGACGATAAACGTCTCCAAGGGTGTCTGGGTTAGTCATTAAGACTCGGCACCCAGATTAGCGCCAATTTAAACTAAGCTATAATGCGCCAAGTTCTCCTGCTACATTGGCTCGTCGACTCAATTAGGTCTTTTGGTGTGAGTGAAATCTTCGGTATGCACCTTTTCCCCATAATCCTGCCCCAGAATATGGGTAATTAAATCGTTAGATTGAATTATAATAACTCGAAATTAGGATATTTTAACTAATGTTTTAATATTAACGCGAATTCGTTCTTTTGGCTTTTAATTACCTGATTAATTAAAAATATCATTCGCTTTCTAGTATTTTTATTTTTGATATTCTTTACTCTAGTCGGTTTAAAAATGAAAGGGTTTCTAATTAAGAGGTTAGGCCATTTTAGAGGCAAACAAAAATAGGCATATTTTGTGGGGTTCTTTCAGCGAAACCATAAAGCAAATCAAAATTAAAAAATAGGGTTTTTATTATACATATAATTGGGTGTGCAAAATAATTTTTTTGAAGCGATCGATCTCAAAATGGCGACAGTGCAGCATTTTCCCGATGACTGCAATTTTAAAGTTCGCCGGACATATTACTCAAACATATTTTAACCGATTCACTTGAAATTTTAACTACATGTTTAGAATTACAATGTCCAAGGAAGTATGTAGGGATTTTTTTATTATATTGCATAGTTCCTTTTTTATTAACAATTTTCTGAAGATTTTTAACGAAATTTTATACTTTTTTACTTTAGAAGTGCGCCATTTGGGCAAAAATCAATATATCCGGCTTTAAAGGAATGATTTTTTACAATCAATTACATGTATAATAAAAACCCTATTTTGTAATTCGATTTATTCCATGGTTTCGTTAAAAAAAAATCACAAAATATTCTTGGACAACATAGGAAATCAAATGAGATCAATTTCTAAAAAATCTCCAGTTTTAATATTATTTATTGAATCTATTAAATCTACAGGTTTTTCTATTAGAAGTATTTAGAGTTTGGAACATTCGAACCTCCTAGTTTAAAATTAAAAAATATTAGAACATGTACTGCTTTAATTAAAGTTTAATTGAGCCCAAAGGCATTTAATTTAAACGCTTTCAAGCTTAAACCGACCATCAATTCATCTGTTCAATTTAAAAACAATTGAATTAAATTATTCAGATTCGAAAGCTAATAATCGTAAATTTTTAAAGAAAGGAATCATTTATGTTTTAGGTTTCTGATGATGGGAACCTCACAACTTCTATTTTGACCTTTAAGCCAACTTTACTGGAACACGACAAAGTAATCACGTGTCGAGCTGAGAATCCAAAGGTTCGAGGTGGCGTTGAAGAAGACACTTGGAAGCTGAATGTCTTTTGTAAGTGTATTATTTTTCTTCTTGTACTTGTTTGATATTGATAGCTATGAATAAAAGGAATTGTTCACCCTCGTATATATCTACTGAACGGATTAAAAGCCTGGCAGGTTGGACGAGGCCATTGATATAGATTACAAAAGCGCAAACGGGAATGTAATCGCAATAACGAGACGTCAACGGGGGAAAATGGAACACGTACTGACTCTCGCGATTTATACGAGCGGCTACGCACTCCAATTTCGAGAGCTGCATATCCAGAGAATGAGAGGGATTTTGTACTCTCTAGAACGCTTTATGTTTCGAAGCTTTCAATTCCAAGAGGGAAAACAGATTAGAAGCATATGTTTTTAATAAAACATTGTACATTGTTTTGCTCATTAAAATAAATTTAAGGATCCAAATTAACCTTTAATTATTCCAATCAGATCATTCATTTTCAAGACTAATTAAGGTAGTTTTCATCCACAAAAATTAGACCTCAGGCAAAAATAGATAATGTTGCTTTCAAGAATAGCAATATTATTATTGAAGGGCTATTTTGGAAGAGAAAAGATTATTTTAGATGAAAAAAATTTGAAACAGAAAAATAAGTTTAATAATAAATTTTATTTTTGACCCAACTTTTTTTAAGGCTTCTTACCAAATTTTAAAAAATCATGCGATTCTAATGAATCATGAATCATTTTTTCAGAGAAAAGATTGCCCACAACTTCACCGTTTCTGATTTTTAAAAATAAATTCTTTAATGGCTGAAACCATTAAAAAAACATTTTCCAAAAGGAAATTTCTATAAAGAAATTGCTGAATTTGATAATAATTTATTCATTTTCAAAAATTGGAAATGGTTAAGTTGTAGGGAAACTTTTTCTTAAAAAAGTGATTTGTAATTTATTAAAATCGCATAATTTTTAAAATTTGGTAAGAAGCGATGAGAAAAAAAGTTTGGGCAAAAATAAAATTTATTAATAAAATTATTTTTCTGTATTTCAAATTTTTTTCATGGAAAACAATATTTTCTCATCTAAAATAGCCCTTTAATAATAATATTGCTATTCTTGAAAGCAAAATTATCTATTTTTGCCTGAGGTCTAATTTTCGTGAACGAACTACCTCAAGGGCGTATGATACTCAAGGAAAATAGAAAATTCAGGAGAACAATTTAGTTCAGTTTCTACATGTTTGGGTCCAAAATATATAAAATTTTGTTTTTAATTCTGAGATAATTAATTTGGCATAGGGTCAGATGTTTAAGCAGTTTTCTATGTAATAATCATAGAAATTGGTAAAGGCAAACGTTTCGGCCACAAATGGGGGCCCTCTTCAGTGCCAACAATTTTAATTTGCATTAAAAATAGTAATTATAACCTAAGCAAGCAAAATCCATGCATCTTAATAGAAATTTTGTTTTTTTGTTTTTTTTTTGTTTTTTTATAATAAATTTATTTAAAAAATAGAATTAGAACATGCGAATAGACCTTCCAGTACCGTCCTCACACAGGAATCCTCTCCTGTCAGATTCGTGGAAAATGTGAATTGCGGAACGCACCACCTCAAAGGCACACAACCACAATTAATTCCAAAAAAAGAACAGAATATAAATCCAATCGTGAGCCCTCGATGAAAACGCACAGCACAACACACACACGCACGAAACCGAGAAGTTAAGGGAGAGTTTAAACCGGTAGAATTTGAATTTGGGAAAAATTTTCTTCTTCTTTTTTCGAGCACGGAGTCGACAGACCGTTTGGTAGTCTGCCACTCCGTTTCAAGACAGAGAGAAAACTGATTTAGAAAATATTGAGAGTTTTCTGTATAGGAGAAAACTTTTATGAAGAGTGAGGTTACAACTCCAAAGAGTATGCACATTCAAAAATCTTTTCATTGTTCCGGACACTCGAGATTTCTATGTACTCGAGCGTTCGAGGAAAGCAAACCCTATACCACATGTTCGAAGAAATTCGTCAGAAAAGTCACTCAAATCGGTACAGAAACACTCCCTTGAACATATTATAGTACAGGCGTTAAGATGATCGCGAGTGAGGACATTTTTTGATAGAAAAGAATGATATTGAATTTTTTGTTTATTTTGAATTAACACGTATGATATACGTGTAAAAAACGTTTCTTTACCAATACTTTTTCGAAAGTATTGTATTCATACTAAAAGCAATCCCGTAATACAGTTACTAATCCTGTAAACGCGATTATTTTAAATTCACGTGTATGATATACTCGTAAAAAACGTTGTTGCCAGTACTTTTGGAGATATTGTATTTCTATTGAGACAGTACCGTAAATCGATTTCTAATCCTAAAACCGCGAAAAATAACATTTACGAATTAATACAATACTGGACTCGCTAGTATTAGCTTTAATTATTTTAAGACAGTACCGCAAACCGATTTCTAATCCTAAAAACGCGAAAAAATATTTACGGATTAATACAATACTATAATTAAAGCTAATACTAGCAAGTCCAGTATTGTATTAATCCGTAAATGTTATTTTTCGCGTTTTCAGGAATAGAAATCGGTTTGCGGTAATGTCTTATCCCAATATAAATACAATACCTGTAAAAGTACTGGCAACAACGTTTTTTACGACTATATCATATATGTCAAATTAAAAAGAACTAAAAAATTCTATTCTTCGCGTTTTCCAGACTAGAAACTGTATCACGGGATTGGTGTACTATAAACACAATACTTACGAAAAAATATTGTGAGCCGGAAATTCAAACGAAAATTCAAGCTAATACGAGCGAGTCCAGTATTGTGAATATTGATTCGTGAATGTTATTTTTCGCATTCTAGGATTAAAAAATCGTCTTGCAGTACTGTCTTAATATAATTGAAGCTAATACGAGCGAGTACAGTATTGTATTAATCCGTAAATGTTATTTTTCGCGTTTTTAGGATTAGAAATCGGTTTGCGGTACTGTCTTATCCCAATATAAATACAATACCTGTAAAAGTACTGGCAAAAACGTTTTTTCCGACTATATCATATATGTCAAATTAAAAAGAACTAAAAAATTCTATTCATCGCGTTTTCCAGACTAGGAACTGTATCACGGGATTGGTGTACTATAAACACAATACTTTCGAGAAAATATTGTGAGCCGGAAACTCACACGAAAAATTCAAGCTAATACGAGCGAGTCCAGTATTGTGAATATTGATTCGTGAATGTTATTTTTCGCACTTTTATGATTAAAAATCGTCTTGCGGTACTGACTTAATATAATGAAAGCTAATACGAACGAGTCCAGTATTGTATTAATCTGTAAATGTTATTTTTCGCGTTTTTAGGATTAGAAATCGGTTTGCGGTACTGTCTTAAAATAATTAAAGCTAATACTAGCAAGTCCAGTATTGTATTAATTCGTAAATGTTATTTTTCGCGGTTTTAGGATTAGAAATCGATTTACGGTACTGTCTCAATAGAAATACAATATCTCCAAAAGTACTGGCAACAACGTTTTTTACGACTATATCATATATGTCAAATTAAAAAGAACTAAAAAATTCTATTCATCGCGTTTTCCAGACTAGGAACTGTATCACGGGATTGGTGTACTATAAACACAATACTTTCGAGAAAATATTGTGAGCCGAAAACTCACACGAAAAATTCAAGCTAATACGAGCGAGTCCAGTATTGTGAATATTGATTCGTGAATGTTATTTTTCGCATTTTTATGATTAAAAATCGTCTTGCGGTACTGACTTAATATAATGAAAGCTAATACGAACGAGTCCAGTATTGTATTAATCTGTAAATGTTACTTTTTCGCGTTTTTATGATTAGAAATCGGTTTGCGGTACTGTCTTAAAATAATTAAAGCTAATACTAGCGAGTCCAGTATTGTACTAATTCGTAAATGTTATTTTTCGCGGTGTTAGGATTAGAAATCGATTTACGGTACTGTCTCAATAGAAATACAATATCTCCAAAAGTACTGGCAACAACGTTTTTTACGAGTATATCATACACGTGAATTTAAAATAATCGCGTTTACAGGATTAGTAACTGTATTACGGGATTGCTTTTAGTATAAATACAATACTTTCGAAAAAGTATTGGTAAAGAAACGTTTTTTACACGTATATCATACGTGTTAATTCAAAATAAACAAAAAATTCAATATCATTCTTTTCTATCAAAAAATGTCCTCACTCGCGATCATCTTAACGCCTGTACTATAATATGTTCAAGGGAGTGTTTCTGTACCGATTTGAGTGACTTTTCTGACGAATTTCTTCGAACATGTGGTATAGGGTTTGCTTTCCTCGAACGCTCGAGCACATAGAAATCTCGAGTGTCCGGAACATTAAAAAGATTTTTGAATGTGCATACTCTTTGGAGTTGTAACCTCACTCTTCATAAAAGTTTTCTCCTATACAGAAAACTCTCAATATTTTCTAAATCAGTTTTCTCTCTGTCTTGAAACGGAGTGGCAGACTACCAAACGGTCTGTCGACTCCGTGCTCGAAAAAAGAAGAAGAAAATTTTTCCCAAATTCAAATTCTACCGGTTTAAACTCTCCCTCAACTTCTCGGTTTCGTGCGTGTGTGTGTTGTGCTGTGCGTTTTTCATCGAGGGCTCACGATTGGATTTATATTCTGTTCTTTTTTTGGAATTAATTGTGGTTGTGTGCCTTTGAGGTGGTGCGTTCCGCAATTCACATTTTCCACGAATCTGACAGGAGAGGATTCCTGTGTGAGGACGGTACTGGAAGGTCTATTCGCATGTTCTAATTCTATTTTTTAAATAAATTTATTATAAAAAAAACAAAAAAACAAAAAAAACAAAATTTCTATTAAGATGCATGGATTTTGCTTGCTTAGGTTATAATTACTATTTTTAATGCAAATTAAAATTGTTGGCATTGAAGAGGGCCCCCATTTGTGGCCGAAACGTTTGCCTTTACCAATTTCTATGATTATTACATAGAAAACTGCTTAAACATCTGACCCCATGCCAAATTAATTATCTCAGAATTATCACTGTGGGTCAATAAAACAATGAACATGTGCGGAAACATGTCACGATATAATTTGTTTTTAATATTTGGGAAATGTTAGAGAAGATAAAAAGGGACTTAGATATTTACTTATGATGATATTATATACGAAAATATGCAAAAAATATGAAGTTCTTGGTTTGTATAATGTAATGTTAAGTGTTTTCAAAATTCATTCAAAAAATGTTTTTAATCAATTTTGTCATATTAGTATGAATTTCCATATAAATTTTAAATGTCAACTTTTTTTTCATTGCTATTTTGAAATTATTCTTTATTATAAATTGAAATTTGCAATACAGATCATATTTTAAATTTGTGTCTTTATTCAATTATAAATATGAATTTTATGAAAAATAAAAAATGTTCAATTATTAATGTAAATGGAATACGATTCGATTTGGAATTAATAAATTTTTTTGACAAAATTAATTATTTTCTTCAAAAAATTAATTTTCTTTATATTCTTGAAAATTATTCACATAAGATTAAACTTCGATCAAATTCAAACATTTAAACAGTTCTAATTTCAATAATTCTTAATAAATTATGAAAACAATATTGTATTTCAAAAAATAAAATTAAAATCTATTTACGTTTTAAGATATCGCTGCGATTTTTTAAAATTTTATTTAAAAATTTTAGATTTTCTCGCCCTTCATCACAATTCTATTTTATTATATTCGGAAAACAAACAATAATTACTCTGGTCCTTTTTTTTTAACAGAGAAAAATTTTTGGATTTCATTAAATGTAAATTTTAATAAATTGAGATTTTTAAGTTTATCTACATTTTTGATGAAAACCATAATATTCAATCAAATTCAAGGACGCTCTACAAAATCATTTAATAAAAGGACGACGATGGTCCGATAG
The DNA here is from genome assembly GCA_030998225.1 of Diplolepis rosae. Classification (NCBI taxonomy): domain Eukaryota; kingdom Metazoa; phylum Arthropoda; class Insecta; order Hymenoptera; family Diplolepididae; genus Diplolepis; species Diplolepis rosae. The sequence goes on along the minus strand of JAPYXD010000581.1, from coordinate 3,754,362 downwards.
CTTACAAATGCAATCCTCTAATAGTTAAATGATTTCTTTTCAGAGTCGAAAGAAATCGTTTATTGGTAAATATATTTTTGTTTTGCATTTTTCAGATGAGTTTTTTAGCAGTAAAACGTTTCTGTTGATAGACAAAAGAATTCTGCTAAATTTCAATGTATGCATTCTGAAAGGAACGTAATTTCACTATCAATAGACTTTTTTTTAGAGTGTAAGGTTTATTTTCAGTCTTTTATTGATCCAAATCAACCTTTGATTATTGCAATCAGTTCATTCATTTTCAAGTCTAATTAAGAGCAGCGGAAATAGTTTAATGGTACTATATTTCTACAGAATCACATTTTTATCACAATTTATCATTCTTCCTGCTGAAGGTTCATTTTTAATCTTTTATTGTATTTATATCGAGGCTAATTATACTTTATGTCGAATAATCTTTGATATGACATGTAACATTCGATTTGATTGATGAAATGTATTCGTAGCTTTTTTAAACTAATCATTTATTATTTTCAGTTGTGCCCATTTTGCACCTCGAATTGGGGTCAAATTTGAATCCTGATGATATTGAAGAAGGTGACGATGTATATTTCGAGTGTAAAGTTCACGCTAATCCTTGGGCTTATAAAGTGGTCTGGAAACACAACGTAAGTTCACAAAATATTTAAAGTTCATATTTAAAAAGATGCTTTGTGATTTTAATTAAGAGGTAATATATTAGTAGAAATCATATCTTAATATTGAATTCTTTCATACAAGTCTATCAGTTTCTTTTCAAATAATCAAGAAAACGGAAACTACATTTTTTATGTCTTTTAAGCTTTTAGATTTATTTAATATTTTGCATTTCTTCTCGCATACATTCCTAGTAAAAAAGCCTCTTTGTTGCCATTCCTTTTCGAATTTCAAACTCTCATTCCATTCTATGTTGTGTACCTGTTTACCTTGAGAAGCGCAAATTCTTTTTGAGAACTTTCTTCTTTTCTGCATCCGTCTTCGTTATAAGACGCTTTACAAAATATCGAAATAACCAAGTGAGCACTGATTGTTATCAACTATTTATCATAAATGCATCTAATCGAATGTAAACTTAATTTAATAGAAATGATTTTTTTGTACTTACAGGGCAACGTTATTCAGAATAACGCTAAAAATGGCGTCATAGTACAACAATACGATCTGGCTTTGAGAAAAGTCAATCGCTCTCAAGCAGGAAATTACACTTGTGTGGCAAGTAATGTCGAAGGAGATGGTTACAGTAACAACGTAGAGCTCAAAATTATGTGTAAGTGAAGTAAAGAAGTAATAGATTCATCCAGTTGACTATTAATATCAAAGGGGACATTTTTACAACAAATTTTAAACAAATACTAAGTTTTAATCGTGATTGATCTCGAGAGAAAGTGCCAGGAAAATATTTTTTCTAGTGGATCAAAAAGTGCATTTTTTTGTCCCCTGCGGGGAAAACAAAACCATTTTTTGACCCCCAAGTGAAAAAAAATCGTATGCAACTAGGAAGCACGCTAAAAAGAGCATTCGATAAATCCGAACGCACTTGCCGAATTTTGGACTGCTTCAAATTTCATTTATAAAAAAGGAAAATATTTTCGGAATATCGGAAAAAAACTTTCTGATTTGGGCAAAAGTTAAAAAAAAGAAAATAGTTTCTTAAAATCCGAACGACACTTTCAGAAATTCTGAAAATAAATGTTCGTTTTCAACTTTTCATAATATGTGATTGTTAATTTCTGATATTGAGAAAATTATCTCCGAAATATAGCAAATCTGTTTCTTATTTTCGGAATTCCGTCTTCGGATGCAACTAGAATACGTCTTTCGTATATTCCGAAAATAATTTTGTGATTTTCGGAACGACTTATTCAACACATTTGACAGTCACTTCCGAATTTTCGGAATTTCGTTTTCGGAGCAAAGCAGAACGCGACTTTCCGAAATTCAGATAGTGGTTTTCTGAATTTCACAATGTCACATTCTAAACATTTGAAAATCACATTCTACTTCATTAAATTATGATTTATGTAAAGTATATAAATTAATTATTTACTTACTAGCAATTAATGAAAATTTTAATTCTATTTATTCAATACTCATTGAATAAATATTTTGCTTAACGATTATATTTATTATTACCCAATGTTTGGTTAAACCTTGGTTCCTTTTGAATAAATAATTATTTTTAGAAAATGTAACATGTATTCCCTATCCCTGTCTCTAGGGCCTCCGAGTTCCCTCGCAGCGCCACAAGCTCCTGCTACGGTCTAGCCCGCGACAGTCCGCCGCTATGTGGCCAAAGCAAAGGCAGCGGAAGCACCGGTTCATTTCCTTTTTCCTGCGCACCCTACAGGATACTCCCCTGATCTTGATTTGGGCCGCCTTAAGAAGTTGTATGGCCCTCACCTCTTCTAAAAGCGCATACGCCTTTCTATTCCCTCTATAGGGTGTTTTGGTTAGGGAGACCCTGAACTCCATCTCCGGTCCTTGCTCGAAGAAGCCTCTTACAGCCTCCTCGGCGTCTTCGGCTTCAATGTTTGGTTCTAGATCGGCGATCCCGACCTCAATCTGGGGTATGAGATGACGGACCACCCGAATAGCTCCAATCGCCTCTTTAAATGTAGTGTCCAGCCAACTTCTGTCTTTTTGAGAACATTTCAGTTCCACTAGCAAGTCCTTGGATCGCGTCTCCCTTATTCCCTGGACAGTGGAGCCCAGTTCATCAGAGTTGACGCGTTTCTTGAGTTCACGCAAGATGGAAGCGTAGGTCATTCCCTCTGCCGGTTTTATGAGCACCGCTTCTGGACGCGCATGGCTGGGTCTCTCCGGCGTTCTGACATCCTTCTTCCTCTTCTTCTTCTGGAGGTTTTTCCTGAATAGAACCTCCACTCACTCCTCTCCTTTTTTGGAGGCTTTCGGCCTTTTCTCCACGGGTTTCTTTGCCGCAGCCGCCTCCGAACTCACAGTTGGCTCTCTCAGCCGCTTGCGCGTGTCCAGGTGGACCTCGGTGCCGGCTGTGACAGAGTTTGGCTACCCTCATCCACGACTCCCTTGTTTTTGTGGGGTCTTATCTCGTTAATCTTCTGGACAATCCTGCCTCTCAGGAGGTACTCGAAGGAATCGAGGTAATAATCAGTATCCTCCATATCCCTTCGCAACGCCTTTAGCTCCTTGAGCGCCTCCTGAATACCGTCCCTAATAGGGAGGTGCATGTTCTTCTTGGTCCTGGAGAAGCTAACCATCTTCTCCGGGGCCACCTCCCTTCCGTTTCTTTCATGGAGCCAGTTCTGGTAATACTTAACCTGAGACTTCTCGCTCTCAAACGGGTCAGGCGCCTTCTCCGTCATGTCTATTTTTCCGCCAAACATCTCTTCACACATACTTTTGTTTAAATTTGAGCTCTCCATTTTATTTCCACGATTAGCTAGGGAAGTATTTGGTCCGCCCCTGCAGAGCCCTGCATGCAGGGATAAGGCCTCAATACTCTAGGAGCTGGACTGGTTTCCTAGAGACACCGTGAAAGGCACCACTCCCTGGTGCCTATTTCATAAAGCCTACAAGTTACAATTTACAAGTTCAAGTCTGTAGTGAGAAAGAAACAGGAAAATTGTCGGTCTTTTTCTCTCTTGTATGTTACCTCGATAACTTAGACTTGTACTTGTAAGTTGTAACTTGTAGGCTTTATGAAATAGGCCCCTGGTGCCATGCAGCCCTCGTAACGGTAGTTAACACCTTGGCTTGGGGATTATTCCTTCGGGAAAATCCCTGGATCATTGTCCGCGACTGCTTATTTAGTTTCGTATCTGTATTTGGCAGTAACCCTCTGTACAGGGCCCCTCTATCCGCAATTCGAGGACGCGCCCGGTGGCCTATTCTAAGGTCCACTGATCAGTTTTTGAGAAAACCAATGCAGGACCGGAAAAAAAAGAAAATAATAATTTCAATAATAATAAATTCATTAAATAATAAAATTCATTTATTGATTTGAAAGAAGAATAAATTCATCAATCCAATCAGTTTTGGTAGATTTTATTTAAATGTTCGAGCTTTTATCATATAGGAAAGAATTTGTTCTTATTATTATCTTTGCTGTAAATGTACTTTTTTAGCTCTTTTTTTTTCGGCGAGGAGGAAAAATGGCAAAATCTTTTATAGACGTTGTACAGGACTCTCCTAGGACGGGTCTAGGCATACCCGTTAAAACCAAAAACCCTCTCTCTCGAACCAATACGCCACCCGCGGAACCGCCTTTCAGCTTTAAACTTCACGGGTGGTTGGTTCCGGCTTAAAGTCACGTACGACTCTTCCGTCATCCGTTCGCCCAGGACTCCCATCCGCAGCCACACGCCCGTTAGGCAGACCGACTAGCCGCGCCAGCCAGGGGAGGAATAAAGCGATTCCTCCACCGACTTTTTTAGCTCTTGAAAAGGACTCAATACTAGAGTCGAAAGCTCGAGGATTTAAATATTAAATCTACAAAAAACTGATCAGATTGATGAATTTATTCTTCTTTAAAATCTTCAAAATCTACCGATCGTATTCATTATCTGACATAATTCATTTATCTTTTCGGTAATAGTATCAGGGACGAAACAGCAATAAGTATGACTATTGATAAAATTATATGGTCTTTACTTTATTAACTCGCAGAGAATGCGTCGCTAGCTTAGGCGGTATCATTATAGTAATAGGTAGCGAGGTAGGCTCAGAAGTATAGGTACCAGGTTTCGAATCACCCCTTAGGTAGTTTTAAAATATAAAATTATGACTAAAAATTGATTCTAATCCCATATATTCCACTGACCATAGATGCACGAGAAAAACCACCATACTTTCAATAAACATTTGCTTTTTTTGCTTTTTATAGAAATTAAAAAATTATAACGCTCTTTTTAGCATTAGAAAAAAGTTTATTTTACTTGTGTGATTTTTGCCATCGCTTCGCTCGGGCATGAAACTTCACACTCGCAAAATAAACTTTTTTCCCCCTAGTTGCATAATATAATATTTTATCAAACTAATAATTACTGCGAGGACACAAACAAAATTTCAACTTTTAACGATCAAAATCCCTGGAGTTGTTGATATGTAGCCTCGAACTGTTGGAAGTCGATCCATTTTGGTTTGCAATAAAAAGTAAAAGAAAAAACTGCAACTGAATCGACAAATTATTCCAAACCGACAAACTTTTCCCGGCGAAATTATTCGAGTGAGCGAGGAAATAATGTCCATCGATCTTCCGGGTAAAAGTGACCGCGGTCATCCCTCCATCCATGCTACCCTTCACAGTTTTAATAAATACTCGTGAACTCTACCCCCTCCCCCCCTGCCGCCACTCCCGCCCCCTCTCTCTTTATATACATTACTCACTCCACAACTGTTTCTTTCTCTCTCGTTGTTTCTTCCCCCTTGCCCCTCGTTCTTTTTTTTATTCACTTCTTTCTCTGGTGAAGTAGAAATTAGCCCTTTGTTACACATTTCACAATCGTAACGTCTGCTTAAACATGAACAAAATGAACAAAGTAAAAAGAACAATGTGAGTACAATTAGACTTGGCAGGAATCTATTCTTAACTTAGCGCGCTTGTTATTACTTTTTTTTATATATTGAAAGTTTCAATTTGTTTTGTTCTGTAGGAGAGAGCAATAGCGAGAGTTTAATTAAAAACATATGATATGGCTCTCATTGAAAAAAGTCAAAGTTTTCAAAATAAATTCGTATTGGAATGAAATTTGTCCAAATTATATAATTCTATAAAGTCGTTGGAATCAAAAGTTTCCAATTTCCGAAATTTAGTAAAATTAACTTTACGAAAGACGTAAGCTTTTAGAGCATTTATAAAATTGTATTATTTTTATTTTATTTAAAAATAAATTTTTTTTAAAAATTGCTAAGAAGCAATAGTTCGGATAAATTTTATCATAAAAAACATTATTAAAAGTATTATTTTTGTAAGTTACAAACTTGTTTATTTATTTATTATTGGCACGATAACTACTTTAAGGCTACAGGCCATGAAGGTCACGTAACTAATGTAGTCCCTGACTATCGATTTTTTCCTACATACAATATATAAAATTTTAAATCAAAATAAATCGGTCAAAATTTAGGAAATGATAAATAATATCATATGGAAGGAATATGGGAAGGCATAATGTTTTAAAATGAAAATTTTTGAAAATGTTATCAAGGGGATCCGCCACCTTTAATATTTTTATTTTTTGAGTTTAGACCTTCCATACAATATTTTTTTCATGTTTAGTAACTTTATTTAGAAAGGGTTCTGATTTCTTTTTAAATTCCAGCACTTTAATGTATTTTTGAACTAAAAATTTTGAGTTCTTTTTGACATTTTTTTACTTTGAATAACTTTATGTTTTTTTAACCAACTGTCATGATTCTTTTTTTATTTTGCTCCATACAATGTGTAGCAACTTTTTGGGCATGGAAAATAGTAACATGACTAAAAGAAAGTTAGAAATAAAAAAAAATATCCCAAAATTTTATTTGTAACTTTTTTTTCAGTCATGTCACCTTATTTTCCATACCCAAAAACTTTAAGTTAAATTTCAAATTTAAAAATACATAAAGGCGATGGAATTATTAAAAAAAAACCAAAACCTTTATAAATAAAGGTTCTGAAGGTAAAAAAATTATATGGAAGGTCTAAACTCAAAAAATAATAATATTGAAGATGTCGGGAATACAAATTTGCTAAAATTACCTATTTTCATCAACATTTTTTTATATCATTATGAATATTCAAGACATAACAGACTTGTCTCAGTCATTTTTGATTAGTTTTCCAACATTTCAAGACAATACTTCATTCTCCTTAGAAGTTTAGTCACAGAACTGTAATTGCCAATAACACTCAAGTTTTATATTTTAGAATAAAAAAATTTCAGAATTTTTACTAAAATTAAGTTACCAGATGTTCCTTATCCTCTTCTGATACATTTACCAAATTTCGAGCAAGATATTTTATAAACAAAAAAAGTTATCCTACATGGTTGGATTAACATATAATTTCTGTCACGTGACCTGCTTGGCCCATGGCCTTAAGAATTTCTTTATAATGAAAAGCTGAAGATTTTCTTGCTCCTTTAGTGGCTGGTTTAGTTAGAGGTAAACATCACAAAAATGCTTGTAACGTTTCAGATAAGCCGATTTGCGTGCCGGACCAGAAGCGGATCTACGGTGTGGCTCGGCACGAAGACGCCAAGATCGTTTGCAAGGTGGAGGCATATCCGCCACCCGACAGCTTCCGGTGGGCTTTCAACAACACCGAGGAGATGGTGGACGTACCTCAAGCACGATACAAAGACTCAACACGTCACACCCAAAGCGTTCTCACCTACAGACCCGTCAACGAAATGGACTATGGAACCGTTCTTTGCTGGGCCAGCAATACTCCAGGACAACAAAAGAACGCTTGCATATTTCATATCATTCCTGTCGGTACGTCTGCATCCACATATTTGCACTTTTTACCAACTGAATATTGACATACAAATATTATACCAACAATTTCTGGGCGCAATAAATTTCTGGCAAATGAAAATTCCATGTTGTAGCGAATCGAATAAGGTTCAAGCTTTCATATTTTATGAGAATAATAAAATCCCACATATGTAACAACTGGTTATCGAACCTCATCTAGAAACACAATAAAATACGATTCAGTGGACGCCTATTAAATTAATTTCTGAATTTAATATTTGCTTTTAGTCCTTTAATTTTCATTTTCATTAGATCCATTTTGAAAATATAATTATACAAACGTACGAATTTATTCGAACCATTGTAAAAGTCTATTAAATTCTTTCTCTTCAGATGATTGTTTATATTGGATTTTTTTAGTCAGATCTAAATTGAAAATTTGAAAATAATTAAGTGTCTCGATCTTGAAATGGTTGCAGGAAAGCCTGATCCCCTACACAATTGTACGCTGACGAATCAAACAACCGTTTCACTCTCAGTGGAGTGTATCGCTGGATTTGATGGCGGACAAGTACAAAGTTTCATTTTGGAATTGTATGACCAACATACAGGTCTTCTCCAGGCAAACGTTACTGCGAGAGAGAATGCAGCATTCACAGTCAAAGACCTGGAACCAGGAAAAGTTTTGAATATGGTTCTATATGCAGTAAATGGCAAAGGCAGAAGCGAACCCACACTCCTTGAGGGATTCACTCTCAAAGTTGCTGAAAAGCAAACTGGTAAGTGATGTTTCTTAATAAAACAAAAATCAAATATAGAACCCAAATAATTTCCTCTTATTTTATTTTGCGTTATTTGAAGTTTCAATACTTTCGAAGTCTAATTTACAAATTAATCTTTTGAAATTTCTATTGGCTTGGCAACAAAGTCATTTCGCTTTTTTCCGCTAGATGACTATAGTCGTTCGAAGTCGTTTTTCTCCAGTGCAAACTTCAAACCGTATATGGTGTTTGACAGCTGACGTTTCATAGATTATTCAATAAAGAAAAGTTTCAAGTTTTGTTGTTTATTTATTGTTTTGCATTGATTTGAAATGGAGATTCCAGACGGTCATTTTCGTCAATTTTACTTTATTACTTCCGAAAAGGTAAAAACGCAGTGCAAGCTCGGAATAAGTTGTATGATGTTCAGGCTGAAAAATCATTAAGGGGGGAACCTGGTTTAGAACGCCGAAAATTGCATGATATTCGGCACAGTTTTTTAGGCTGCCTAATTTATGAAATGTTTCAAGTACTGTTGAAATAGGTCATAGATACACAAATCTTGCAGAAAAAATTTATTTTAATTTTATTCGATAATTTATTTTCAATAAATTTTATTCGACCTGGGCTCGATACCCAGCGGAGTGAAAGCGTTCCTTTTTTCACAGAAAAATTTATTCGATAATGTTTAGCAATAAAAATTCGTATTTGTTTGAGGCACTACTCGCTTGAAGATTTTCCACTCATTTTATGAGTGTTTAAAAAAAAATTCGCGTTTTACTGACGAAATTTTGAGATAATTAACAAAAAATAGTTATTAAAAAAAAAAATTTTATGTGATTTTTTAGGTTCTCATAGAAGCTTACACTTTCAGCTCTAAAAAGAACTGTCACTTATAAAAATGAGGCAATTACAACATTCTTAATCGTGTACACAGTGCAGGAAAATGCTGTTTCGAGAAAATCGCGTTCAAAGTTTTTTCCAAGAGTTATCTGTCTCCTGAGCGCACGGTCTCTCAGAGGCCATATCTGCGAAACGATTTGGAATTTGACTCTGAAATTTTGGAGACATATTTCTGAATATATTTCTAATCGAATGAGATGACTTTCAAAAAATTGACTTTTTTACCCTCTAAACCAGGTTCCCCCCTTAACAGAACTCCAGTGCCAGAATTGGTTTGCTCGTTTTCGTTCCGAAGATTTTGACCACAAAGATGCACTACGCTCTGCACGTCCACCTGAAGTTGACGACGACAAAATAAAAGCAATGATAAAAAATAACCGGCGTATTACGACACGAGAGATCGCAGAGAAGCTTAACATATCACATACATGCGTTGAAAGACATTTAAAACAACTTGGTTACGTTAATAAGCTCGATATTTGAGTTCCTCACAAATTGAACGAAATTCAACTCACCAAACGAACTCCCATTTGCGATTCACTGCTGAAACGTAACGAAAACGATCCATTTTTAAAGCGAATCATAACGGGCGATGAAAAATGGGTTGTTTACGATAACTTCGTACAAAAAAAGATTATGGAGCAAGCGAGATGAGCCTGCACAATCGACAGCAAACGCCGATATTCATCAAAAGAAGGTTATGCTAAGTGTTTGTTATGATTTCAAAGGTATTGTTTATTTTGAGCTGCTTCCAAGGAATCAAACTATCAATTCGAATGTCTTCTATCGCCAGCTAATGAAATTGGGCAAAGAAATCAAGGAAAAGTGTCCAGAACTGCAGTGGAGTAGTTACCGGGGGTGTTGCAGGTGGCAATCACCGGGGCCCCTTAACTCAGGGGCCCCCAAATTTTTCACCTGGACCCCGTAAGGTGAAGCTACGCCACTGCAGAACTGGCAACTCGTAAAGGCGTCATCTTCCACCAAGAAAAGGCCAGAGTACATACATCTTTGGTCACTCGCAAAAAATTATTGGAGTTAGGCTGGGAAGTGATGCCTTATCAACCGTATAGTCCTGACCTTACACCATCTGATTATCATTTAATCCGTTCATTTTAAAACCATTTGAATGGAAAAACATTCGATTCAAACAATATAGTCAATACATAGTTGATTAATTTTTGTTATTTGTATTAATAAACTTGCTTTGAAAATCATGAAAAAAAAACGAAATGACTTTGTTGCAATAGTAATCTGATGGTGCAAGGTCAGGGCTATATGGTGGATGTAACATCACTTCCCAACGAAGCTTTAATAATTTTTGACGAGTGGCTAAAGATCTGTGTGGTGTAGCGTTGTCATGGTGAAAAATTACACCTTTACGATTCACCAATTCTGGCCGTTTTTCTTTGACCGCTGCGTTCAATTTGATTAGCTGACGACAGTAGACATCCGAATCAATCGCTTGATTCCTTTCAAGCAGCCCAAAAAATACCACACCCTTCCAATCCCACCAGAAAGCATAATCTTTTTTTGATGCAATTCAGCTTTCGACGTTGCGTTTGGTGGTTCATCACGCTTGGTCCATGATCGTTTTCAAACGACGTTATTCTAAACAATCCATTTTTCATCACCAGTGATAATTCTTTCAAAAAAAGGATCGAATTTATTGCGTTTAAGATGTAAATCACAAGCGTTGATGCGTTTTGTTGAATTAATTTCTTCCAATTCATGTAGAATCCAAATATCAAGTTTTTCAACGAGTCCAAAACGTTGTATGTGACGCTCGATTGTTGATTTTGGCATTTTTAACATTTCTTAAATCTCTCGCATAGTTACATGACGATCCGATTCGATTATGGCTTTGATTTGGTCATCATCAACTTCATTTGTCCGACCTGAACGTTGCTCATTTTTGAGTGAAAAATCCCTAGAACGGAATTTATCAAACCAATTTCGACACTTTCTGTCTTTTAAGGCTTCCTTACCATACACATCAGGTAATTTTTAAGCAGTCTGTGCTGCGTTCTTTCCTTTACGGAAATAAAAAAGCAGAATATGATAAAGATGCTCGTTTTTACACTCCATCTTAAAGTTGATCCCAAACTAACAATTGTGAATGAAATTACGCGCAATTTATTTGTAAAGCAAGCTAAAAGTGACAGCTAACAAATGCCAGAAGAAAAAATCATGACATTGACAGAAGTCATTCAAAAAGAATCTAGGATAACCCAATACTTTCCTGGTTTTCATCTCACATAGTTCAATGTCCATCGGTTCAGAGGAAAAATAGAATAAACGGGACGGTAGATTTCCAATCCTATTTGTCGACGCACATTGCATCCGACGACGCGTATCGCCAAATTTACGAGTGAAATTGCTTTTATTCGTTTCTCAACCGAAAAGTCGAGGGTGTCATTCCAAAAATCGATTTTTCCACTCTACTCATTATAAAAGAAACGTTAATCAAATGTTTTTCTCTATTCGTTTATACGTTAAGGCTTTACTTTTCTTTTGTAATTTTTGTTTTCATCTTCTTATATTTTGGTCTACGCTATCTAATGTATCAAATTTATAAAGTCGGTTTTCCTGACAGAAATTTTCTCATCGTTTTTTCTCCTAACTTTATTCTGTTTTATGCTCTGATTTCCATGAGAGGAATTAGAAATCTCGTTAAAGGTCTGAGTGCGATAGTTAGTGATTCATAAAGAGAATTGTAGGTAAAAGAGAGAATCTACAGCTTGCGAATGGATTTAGTAAAAGGACGGCACTTTTATAAATAAGACCGTCACTAGCATTTAATGAATATCGGGTTTCAAAAGGATCCTGAATTCATCTCATCCTCTGTCGTATATATTCGTGTCGTTAATATGTAAGTGAAAAGCTTGTTCCCCTTAACGACACGGTCTAAAAAGTCAGCTCGTGTTTCATGGCATCAGATTCGGAGAACACTTTTGCATTACCGAGGTATCGAAAACTTCAGATAATTTAGATGTTTTAATAGTCCAATTTAAAGTGTAAGACAAAGTAAGGCATCTGGCGTTTTTATTACGAGACAAGATTTAAGGGGCTAGCCCACAAATAATGACCTTTTTTCATTAATTTTTTTTCGATAGTAGATTCTATTAGATAATTCTGGATTTTACACATATTGTAAAAGTTGTTTCGAAGTATACAAATTTTTTTTTTTATTGACATCCGGTGGCCATATTTTTTTTAGTACTCATGATTTCTCATCTGACACAAAAAATCCAATAAGTTCCTTAAAGAGTAGAAGCCTGGGTATCGCATGAACCTCAATCATCAAAAAATATTAACAAATAAACAAATAGTACATTTTAAATTTTTTACTGGTTTTTGACAGATTTTTACAACATAAATTGTTTAAAAATTTTGTTAAATGTGAATGAAGAATTATGATCGAGGTTCATAAGATAGTTATGTATCTTATGAACATTTCTGCATTTGAGACAAATCGGCTCAGTAGATCGGCTGGAATCTTGGGCACCAGCTTAAAAAAAAATGTTCCAAGAAAAAGGCATTTAAAGGTTTCGAACGCATCGGACTGTATTGCAGCGGTTGCTAAAAGCGGCTTAAAAAGTGCTTTCCCTTTTGAACTTCATCATAATTTTGTACTTTCCATAATTCTGAGACAATAGGGAATTATTCAAGCGAGAAATTTTTGTTTTTCGATTTTAAAAAAATCCAGGGGTGGCTTAACCTCTTAAGAAAATAACGTTAAATTTCTGTTTTATCTTCTAAGAAAAACTTGTTAAACATTTTCTATATAAAAATCTTTAAAAGTTAATGAACTTAATTTATAAATTACATTTTTCATCCAATGTTATAAAAATAATTCCTTTTTAACATCAAGTATGGGTTTTAATTCGAGAGGACACTTGAATCGTTAAAAGCAAATTCACCTCGATTCATTGCTTTTTCCACTCATTCGACATTTTTCTATAATTTAATTCAAAGCATTTGAAAGGAAAGTCTTTGAGATCGGTAGAATAGACAAATGGCAATGTGAGATAAAAAAACCTCTGGAATATTTACGCTTCGATGAAAAATTAACATCACAACCTTTCGAGTATTAATTAAAAGAATATTTTACTCAGAAATTCGAAAGAAAAGTAAAGAGAAATAAAAAAGTAGAGTAAAAACGGTTCTGTTAGAAATATATTAATAAAGTCTTTGAGTAAAGAAATTCTTGCACGAGAGCAGTACGCGTTTTGTTCACAGGCACACCTGTGCCCTTTGAGATAACACCATTACTTGGAGTCCTCATCGGGGTCGTAACCGCGCTCCTTTTGGTCACCGTCACGATACTGGCTGCCCTCAAAGTCAGGAGTGAGAGACGGGCTCAAAGACCTGGAGACCTGCCTCTTAAAAAGGCTACTGTGCCAAGCTCTGAGGACCTCTACGATGCTGACGACAGAAATCCAGACGTCATTCCAACTAACAAAGGTGAGAAAAGAAAAATTTTCAAAGCATTAAAATTCCTGGGGTGATTTTTTTAAAAAGAAACATCTATAAAATTTGACTTGCCCCTGTTTTATCTCCAACTTAATTTCAGTGTTAAAATTATTTGATACGTAATGGTTTTTAAAATTGAATTTCGTGATTGATATTGTTAGGAAAATAAATGGAGTTTTTAAATAAAAAATAGAGTTTCTCAATGATAAAATATTTATTTTGTAATGATAGAATTTGTTATTTTTGTTTATAGATTCAGATTATCAGCTTACCGGATCTACAGCGGGAACTCCATTAGCCACTCAAAATACTCCAGATGGGCTTCCACCAACTTCCCTCCCAGTCCAACAGGCAAATCACCTTCAGAGTTTGCCTACTTATACGCACAACAACGAATATAATAATTATCCAACGTTGCCGGTAAGTAAAATTAAGTTTTGGTTTGAAGTAATCAAAAGTAAAACTTGGCAGTGTCAAGCTACTTTTTTATTTTCAAATGAGTTGACCATTATTGATGACTTTTAGATCCAGAAATCCTAGAATTTAGATTTAAGTCAGTTTGGCAAACACAAGTGAATTTAATACTCAAATCGATCCAGGAACATATTAAGAGGAATCTTGCGAAAATCCGACAGTTTCCATTTCCGATTCTTCGCTTGAACTTCAAACTCCATTCCCAATGCCACTTATCCATTTTTATTCAATGACTCGAACGAAGTGCAATATCATCAGGCGACGAAAGGGGAAGTGCAGATTACCAAGTCGTCGTCCTCTAAAGTTTCTGGAATAATATGGGATGGTGGAATTGAAGAAGGAAAACAGGAGGAATAGAAAACTGTTCTAAATAATAGTATTCACTAGAAGTAGAATACCGTACACCTTTTCCACAAACTTTCCCTCTGCTATGGCTCAAGTTTTACCTTCATTTGAGGCACAATCTCACGCTCTTCCCACATTCATTGCGTCTCTTATCTGGTGTCTTCCCTCTCCTTACCTTACTTTTCCTTCCACCTTCGTTATCCATCTCAACGTCTCTGAAAACTTTGCTTACGATTTCGTTGGGTTCAATTTATCTCCGTGAGCGATAGAGGTCCAGGATTCTGTGGTTAAGTACCATTCGTGACGGTAGAAGGAAACTTTCTTCAGATCGAATGCGATTTTCATTTGCTTCATTATGATGATTACCAAGATTATAACTTTACGTTACAATTTATATTTTCGAGCAAAGACTTAAGGCTGGAATTCAATTATAAAAGTAAGAAACAAGTGTTTCATGAATTATAATACGAATATTAGATCTCAAGTTTTGAATAATTTCGAAAGAATATAGGTCAGAGTGCTCCTTATTTTTTAATTTATTCTCTTCCCACTCAAGAAGTCCGTTACAGTCACTGGAAAAATTATGCGTAACGAATTTAACCCTCTGCCTACCCAGATGACGGTTATCGTCAATAATCGTCAGATGAGGCATATGGAGAGGGAATAACCAATGTGATCACTCATTTAGATGAATAGCTGTGTATTTACGAATTCAAATGAGTTCGAAGTTATTAGTGCTGCAACACAAAACTATATGAACTGCAGAGATCCCCCTCTATTGAAGTTTTTGAAATAATAATTTTATTACTCTTCTTATACTCTAAAAATCATTTATCAGGAGTGAAATGAATTAATATCATCTGAACAAATTTTACCCGGACTGGTTAAAAAAAAAAAAACATTTTTATGTACACTACCGTCAGAAATTGTGCGCACGGTGCTTATGAGCGCTACTTAAAATCACTACTTACTTCGAACCACGATATCTCAGTGAAAAAAAAGAGATAGGGCATTTAAAAAAAAACTGTTGTAAATCTTATGAAATTCCACGCCTAGTGATGCTCAAAAAATATTTTTTTAAAGTTCTAAAAATAATACAGCACGTGAGGAGTTAAACAAAGATTCAAGATTTTTTCAAATTATCTACCTCAACTTCAACTTTTAGCCTAACCTAGGGAAATTATTTCCAAAATCTGAAAATTATACAACATAGAGTCTAAAATCTTATCTTTAATTTAAGCCAAGAAAACTTCAAAAGTATTCATGGGTACCCGAGATATGATTAAAAATGTTCAATCGTATCTGAGTTGAATTTTAATCGACGATCACGGTTCTCGGCCGGTTTGTTGTTCCAGTAGACGTGGAATTTCATAAGTTTCCCAACTCTTTTTTAAAAAATGCCCTTTCTCTTTCTTTCACCGAGATATCGCGGTTCAAAGTCAGCAGTGATTTTTAATAGCGCTCACCAGCACCGTGCGCACAATTTCCGACGGTAGTGTATTTTAATACAAATCTTTATTATCGACTTCAAAATAGGCTCGTCTTGAGCCAATAGAAGCATGCCAACGGTTAATCCAATTTTCCATACACTTCTTAAAGGCCTCGGCCGGTATGGCCTTTAGTTCATTCAGCGAATTTCTTTTTATGGCCTCAATCGACACATGATGCGTCCCCTGAAGCGGATATTTGAGCTTTGGAAACAGGAAAAAGTCACAGGTCGACAAATCTGGGGAATACGGTGGCTGAACAATGATTTTTGTTTCGTGTTTAGCCAAAAATTCAGTCACTATCGACGTTCTTTTTGCAAAAAATTCAGATCTTTCGATACGAGTCTGGCGGTGACGCGCTTCATATCCAAAACATGAACCACAATGTATTGAGTCGATCAATAAGAGATGTTGAGAGCCTTTGCTACCTCTCTAATGCCAACACGACGATTTTCGAGCACAATTTTTTTCATTTTTTCGTTTTTATCGTCGTTAAGAGAGGTGGATAGACGACTCGCATGAGGCAAGTTTTCTACGACCTCACGACCCTCACTGAATGCTTCACACCACTCAAATACTTGCTTTCTGGATAGAGTAGATTCCCCGAAACACTTCTGCAACATTTTCAATGATTCCGTAGCCGTAATTCCATTGGAAACACAAAATTTCAAGCAAACTCGTTGTTCAATTTTTTTCCATGGTAAAAATCGCCAGACAAACTATTCGTGTCATAAACCAATGGCTGTCAAACACACACTAATGGACGTCTCCCGCTCAAACTTCACACGACTGTCAAAGAAGGTATTACCAACATAGAAAAAAACTTGTTACCGTTTCGGTTTACGCGCGCGGTTTAACTGCACCAGTCCGGGTCAAATTTAATGAGATATCTTCAATAAAGTGATATTCTCATGAACAAGATTGAATTATGTGGTAAGTAAATCAACATGTGCAGCACAAACAAAAAATGGAATCGAGAAAGAAAGTTTTGAATGCCTTCTAATGCGTAGAAATTAAAATGCATTAAGAAGTTACATTCATGATTGCGTTTGTTTCCAGATCTTGACATTTTAATGCTATTCAATGCCTACCTTCTTATTGGGTGCAGCATAACCTAAAAATACAATATCATATTGGATGAAATAGATTTTAGAAGTAAAGTTTTTGATAGGCGACTTGAAACATAAATTAAACGAAAAATACTACTTTATTGATTATTTGTGGAAGAAATGAACCCTGGCAGTCCATTTGCGGAACGTCTCCACCGTTAGAGTTGACCTTTAGTTGGAGTGAGACACAACTACTTTCGTCTTATTTTAACCAATAGTCTATCCTGACGGTAGAGACATGGCAATTGATAATGTTTTTTATGCTCCTTTATTCATATTATTACGAGGTCAGCGAATGGTTACTGAACGGTCAGTGAATTTGCTAATACAATAGACCTTTTCATTTAAAAAGAAATGCTAGAGCGCATGTCAGACGACAATCAAATGTTTCGAGCACTTTTCGCAAGAGAAAAGAAGACAAAGATATTGCAAGTCTTTCCCCAGTGTGGCCGATGAATAAGAGTAGGAAGTTACTATCCTCGCTCTAGAAAGTCGCTAGATGTCACTAGCTAACTATGAAATGTAACCAGATTTGCCGCTAAATTTTGAATCGAGCAAACACCAGTTTATTGTCAATTATAGTTTAAAAAAAGAAAAGACCCTATTTGTGATTATAAGTAAAAACAAAATTCGTCGATTGAAATTCAAATCGCTAGCGGGAAACT
Source organism: Diplolepis rosae (assembly GCA_030998225.1). Lineage (NCBI taxonomy): Eukaryota > Metazoa > Arthropoda > Insecta > Hymenoptera > Diplolepididae > Diplolepis > Diplolepis rosae. The sequence continues at coordinate 3,736,690 of JAPYXD010000581.1, read as the reverse complement.
AAGCCCGCTGGAGAACCCTGATGGTTGATTAGTTCTATGCGATTTCGAGAATAGCACCCATGTGCACGAACTTTTATAGAACTAGTCCACCAGAGTTCGCCAGGGAGCTGAGTTTCTCGCTAGTGATTTGAATCTTCGTGGTAGTAAAAGAAGGAAAGCTATCAAAGATATATTGTTGTTGATAGTTGTTGATGATATGAAGCAATATGAAAACTAAGGTTTCAACTCTTTCGCAACTGAAATCAATTTACTGGTAACTTCTATTGCTTTATATGGTGAATTGCAATTTCAACAGTTCTAATTGATTACAATTAGAATTTTTTTTTGCTGGGTAATTTTTAAAAAGTAAAAGCTATAAAATTAACGTCAACTAAAACAATACTTGTTTACTTATTGCGGCTATTGTGTAACTCACGAAAATCTAACCTGTATATATGTGAATGACTAGCATTTTTATACTTAAAAATTGACTCCATTTCTTCCACAAGTAATCAATAAAGTATTATTTTTCGTCTAATGTATGTTTTAAGTCATCTATTAAAACATTTACTTCTGAAATCTATTTTATCCAATATGACATTCCATTTTTAGGTTATGCTGCACCCAATAAGTTGGTGGGCATTGCATAGCATTGAAGTGTCAAGATCTGGAAACAAACAGAATTAAGGTTGTAACTTGTTAATGCATTTTAATTACCTTTAATTAGTTTCTTTCTCGATTCCGTTTCTTTTCAGATTTTGACATTTTAATGCTATTCAATGTCCAACTTATTTCTGGCACATACTGGTTTTTACCACATAATACATGTTGCTCATGGAATTAGCGATTAATTGAGTTTCATCAAGGGGGTCTCCTTATCCAGAACCAAAAAAAAGTACTTTTTCTTAATTTTTTTTTTAAGCAGAAAATAAAAACACAGGTCAACGATTTTCCGCATATATTTAGGTACATATCTGAACTTGTAAAAATAGTTTTTTTATTTGAAAACGCCAAAAAGTCTCGGACTAATCGAAGATCCCGCGCAGCATCTCGCCACGGACAATTAAAATCGCGTACATGATATTGTCCAAAGTTTTCATCTGAAACACACATATATATTTTTTTTTAATCAGAATAGTCTTCCGCTTATAGTGAACCTAAAAAATTGTAAAAAAAAATTTGTTAATTGATCTTTTAAATTACTTTTCAAAAAAATAAAATTTTTCACCCTTTTTTTTGTTGAAAATCCGTTACATATAATGAAAATAAATACTGTATCATGTAAATTAAAGGTTCACTATAAGAGCATTTTAATTATCTACAAATAAAAAAAAAAGTTTATAATAATAGCTTTAATGGTTCTTTTTTAATCGTGCACGCAATTTTGAAAAATGTGGTTTCGAGAAAACGCGCTTTAAAGTTTTCAGACGGTGGAAAATCATCTTACGCGGAAGCCTCTGCTCGGAACTCTACCATAAAAACTATTCCGATATGGACTGTAAAATTTTGCGACAATATTCTCTGATAATAGTTCCATCGGTTGAAACAAAAAAAAAATTGATTTATGATACTAAAGCTCAAGTCAATTCTATAATATTGTAACATTTTCTCAAAATTACAAAATTTGTTTTTGATTTCAAATGAAAAAGGAAATTGAATTTACTTAAGGCTCTATCGGCCTTAAGGAACACATTCTCATCGTGACACTGGCGCTCTACGATCGATTTTTTTATTTTATTTGCATTAGAGCCACATTTGCATCAAAAATAAAAATTTGAGGGTTCGTAGGGCGCGCGTTTCGATCATCGCGCTTTGCGCTCCGAAATATGTGGATCTCACGCTTTGCGCTCAGTGTTCTATGTCCTTTACATATGAATTACTAAATTTGTCCCCAACATTTTTTTCATATTCCGCGTAGAGTTTTGTTCAGAAAGAGGTTTTTTTTATTTAATAATATTTTTCTTCATTAATCAAAAGATATAACTCCTATAAAAAATGTTCGATACCAGAGTTGTAGATATTTTTCAAATAAAAAATTTTGTTTCTAAACGTTTCTTCCAAATCTCGCATATTTTGGGAGGAAAATTGAATTTTTTATGTTTATGTAAGCGTTTTCGATAAATAAAATAAAAGATATTACTCTTATGAAAAAATAGTCAGAAGCTAGTTAGTAGATCTTTTTAAAACGAACAATTTCCTTTTCTAACATTTTTTTCATATCTCGCATAGATTTGGTGCAAAATAGAATTTTTCATTTTTCATAACGTTTTTTCACAATTAAAACGAAAATTACGTGTCTGGTCAAAAAGTCCTCTAAAGTAAATTTGTATTTCTTCTTGAACTGAAGAATTGTGTCCCAAGATTTTTCTCATATCTCGTATAGTTTTTTTGGAAACCAAAAGTTTTTATTTTCAATAACATTTTTTATTAATAAACAAAAAATGTAACTCCAATGAAAAAATGGTCACTAGAAAATTTGTAGATCTCTTTGAAATAAATAATTTTCTTCCTTAACCTTTTTCCCGTATATCGTATATTTTATCAGGTAAATGGAATTCTTGATTTCCACAAAAACGTTTTTTATGGATAAAACCAGAACCATACTCAAAAATGGTTGGTTAACTCCCTGAGTGGGGATATGCTTGGGCAGTCAGAGGGTTAATTGCTAATATAGGACTTAATATTTATTGCAACAATAGGAAACAGAGAATTGAATATCTTTTTTTGAATATTGGAATCTGTTTTGAATGTTCCAGTTGACTGGGGAGGTGACGTACGCAGAGCTATGCCTTACGAGACCCACAACGCTATCAACGGTCCCAGAGACAAAACTATCGAGCATGAATAGCGTCGGTGCTCTTGGGAACCTCTCGGGTTACGGAAGTGGCCTGGGAGTTATCGTAGGTGGAAAGCCTTACACCAAAGAGGCGACAGTATACGCTTGTATAGATCACAATGCAAGGCCGCCCAAGATCGACTTGGCTGGAGCACCCTTGACCGGGGGCACTCCAGTCAGATCGAATGTCCTTCAAGAATCTACCATTTCCGGGAAGCAACATCACCCTCGAGAGGTTGTCACAGTTCGCACGCCCTTGATCTCTACTCAGGAAAGCTGTGTATAGGGTCGGGATTCTGACGCGCTCAACGTCAATGAGTACTACGTCTGATACTCTCATCGAATCGATTGCGCGTCTTTAAAAAGAGCCTAAGTTCAAAGGCCTCAAGATTACTATTCCGGCAGAGTGAATTTTTTATAGACATTTTAGGAGTCCTCGAGACGCTGGAACGTCCTTGAGATAGCTGACGGAGCTGGTTGTCAAACTTATGCGTTGAAAGTCAACTTATGTCGAAACCAAATTCTATTCACTCATCCCTAATAGCAGGCCCGGCGGAACAGATCTATTCCGGGTGTGGAGTAAAAGTGGTGGGAGGAAGGATGTAATAGGTAGCGAGAGGGGCGACTACCCATTAATTTTTTTTAATTGTATGTTTTTTGTATCATAATGTTTGAGGCGCTTAGAGCAAAAGGAAAATAAGTATTGTTGTCATAGAAAAGTGATACATGAAAACAGTTGGAGCAAAAGGAAGACAAATTGTTTTCAGCGTTAAAGCGAAACAAAATAAAGTTGGAGCAAAAGAGAGACACATTTTTTTAGCGGCAGAGCGGAAAAAAATAAAGTTGGAGCAAAAGAGAGACAAATCTTTTTTAGCGGTAGAACGAAACAAAATAAAGTTTGAGGAAAAGAGTGACTTTATTTTGTTTCGATTTACCGCTAAAAAATATTTGTCTCTCTTTTGCTCCAAATTTATTTTCTTTCACTTTACCGCTGATAAAGATTTGTCTTCCTTTTGCTCCAACTGTTTTCATGTATCACTTTTCTATGACAACAATATTTACTTTCCTTTTGCTTTTTTTAATCGTATATTTTTTGCATCGTGATATTTGAGAAGCTTAGAGCAAATGGAAAGTAAATATTGTTGTCATAGAAAAGTGATACATGAAAACAGTTGGAGCAAAAGGAAGACAAATTTTTTTCAGCGTTAAAGCGAAACAATATAAAGTTGGAGCAAAAGAGAGACACATATTTTTTAGCGATAGAGCGAAACAAAATAAAGTCATTCTTTTCCTCAAACTTTATTTTGTTTCGTTCTACCGCTAAAAAAGATTTGTCTCTCTTTTTGCTCCAACTTTATTTTGTTTCGCTCTATCGCTAAAAAATATGTGTCTCTCTTTTGCTCCAACTTTATATTGTTTCGCTTTAACGCTGACAAAGATTTGTCTTCCTTTTGTTCCAACTGTTTTCATGTATCACTTTTCTATGACAACAATATTTACTTTCCTTTTGCTTTTTTTAATCGTATATTTTTTGCATCGTGATATTTGAGAAGCTTAGAGCAAATGGAAAGTAAATATTGTTGTCATAGAAAAGTGATACATGAAAACAGTTGGAGCAAAAGGAAGACAAATTTTTTTCAGCGTTAAAGCGAAACAATATAAAGTTGGAGCAAAAGAGAGACACATATTTTTTAGCGATAGAGCGAAACAAAATAAAGTTTGAGGAAAAGAGTGACTTCATTTTGTTTCGCTTTACCGCTAAAAAATATTTGTCTCTCTTTTGCTCCAAATTTATTTTCTTTCACTTTACCGCTGACAAAAATTTGTCTTCCTTTTGCTCCAACTGTTTTCATGTATCACTTTTCTATGACAACAATATTTACTTTCCGTTTGCTTTTTTTAATCCTATGTTTTTTCCATCATGATATTTGAGACGCTTAGAGCAAAAGGAAAGTAAATATTGTTGTCATAGAAAAGTGATACATGAAAAGAGTTGGAGCAAAAGGAAGACAAATTTTTGTCAGCGTTAAAGCAAAACAATATAAAGTTGGAGCAAAAGAGAGACACATTTTTTTTAGCGATAGAGCGAAAAAAAATAAAGTTGGAGCAAAAGAGAGACAAATCTTTTTTAGTGGTAGAGCGAAACAAAATAAAGTTGGAGCAAAAGAGAGACTTTATTTTTTTTTTGCTTTACCGCTAAAAAATATTTGTCTCTCTTTTGCTCCAACTTTATTTTGTTTCGCTTTACCGCTGAAAAAGATTTGTCTCTCTCTTTTGCTCCAACTTTATTTTGTTTCGCTTTACCGCTGAAAAAGATTTGTCTTCCTTTTGCTCCAACTGTTTTCATGTTTCACTTTACTATGACAACGATATTTACTTTCCTTTTGCTCTAAGCACCTTATTTGTTGTGTTAAGATTGGGTGCTCGTGTTTATTATCATAAATACGATATAGCTGTTGCTCCTCCAATTTTGATTTACGAGTAATGAAAAAATTATTTAAGATACACTTTTAGATAACGCAAAATGCTGGTTCGTTTAGAGTTTCGGGAAATGAAATCATCCATCATTTCTTCGTTGTCAATAGTCTCGACAATTTCAGAATACATGTGCAAAATTGCAATGTGATTGAGACGTTTTTGTAACATTCTTGATCTTAAATAATTTTTAGCCGCCTTAAAGCTGAAAAAGGCCTTTCATTTGAGCACGAAGATCCTGGAATCTCACATATATACAATTTTAAATGAAGTGACGTCACGCTGGTGATAATACGTACTCAGGGGTTTTCGAAGTCAAGAATTTCGAATTTTGCGTTTAAATCTTCAAAAACAATATGGCCGTTCAAAAATGGCGGGACGACTTTAAATAAAGGTACTTCACGCTCGCAAAAATAAGTACTTAAGGGTTTTCAGGGTCGAAAAATTCGAATTTGGGATTCAAGTTTTCAAAAACAAAATGGCCTATCTACAATAGTGGACCTTCTTTAAAGAAAGTTACACTACGCTCGTGAACATAAAAACTCAGGGTCTTTTTTGAAGATTTACTTTTTTTCAAAACAAAAAAATTCTTGATAAAGAAAGGTGCAAATAGTAGCAGCTATTTCTCGAATATTCATCATCAATAGACATTTATCCTTGAATTTAGTCAAGACTGTGACCAATGGTCACTAATAAGAAACTTTCGGTATGTTTTTTGAAACGTTTTTGGGCATGTAAACATTTATGACAAGAGCATTTTGACGTTGCCCATAATACATATTACGCATTAATATCGAACGAGCTACAAAAAAAAGTCAACATTTTTTCTGAAATTTATGAGCAAATTTTCAACGATTTAAAAATTTTGGGTTCGAGAAAGACGATTTCGGACGAAGTATGAAAAATTCCAGGTGTGAAGTACGAATTTTTGGGTGTGGAATTCGGTATACCCCCAATAGGTCCTCCGCCGGGACTGCTTGATAGAAAACTTTATGGAAGAGAATTTATGAAATTTACAATCGAGTATCTAGAGTTATTAAAGCTTGAATAAATATTCAGGAGCTGCTGATGAGTTTTAATTAATGAATAGGACAATAATCCTGAGTATTGATTTTAATTTGATTCTTGCAAATTACATTTATATTTTCTGGGAGAATTTGATATTAAAGTTGAATGCAGTTTTTTTTTTGGTGTTGAAGACAACAAGGTTGAGGCTCCGTCAAAAAATGAAGCCGGGTAAAGAAACTTTTTTCCACTAAAGGTCTTCTAGTGTACATAAGAAAATATTTGCATGGGAGTCAAATATGAATTAGGATAAATTCACGTGTACGTATTAGAAATGCGTGTGAATTTTGAATTTTGCGAGATCTGTGTGTATTATACCCGATATGTATCGAAGAAGTCGAATTTGATGCCTTCGATACGACAATGTATATAATGTAAATACAATCAACGAGATTAGATATATTCTATTGTGAGAGATGAAATGACTCCCCTCTGCATCTGTGAAGCATGCCAGGAGGGTTACAAATAACTAAAAATAAATTTGCCCCTGAGGTTAGTCGATTTCTCGCTTAAAATCTTATCTCCAGTTCAACTTTCCAAATTGCAAGAAAAATCAACCACAACTGTACAAATCAATTACAAACATAATCCAATTATAAACATCCATTTAAAACCCTAAAGTGAACAATTGAAAATTTTCACTAGTTAAAAGTGTGCCAATTTTTTTTTCACAAAATATTTTTTTTAAACTTATTCATAATTCGAAAATAAAATAAAATTCTTTTTTTTCATTTTCAAATCCTAGTTTAAAAGGAGAATGTCTGATGGAGTTAAGCAATAAGACAAAATATAAGAATACTTGACCTCTAAGATATATTCCGTTGTACAGCGATATTTTTTCAAAATGCATACTTGCGTAAGAATTGAGATTTTGAAAGCGCGGATAAACGAATGAATAAATTATAAAAGTGAATAATAGTATATGAAGAAAATATATATCTATACGAAAGAAGAGTTACAAATGCAAATACGAATACAAAATATATGGATACAGTTTTCCTTCTGTATATGTGTATGTGAATGTGTGTTTATGTATGTATATATGTTGAAGATCGATGGAGTGAAATTAATGAAAAAGAAAGTTGCAAAGAAAGGATAAGCCTTCGGGATATAGGGAGGGCGTTTTCATTTTTATTTCCGACGCAGGAGTTACGAGTCTGAAATTTTGTGTGCGGTCGTGAATATCCACAAGTTTTTTTGTCACATCCAGGTTCACTGAAATTTTAGGCACGTTTCTCGTCGACAATTGCGAATTTCGTTCTCGACATTCAGATCCACGTTCGTCAAATATTTCCATTGCGTATGAACTTAATCGCGCTAATTTTTAGCATCGCTCGTTACTCTGGATAAAAAGTCATCGCTAGGTTTTTGGCTAATGAAAATAATTCTGTGATATTAGAAATTTTACATTTTGTGATGACACTTTTTTGGCTTTTCTCGAATGAAATTACCGAAAAGGAATTTAGAATTATAAAGGGGGCGGGTCTCTAAGGCCGGTTTTTGGCCCAAAAAATTCGAAAAAATTCCTATAGTATCTACTAACAATAAGAAGTCAATTCCACCCTAAATGGACCACCCTGATCCCCCCTATTCACCCCGAGCACCCCTTAAAGAAATTAAAATTTCACCGCTTCTATGCAATGTTTTTAGGAAAAAACCCAATAAAAAAATCCAGAAAAATACATGTATATTTTTGGAGTCGCTGATTTCGAATCCGAGGTCCGTTGACCTTCAGAATATCAGATTGAAGGTCATTTGAAGGTCAAAATGCAAAAAATCCGATACAAAAATCCAGAAAAATACATACATGAGATTTTGGGGTCGCTGATTTCGAATCCGAGGTCCGCTGACCTCCATCATATCATTGAGCGGTTAAATAAACCCCTTCGGATTTAGCGTTCCCAAAAACTTATATATAAGTATTTTTTCCGGATTTTTTTATCCGGTTTTTTACATTCTGACCTTCAAATGACCCTAAATCTGAATAATGGAGGTCAACGGACCTTGGATTTGAAATCAGCGATCCCAAAAACCTATATATGTATTTTCCTGGATTTTTTTATTGTTTTTTTTTTCCAAAAACAGTGCATAGAACCGGTGAAGTTTTCATTTTTTAAGAGGTGCTCGGGGTGAATAGGGGGGATGAGGGTGGTCTGTTTAGGGTGGAACTGACTTTTTATTTTATGTAGATACTGTAGGAATTTTTTCGAATTTATTGGGCCAAATCTAAGTTGGTCAAAAACCGGCCTTAGGGACCCTCCCCCTTTGAATTATTGTACCCACATTATTTCTCAACTTATATTTGATTGAATGAAAAATTTAACGTATACCAAATTTTACTATTGTGAAAATATATATTTATCTTTTAAAGAAAGTAAACTAGGATAATCCGGTATTGCAACTCTGTTGAAACATATCAACCGTTTCTATTCATTTTACAGAGAAACTTCATTAATTCTCAATTGAAAAGTTCAAAGTAAACAAAAATACGTTTATTGAAATAATAGAAATCTACGAGAGTATTTAGAATTTTTTTTAATATTGCAAAACACAAAATCATTAAAACATGAGGAATTCTATCATTGCTCGATTTTTTCAACAGAGAACGTACTATGTTTTATATTTTATGGAATAAAACAATTAAGATTTGCAAATTCAACACGATCTTCGTAAAAAATAAATTAGCAATTTGAAACGCGTGGTAAGTTGTGAATGATACGAGTCGTTTTTTGACAATCTCCATATTTATTTCTAAAATGTCGAGTGTTTCGAGAAATTGAGACTGTCTAATAATTATTTTCTTGTCTCGTGAATGGATTCTCATGCGACATTTTATCGGGACCTAAGTCTCTCTTTTAAGAAAAAAATTTTGTATCAATATATTTATTGTTATTCAAGACTAAATCGTCTACAAGCACAAATACAAGGCAGCGGAGGTTTTTATTTTATATTTTGCAATAATTAAAAACAACCAAAGTTTAAAGCATTCAAACTTTTAGAGAATTAAATTTGAAGAAAATCAGAAGTTTTAAATCTCAGAAAGTAAAATACTGTCTCAGAAAAAAATAAAAACCTCTGATTCTGGTTTGGTATGTGATGTTATGCGAAAGACTCCTCGTCGTATGTAAAGTCCGATTTTGTTAAAGAGTGAATCTGAAAATTTGTGAAAGCTCATCGAGAGAAAGAATAAAAGGTAAAAACAGACGATGACCATATACGTGTATCTACAATAATTACAAAATCAAATAAAATATATATCTATATATAAATAAATAAATATGTATATATACACACATACATGAAGAAAAACATACGTCATCGCAATGTGAAATAAAGGTGTTGATATAAAAAGAGAACGAATACATTTTTAATTAATGTTTGCCTTAATTTTGTTAACCTAAATACCTATAAAATGTGTCCAAGTGCCTTAAACGAGTTCAGTTTGCTGACATGAAAAATTCTCGTTGTTCAAATGCAAAGAATCGAGTGCCTGGCCAATTTTATCGCCATAGCCTTTTCTTGCTTACAATGAACGCTGCAGAAAATTCGTGAAAGTTGGTTTAAGCGCATAGAAAGAGGGTTACCTATATGGCGAAACCAGACTATTCAGGCTACGTTAAGAACATTCTCGCGCGATTTTCCCCAACGATCACACAAAGCCACGTTTGCACCACAAAAGTGCATACGGAGAAACCAATTTCGCTTACAGCCGATCGTAAAACTTAGGTCATACAAGTTATATTTAATTTGTTTGATAAAGAAAATCAATTTTTCACACGAATCGCAGAAAAATGTTTGGTTCAACTTATTAGTTAATTTTATCACACCCAGCAATAGAGTTTGGGAAATACAATAATAATATATTTAATAAACGTAATTACAGTCCCTGGCGATATTATTATACTCACTTCGTTTTTGTAAGTCGCATAAAATCTCTTGATATTGGAAATACAGATATTAAAATTCTTCCCTGAAAATAACACAAAAGACGTCAAAATTATGCATAAAACGACCTCAGGATGAAGTGTCTTTGTCAATTTTCGAGAAAGATATTGTGAAAAAAGTCCAAATTCAATTTTATAATATTGTAATAAAGTGTGATCAAATTGGAGGTACTTTTTCCAATAGGGTTTTATTTACATGTCACGCGTGACTACTGTCAAACTAAATACACAATTTTATTCAGTTTTTATTGACATTTCATCATGGAAAGACTTACGCCTCAACAACGTTTACAAATCGTACAATTATATTACGAAAATGGACGCTTTGTGAAAAATGTTTATCGCGCGCTCAGGCCAATCTATGGTGTACATAATCGTCCTACCGAACGCACTATTCGGCATACCATCGGCAAACTCGAGAATAATTTAACATTATTGGATGATACTCGACCGATTAGACCACGTACAGCCCGAACTGTAGAGAATATTGCGGCTGTAAATGAGAGTTTTGCCGAAGACCCGGAAGAATCGATTCGGCGCCGATCTCAACAACTTGGCCTATCTTATGGCACTACTTGGGCGATTTTTGATGCCGGAAATTAAAACCCGTAATCTCCACGACATTTGGTTCCAACAAGACGGCGCTACATGTCATACAGCCCGTGATATCACACCTTTGGACTTTTATTTGTGGGGGTATGTAAAGTATAAATGTTTTGTGGATAAACCAGCTACTATTGAGACATTGGAAGCCAACATTACTGAAGTTATTAGCGAGATACCGACCGAAGTCCTCGAGCGAGTCATTCAAAATTGGTGTTTACGGATGGACGAATTAAAGCGGAGTTGAGGCCAACACTTGAAAGGGGTTATCTTTAAAAAATAAATGTCGTGAATTGTTCTACACAAAAATAAAAATGATTGTCCTATCAATTTGAATTTTCGTTGTTTTATTTCAATTTAAAATCCTATACCTCTAAATTGTTCACACTTTACATTATTCAATAAGTTTCCGGTTTGGCATATAGATGGCACCACTATTGTCAAATCCATATGATTTCTGGATAGTACTAACCACGAAGTATTATAAGGAGGCCGAAATCCATACATTCTAGTTTGTCGCAGTGAATGTACACTAAGTGACAAGTTCGAAGAAATGCAACCAATTTTGAGTCTGAATCGCATGTGCACATCTTTAACTCTATCCTTTTCTCTTGGCAGAGAATCTTAAAGTGAGAAAAGTCTGACGTCACATTTTAGTTAGTGAGATTAAATACCGGCGTGCAATTTCTCATTTATTCATTGTTTTTGTTGTGTAATTTTCGTCCTGAGTGCTTCGCTTCGAAAGAAGATCCCTAGCGGACCCGGTTGAGAGAACGGTCATAGAATCCTCTGACCGTGGACTGACTGTTCTCTGACCATTCTCTGACATCACATTATTATGGCTAAGAACGATAAAAAAACATTTAAAACATTGCAATTATGATTCTGCGATCAAACTTGATTCAGCAGGTGTAGGAATAAATACAATAATTTTATTATTCAGAGATAAAAACTAGAAAAACATCGTATATCTGTCATTGAAGGCAGTGCAGTGGTTCACAATTGACGGAACGTCTCCACCGTGAAGGTTTACTATTGTTTGAGACGTGAACCACTGCACTGCCTTCAATGACAGGTACATGATGTTTTCCTAGTATTTATCGTTGAAAAATAAAATTATTGTATTTATTCCTACGCCTTCTATTCCAAATTTTGCCATGGAATCGTAATTGCAATGCCTTAAATGTTTTTTTATCGTTCTTAGCTATAGTAATGCGAGGTCAGAGAACAGTCAGAGAACGGTAAGAGTATTCTATGACCGTTCTCTCAATAGGGTCCGCTAAGGATGGTAAATACAGCATACAAACAATTAAATATTTCATCCAAATCTTTTAATTGCACCCAGTTATAACCTCAACTTTTAACTTTTATTTCTATTTACAATACTTCGTGATTTACACCAAGGTATATTTAAAAATTACTTACTCAATTTAACAGTATAGTTACTTTTGGCTTCGATGTTCACAATTTATTCATTTTTCAATTGAAGATTTTGCGAAACACTATTTAAGTATTTATATTCGTTGACATGTGACGTCAGACTTTTCTCACTTTGAGATTCTCTGCCAAGAGAAAAAGATAGATGTAAAGATGTGCGCATGCGATTCAGACTTAAAATTGGTTGCATTTCTTCGAGCTTGTCACTCAGTGTACATAGGGTTGCCAGATGGTTCGGGCGAAAAATTAGTACACTCAAACATCTTCGATATAAACCCTAAAAAATAAAAGGTCACAAACTTCACTCTCTTGCTCTATACACTAGCGCTCCTCGCGTCAAATTTACAAAATAAATCCAGAATTTGAATAGCGCGCGCGATTTTATAAAGTCGCGTTGAGTATTATGCTGAGACCCACAACCATATAACTGCGATTATAAAAAAACAAAAGATTTACCGCAAATAGTCAGCGTTCGTACTATTCTGTTAAGTAAAATCAACAGAACGTTATTTAGTATTTCTAAACCAACGAGTAGTTGTTATTAATATAAATTAGCTTACTAAACGGGAATAGTAGCATATACTCTAACAGTTCTCTCCGTGGCTGTTTGGAGCTGTTCAAGGGAAGTAAAAAGGATTTTCTGCGTTGGTATATGACAATGGATGAAACATAGATGGTCAAATTGAATGAATTAAGATTCGACTTGCTTCCTCACCCACCATATTCTCCAGATCTGTTCCCCAGCGACTACTGGCTCTTTGCTGACCTGAGAAAAATGCTGCAGGGAAAGAGATTTGGCTCCAATGAAAAAGTGATTGCCGAAACTGAGGCCTATTTTGGAAGCAAAGACGAATCATCCTACAAAAAAGGTATCGAAAAGTTAGAGAAGCGTTGTAATGAATGTATTACGCTTGAAGGAAACTACGAGGTCTGCCCGGAAAGTATCAGGCCTGACTTTATATCTCCGCGCTGGCGTTATTCTTCATCATCGGGCGGGTGGCATCCTTCAAAGTAAGCCCCACTTTATTGAATAACACGGTTCCAGCGATGTTTCCACTTCTCGAAACAGTTCTGGAACTCACTTCTAGGGATGGCGTCAACCGTCGTTTTGTCATCGAATCGCTGTCCTTTGAGTGGTTTTTTGAGTTTTGGAAACAGCCAAAAGTCACAGGAGGCTATGTCGGGACTGTACGGAGGTTGTTGAAGCAATAGACCAAGCAACTGGGAATTTGTTATGGCATTATTTATTTCAGAAAACGGACTGCGCCATCAGAAGAGAGGTTGGTCATAGAGTAATTGTGTCATGTTTTGGACAACGAAATATGATTTATAAATTTGTTATTAACATTTAAGACAAAAAAATCGCACTTTTTTTAGTTTTTTGTTTCTAACATTAAAGGTAATTATCCAATATTAATGACATTAATTAAAAAGTTGTAGAAAATTGAATTGCGAACAAAATGAGTAGCCGTTTGATCTGATTGGATAATTAGAAGCGGAGAAAATTCGGAAAAATCGGGAAATTGAGCTTTTGTTAAACAAATTAATATCTCAGTTAATTTTTAACTTTTCACGTTGAGGTTTGGTGGAAAAGTAACCGACTTTATGCTCTTCAAATGAATAAAAAAAAGAACACTTTAAGATAATACGTTTCCGCGCTATTGACACTTTAATTTATTTCATGCGTTAATTGTAAAATGTCTGCTTGCCGCAGAGGTGGTCCGATTTTTATTTTGAAAACGGCGTTTAAAAATATAAATCAAGCACAACAGAACATCAATCTTGATTTTTCGCTAAAATGTCGCAAAGTTTATTAAAAAAAGGTCTAAACATGGCTCTGAATGCTTGAAAACAGCAAAGTGACAGTGGTGGGGGGAGAAGATGAGTAGGCTCACTGTGTCACTTTGCTGCGTTCAAGCGTTCAGAGCCATGTTTGGACCTTTTTTTAATAAACTATGCGACATTTTAGCGAAAAATCAAGATTGATGTTCTGTTGTGCTTGATTTATATTTTTAAACGCCGTTTTCAAAATAAAAATCGGACCACCTCTGCGGCAAGCAGACATTTTACAATTAACGCATGAAATAAATTAAAGTGTCAATAGCGCGGAAACGTATTATCTTAAAGTGTTCTTTTTTTTATTCATTTGAAGAGCATAAAGTCGGTTACTTTTCCACCAAACCTCAACGTGAAAAGTTAAAAATTAACTGAGATATTAATTTGTTTAACAAAAGCTCAATTTCCCGATTTTTCCGAATTTTCTCCGCTTCTAATTATCCAATCAGATCAAACGGCTACTCATTTTGTTCGCAATTCAATTTTCTACAACTTTTTAATTAATGTCATTAATATTGGATAATTACCTTTAATGTTAGAAACAAAAAACTAAAAAAAGTGCGATTTTTTTGTCTTAAATGTTAATAACAAATTTATAAATCATATTTCGTTGTCCAAAACATGACACAATTACTCTATGACCAACCTCTCTTCTGATGGCGCAGTCCGTTTTCTGAAATAAATAATGTCATAAATCATTCATAACAAATTCCCTGTTGCTTGGTCTGCAATGCGATCAGGCCGTGCAAACCTAATGGAAAGGTGGTGGACCGCTAGCAACTAGCGCCGCTTATATCGCTGCACATGAACTACCATTATGTGTGCACGTGTTAGTGCATATACATGCATACGTAGGTTCTTTAAATGTGTTACAGAGAATATATTCAAATATAATTAAAAGGAAACTGAAGATTTAACGCAAAATTGTGAAATATAATTCAAGAGTGAGAAATTAATAACAACTCACTTTTGAATTACATTTTCACAATTTTTCCTTAAATCTTGGTTTTGTCGTAATAAGTAAACTTCAAAAATATCTGTAATTTGCATTTTTATCGATTTTTATTTTCAGACAATATACAGAAAATATACGAAATATACTAATAATAAAAAATGTTATGAAAAATGATAATACTGCTGACTTCATCGGAAATCAGAGACAAAAAATATTAATTTTACAGCTTATACAAGGCTTCAATAAACATAATCATATAATTAAGAAACTCCTTGGAACGTTGGAAACGACATTGGAAACGTTATCGTAAGCGATATCGTAAACGTTGTTGTAAGTGATATCATAAACGACGTAGAATTTTGGGACCATATCCGATATTGTTTACGATGTCGTAAATGATATAAATGATTTTTTTTTATTAAATAACACCAAATATTTTATTATTGTTACAATTTAAATCTATTTTACTGTATGAAAGGAATATGAAGACAATGGAAATTAATAAAAACATATAATATGTGTGTATTTAATTTTGAACAATTGTGAATATTTGTGTGCCGTTCGGAATTTGCACTCTTACATGGAGAAAAATAGTTGAAGTAATTTTACTCAACTCTGTCGATTAAACTTGGGACATAAGGAATTTGATCTATTAAATCCTAGTCGGGTAAAATCAATTTGATATATACCTAATTCACCTAAAGTGAATAACAATAAGCGATACATAGGGAATAGTAAGGAGTTGAGTAAAACGTTATCGACGACAGGGCACCAACATGCGTCAATGGGTTAACATGAAATGTATAAGTATATCACCGACGCTTGAGGTGCTTCAAACCGTAGTTGGGTAAAATGAGCATAGGGCATATTATTTGAACTGGCAATGGTATGGTTCTCTCAAATAAAAAAATTCTTACCTCGAGCCTGCCAATAGTCATCCGGTACATACATAAACAACTTACAAATCCATTCACACCATTCAGACGTAGCCAATCACATTTCAAATTACAAATACACTTAAATATATAACCTTACATATATAAACCTAATAACTACACGATACGATACGCTTTCGTCGAATCACGCACGAGCTCGCTTACAATGCTAAGATATAAAATTTGGAACTTTTTTATATAGTGACTGCATGAGTTATTCAGAGTTTGAGTAAGTGCGTCAATAAAATTTTTTAGCCTTACTCAAGTAAAAATAAATCAACTTTATTCATAAATGATTAATAAAATATTTTTAAAAATTACAATAATTAATCACTTATTATAACTATGATTATTTATATATATAATATAATTATTAAATTACATTTAGTATACATTTTTATTATAACGCCGTATGAAGTTTAGTGAAACTAAATTTTCAAATGTACATTAAAAAATTGCATTATTATTAAGAAGTATCTTGTATAAAAACATTTAAAAGAAGGTTCTTTTATTTTCTGTGTTTTATATTTACAAAATATGGATTTTACATTTGCGAATTCCAAATTATTATTCTGCCTGACTAATTTATGTGATACTTCATATTTTATGTAATATACTTATCGACTTTTTGTTTGTTTAAATTTTCATAATATCAATTTAATTTTAAGAACTTAAGTTTTTGAAATTAAAAATTTTTTATGTGTGCCCAAGGCGCATATTACTTTCATTCGTTCCTGCGTGAATAGGTGTAGCTGTTGGAATAAATCTTGCGATTCACGGTTTACTCAACTCTCGATTGAAGCGTAGAGTAGAATGAACGGAAAGCTCTACTATTTTTGTGATTTAATAAAAGATTTGTTTTTTATAGTTATACTCCGAGTAATAATATATATATTTAAAAAATTTTAATGCACGCTTTCATACTTCACCCTACACTTCTGAATTTTACTCAACTTTGATTCATTTTCGAACATTTAATATATCACAAATAAATACAGTGATACTAGATAACTTCTAACTTGTCCTTATGTCCCAAATTTGATCGGAAGTTGAGTAAAATTACTTCAACTATTTTTCTCCGTGTATTAAACTTTCATGATGCCGAAAGATCATAAATAAAAATATGTTTCTAGATAAACCAATATGTTAATAACAGTTTCCACTGATTTTATATATTATATTTAAATTTTAACAATAATAAAATATTTTGTCTTATTTAATTCTGAAACGGTTTCACCAATGGCATGTAGCTTGATGTAGCTCAGAAAGAGTATCACCTTCAATCGCAAGTTGCACCCACTCAATATTATCCAATGTTTTTGTCGTCGAAGGTCGGCCAGAACGAGAATCACTATCAACAGAAGTACGGCCTCCTTTGAAGCGATTATACCACTCTTTTAATCGTGTTTTGCTCATACACTCATTCCCAAAGGCCTTCTGCATCATCTGAATAGCTTCCGAACTCGTTTTTCCGAGTTGAAAACAAAATTTGATGCAAATTCGTTGATCTTGTTTTTCAGTCATTTTAAACAATTACAAAATTCGCCGAACTCAAAAATAGCTTTGTAAAGAATGAACTATACGCCCGGCAGATGTCAGCAAGCAACCAATAGATTCGTGAGGCTTTACTGTTGACGTTCATGCCCCGCAGAGGTCGCTCGAACACTATGGCGTGGTGATATAAAGGTAGGCCCGATACTTTCCGGACAGATCTCGTATGTTCATGAATAAAGTCGAACTTCTTAAAAAAGTGTGTTTTTCTTCGTTAGACCGGAAACTTATTGTGATTTGTTAGATGTAAATTACATTTTGACAAAGGTACTCAATTTTTCGATTTCAAATGAAAAAGGGAATTCAATTTACTTAAGGCTCTATCGACCTTAAGGAACACATTCTCATCATGACATTCGTGCTCCATTTTCTGTATACATTTCTGTAACTCTAATAATGTACATGATTAAAAAAAAATTTGTCTTCTTTCAAATATGTCGAAAAGGAAAAAAATTCGTAGATTTTTTTAAGCAAATGGTTTTTTATTTTAATGCTTATTCAGTATCTCTCATATTTTCGTTAAAAATTGAATTTTTAATTTTCAATAGTGTTTTTTTTAAACCAAAACATAAAATATTCATCTTGTTAAAAAATGTCCTGCTGAGAATACGTAAAACTCATTTAGGTAAAGTAATTTTCGCTCTTAAAGTTTTTTTCGTACTTTTTTTGTTTGTTTTATGTTTTGTTCAAATAATAGAATTTTTTAATTTTAATTGTATTTTTTTAAATTAAAATGAAAAATACACGTTTTATCAGAAACTATGCCAAAAAAAATTTGTAGATCTTATCGAAAAGAACAATTTTGCAAACTTACTTTTTTTCGTATTTCCCATATTATTGTTTAAAAATTGAATTTTGGATTTTTAATAGTATCTTTTCCAATTAAGAAGAAAAATATACATCTTATACAAACAAATTGCAACTCAAGTTTGTAATTTAATGAAAAATGGAATTTAGATATTGACTTTTTTCTAGTATTAACATACTGCAACTTTCCTTTTCTTTAGTTTGATCGAAAAATGTTATACTCTCTAAATCTGAATCAGTCAAATTTTCACTGATTGAATCAGTGATTTGCCTTTTCACTGATTCATTAGGGAAAAAATATTTTTCACTGTAAAATCAGTTAATTTTCACTGAAATAATCAGTGAAATTTGACTGATTTAAAGTAACCTCTTTTCAACTATTTGAATCAGTCAAATTTCACTGATAATCAGTAGATTTTGACTGATTCAAATTTAGAGAGTAAGGATAATTAGTAAAGATTTATGACAACTATCAGACACCAGTATTGAAATTTTGGTTTTTTTCAGGATTTTTTTCTCAAAAACATAAAAAATGCTCCTATTTTGACAATTTTGGTCGGATGTGGCTGATTAACAAACTTGTCCTTACTTTTTCTACTCCGATAAAGTATGCCAAAGCTCAATTCAAACCGATAATTTTATCGAGAGTTATCGAGTATACGACCTACTTTTACAGATTTTCGTAAGAACTTTTGTTTCTGACTCAGGTGGTCTCGAATCGTAAAGATTTGATGAATATTTCGAAAGTCATTTTTCACATAAAACTAATACTTTCTCATATGATGAGAATATCAAAAGGCGTAAAAATCAAAACTTGCAAAATTATTTATAAAAATCTGCCCGCTTCGCGGGAACATTCTCATCGCGCGCTCCGCGCGCAGCTCGCATTTTTGCGCGCGCCTTGGGCGCGCGATTCGATCGTCGCGCTTCGCGCTCCGTTCTTTCTGGACCTCGCGCTTCGCGCTCGGTCTTGTGCTCTTCGCATACGTTTCAGTTTATTTCTTATAATTTAATACTGAAGCTCAAACCAATTTAATGATATTAAAGATGATGTAAATTAGTCATTTTCTCAAATTCACTAAGTTTCTTTTTCAGTTTAAGTGAAACAGGAAATTCAATTTACTTAAGGCTCTATCGGCCTTAAGGAACACATTCTCATCATGACACTCGTGCTTCGCGCTCGATTTTCTGTATGCATTTTTGTAACTTTTTAATAAATTACATGATTATTGATAAATTTATTTTCTTCCAAATATCTCAAAAAGGAAAAACAATCGTAGGCTTTATTTAAGGAAACGATTTTGCAGAACAACGCTTATTTCGTATCTCACATATTTTGGTGAAAAAAATCGAATTTTTTCAATATTAAAAATCAAAACATAAAATATACATCCTGTCGAGAAATTTCTCAATAAGAATGTGTAGACATCATTTAGGCAAATAATTTTTCATCTAAACGTTTTTTATGTATCTCATATATTTTGTCTAAAATATATTGATATGATAAAATTTTGAATTTTAATCGTGTTTTTTTGGAATTGAAACGAAAAATATATGTTTTTTCAGAAACTATGTGAGACAAAAATTGTAGATCTTATTGAAATGAACAATTTTGTGTTCTTACGTTTTTTTCGTATTTCACATATTATTGTTAAAAAATTGAATTTTGGATTTTCAAATTTTTTTTTTAAATTACAAAGAAAAAATATGCATCTTATGAAAAAATGTTACAATTTAAATTTGTAGGTCTTTATGTAGAAAATAATATTGTATCATAACGTTTTTTTGTATCTCGTATAATTTAAGTGGAAAATGCAATTTTGACATTGAATTTTTTCGAATTTGAATATACTGTAACATTTCTAATTTTGATATAATCAAAAAATGTTATCAGGATAATTTTTAGAGATTTATGAGCACTATCAAAAACCAGTATTGAAATTCTTGATTTTTAAAAAAATTTATTTTTCAAAAACACAAAAGTAGTGCTCAATCCCTCAATTTTGATTGGATGTGGCTGGTTAACGAACCAATTCAATCTGATAATTCTATCGAGAGTTATGCCGCACACGACCTACTACAGACAGACAGACAGACACTTTCGTAAAAACCCTTTTTTCTGACTCAGGGGTCTCAAAACGTAAAGATTTGATGAAAATTTCGAAAGTCATTTTTCACATAAAAACCAATACCTTCTCATCCATGACGAGAATGTAAAAAAATACTAAGAATAATTATATTACATTTTTCAAGAAAATTCAATTAATTCTTGTGGGTCATCACTGTTATCTATTTTTAAAATCCTTTTTTTGAGTATCAGACTTTTTTCAATTTTTACAATTTTTTGTTCTGAGTTTAGACTTTTTCAAAATCTAGGAAAAAATTAGTATAATTTGATAGCACGTTTTTTAAATTCTACGTAAATTCACCTTTAAAGCAAGTCGCGGAACATCTAAAAACATCAATAATTTCGAGAATTATTCATAATTTAAGAAAAGTTTGAAATTTGGCCTTTTTCACAATATCTTTCTCAAAAATTAACAAAGGCACTTTATCCTGAGGTCGTTTTATGCATAATTTTGACGTCTTCTATGTTATTTTCAGGGATGGCTTTTAACATCTATATTTCCAATATTAAGAGATTTTATTCGACTTACAAAAACAAAATGAGTATAATAATATCGCCAGGACTGTAAATAAACCTATTCAATTCCTACGATAATTAAATAATTACTATTTTCAATTATAGAGATTGATGATTAATATCTCTTCCAAATTAAACTATAAACCAATTGTATTTTTCAATTCTCAATTTTTTGTTTTCAAAAGGCTCTATTTTTTAAAAACAAAGGTGTCGTAAATAAAAATCCCAAACAATAACTCTCGGTCACAAAACGTATTGCGGTTGACTTTTTCAACCGATTGTGGAAGAATAGAGCTTGGAAAGCTGATAAAAAAACTTCCCGAATCTATAGAGGACAGAAAATTGGAAAAGAAGAAAAAAATGAGAATCGGAAAAGCGTCTCTGTACACTCGAAATAATGCTACCATACGGTTTCAACGTGGTCGTTGTATCTCCCACTCTCTCTTAGCCTTTTGTTCTATCGTTTTGTTTCGAGTACGCAATGCTCAACCGCGCGGGACATCCCAGAAAATGTGGATTACTATCCGAGAGAGGATCAGACCGTAACGGTTCCTCCCCTTTCTCTCATTTTCCTTCACCACCCTTTAACCCTCAGTCTGTTTTCGGCTGTTATTCTACTTTCTTCATACCACCACCTTTTTACACATTCTAGCCCAAGGAACACGTCCTGCTTTCCTCTTTGGAGACAACGTAAATCCCACAAATTCGCCATCAGGATAGTCTGCTGAAATAAATGGTGTTCTCGTTCAAGATCCTTTTACTCTCTTTTTTGTTTCGTTAAAAACGTTCGTCTACGAACTGTAATTAAAAACGATGCTGATGGACTCTGAAATGCACTAAAATGCTTTCGAATCAACGCAAATGCTTCAGTGTGTTATTACGTCTCAGAAAATTGCTGAATATGGAAACTTGGAAGCTTCTAAACAGCAAGACTTTTTATTGTTTCTGGAGAGAGAAATAAAACTACTCTAGAATATTTATTTTTGCTTGAAAATGGAATTGAAATCTTCTAATATTTCATTTTTAAAAATAGGAATAACATTGAATTTGAAATTTTGTAATTCCTGAAATACTGTGAATAAAATACGAAATTAAAACATTTAAAGAGGATCGACCCGTTGATATATGACCTCAAATTCAATATTATCCAGGAACTACACACTTTATAAAATGTTTTTATTCAAAGAATCGTTAAAAAATGTAATGGGTAGAATTATTTAATAATATTTTTCAATAATAAAGAAAAGATATAACTTTTATGAAGAAATGTTCAACATGAAATTTGTAGATCTCTTTGAATAAAAAATTTTGTTCCTTAACGGTTTTTCTGTATATCGTATATTTTGACAGATAAATGGAATTTTTTATGTTCAAAAAAATATTTTTGATGAATACATGAACAGATGTAACTGTAACAGATGTACTGTAGATGTAACTTTTATGAAAAAGTAGTCAGAAGCTAATTTGTAGATCTTTTTGAAACGAACAATTTTCTTCCTTAAGATTTTTTTCGTATCTCACATAGATTTGGTGCAAAATAGAAGTTTTTATTTTTATAACGTTTATTTTACAACTAAAACGAAAATTAGGTGTCCGATCAAAAAGTGCTTTCAAGTGAATTTTTATATCTTCTTGAGATGAATAACTTTGTCCCCAATATTTTTTCCACATCTTATATAGTTTTTTTGGTAAACAAAAGTTTCTATTTTTAATAATATTTTTCATTAATAAACAAAAGATATAACTTTTATGAAAAAATGGTCAACATGAAATTTGTAGATCTCTTTGAGATAAAAAATTTTGTTCCTCAACGTTTTTTCCGTATATCGTATATTTTGACAGAAAAATGAAATTTTTTATGTTCATAAAAACATTTTTGATGAATAAATGAAAAGATTTAGCTCTTATGAAAAAATAGTCCGAAACAAATTTGTAGATCTTTTCAAAACGAACAATTTTCTTCTCCAACATTTTTTTCGTATCTCACTCAGATTAGGTATAAAATAGAATTTTTCATTTTTTACAATGTTTATTTTACAAATAATATATAACTTCTATGAAAAAATGGTCAACATAAAATTTCTAAATCTCTTTTAAATAAAGAATTTTGTTCATATCGCATATTTTGACAGAAAAATGAAATTTTCTATTATCAAAAAAGCATTTTTGATAAATACATGAAAAGATGTATCTCTTATGAAAAAATAGTCGGAACCTAAATTGTAGATTTTTTAGAAACGAACAATTTTAAAATACAAAATGAAACATTTAAAGAGGATCGACCTATTAACATATGACCTCAAACTGAATATTATTCAGGAACTTTACAAAATGTTTTTATACAACGAATCGTTAAAAAAATGTAATGGGTAGAATTATTTTGAATTCACCAAGGATTCGAAATTCCAATTAATTTCTAATAAAAAAGTGATTCTTATTCAAATTAATTTATTTCAAGAAATCTATTGTTATTTCTACCAAAGTGAATTGCAATTAATTTTTATCTAATTTTTCCTTCTTCTATAAACAATTTCAATACTAGATAGAAATTTCAATAGAAAAAAATAGAAATACATTTAGTTGCGATACTCAAATAAAGGAAAAAAAAATTGCGAGTGTACTTTCTGTTCAGAGCTAATATTCAATTTCTATTAATTTCTATTCCGAGTAAGAATAGCTGTAAAGAGTGGTCTCTATGAAGGACTATACTATAGATGAAGCTTTGACGGGAGTGCTTTCATCGAAAACCTTTTTCCTCTTTCAAGGAAATATGACGCGAACCGCGATAGAGAAGTAATCGAATACGAAAACCACCAAAGGGATATTCTAGCTTTTACCCCTTTATGACGACGAGTAATGGGATTCTTTTTATTGACGTCAGCGATAAATGTCTTATTGCTGGACAATAAAGTGGTCGCCCCTTTCCCTGATTTGAGAAAGTATAATGTCTAAAAATTCAGAACTCATGAAAAATTAATTTGTTTCACAAGTTAGTGAAATTATTCTTTAACTTGCTATTGCGCAAATGTTATAGTAAAGTGGAAAGTTTACAGTCCCATTCAGCTGAATTATTAATATTAATTTTAAAAAAAATCATGACCAAAATGAAGTTCCCATAAAAATGCAACAAGTTATATCTTGAGAACTGATATTAAGTGCTTCATAACAACTTCAAAAATAAAAAGAACCTCGAATTTAATTTCCTGAAAGCTCTATAAGCTATGAGTGGAAAATGTAAATATCTTTTCCATAATTACTGAGCACGTAGCACTTTAAAAGGTACTTGATAAGGGTGTGATATTTTTCCGAGAAAAATACCGTAACTCTTATCAAGGTGGATGAGATTTACGCAGAGTGTAATTAAGAACAACGTTGACGGATAAAGCTACAATGTTCTTGGATGTCTTGGAATAATATTAGCCATCTTCCTAAGCTGAAAACTTATACTTACATATAAACTCATGAACGTAATCACGTTCAAAAAAGAGGAAGACATTAAAGGTGACATGACGTGAACAACATTTTACATCTTATTAATGAAGAAAATTAATCTATAATAAAAAGATGATTTTACGTCCGACAAATTTTCTTCATTAGAGAAAGAAGAATGACCAAACTCAGACCAAATGGATGTTCATCAAATTTTTTTTTCTTTTAAAATTACAACGTTTCGATAACATTTTTTCAATCTTCTTCAGGTAAAAAAAAATTTGTTTCAGTAATTACTCTATAATATCACAACTAATTATTTGTAAATATTTGTCATATTTTAGTCAAAATGAAAATCAAATTTACAGGACAAATTTAACAGTGCCGTAATAATAAGAATATATGTTATAATTAAAAGATGAAAACTTTGTTGTTATGGAATATAAAATCAGTTATATTTTTATTTCTTTTATTTAAAATAAAATTATTTAAATTTAGATAAATTGATTTAAAATAGTATTTTAAAAAGAATTATAATCTTTTAAGTCAGTAATAACATTAATACTGCTTTCTCATTATTTTTTTATGTAAAACATTTCTGCAATTATGCTTATGAAATAATTAGACTCTATGTTAAATTTTAATATTATTTGAGTCAAAATCATGTTGAATACCTGTATATATTGGATCTATAACTTAATTCGTGCGGTTTTTTTTCGAAATTCGAACGTTTATTTAAGAAAAACATGTACAATAGTATTATTCAAAGTATTGCCCATCTAAAGCTATGACTTTTTCCGATCTTTCTGTCAATTTGTGGATTCTATCCTAAAACAACTGCGCGGGCTTGGCGGCCAAGAATGAATCTAGCCAATTTTTGATACCCTGTTCTGATGTGAACCGTATTCCAGTGAGGGCGTTCTGCATTAACCAGAACAATTGGTAGTCAGAACGGGCAAGGTCTCGGCTATAAGTTGGGTGGGGTAAAACTTCCCATCCACTGTTCTCCAAATAGTTCTTAACCGAAATAGCAACATGGGGCCGAGCGTTGTCATGATGGAAAATTATTGCCTCGTGTCTGGTCGCATATTCCGGGCGTTTTTCGGCTATTGCTCTCTTCAAACGAATTGATTGTGTTCGGTAGCGTTCTCCATTGGTGGTTTCACCCGGTTTTAGCAGCTCATAATACAGCACACCCTTCTGATCCCACCAAATACAGAGCATTACCTTCGCGCCATGGATATTCGGCTTTGCCGTTGATTTGGGTGTGGGCCGGGTTTCACATATGATTTTTTGCGCTTGGGGTTGTCGTGATGGATCCATTTTTCATCCCTTGTAAAAATCCGATGCAAAAATGACTTTTTATTGTGGCGTTCCAGCAGCATTTCGGACATGCAAAACCGCCTTTCAACGTCTCTCGGCTTGAGTTCATGTGGAAGCCAATTTCCTTGCTTTTGAATGTATCCGGCTGCTTTTCAACGTTTAGAAATGGCTGCTTGAGTGACTCTTAAAGATTCTGCAAGCTCTTCCTGTGTTTGGCAACAATCTTCTTCGAGTAATGATTCCAGTTCTTCATCTTCAAACTTTTTTGGCTGCTCAGGACGTTCTTCGTCTTCCAAGCCAAAATCACCACTTTTGAATCGTGCAAACCACTTTTGGCACGTTCAATCAGCTAGAGCATGTTCACCATGAACTTCCACCAAAATACGATGACTTTCGGCAGCTGTTTTCTTCATATTAAAGTAATGAAGAAGAACTCCCCGCAAAAACACTTTTTCAGGCACAAAGTTCGACCTATTTGAGTGAAAAAGAATTATTGTTGTTTGAGCTTCAAATGAATGACATATACTGAAAAAGACGCACAATGATAGTAGCTTCCCAACGCATGTTCGGAATATTGGAACGATGGAATAATAATCAAGTTACGACATCTCTTAGCAAACCGCACGAATTAAGTTATAGATCCAATATTATAACTACATGTATCTATATGGGTCATTCCATATTAGATTGAAAGTCGATTTCGCAGATTTGAACGAGATAACTTTTTTTCGGTTCTTTATCAACAATAAATACACACATATTTTTTTCTTTGGCCGAAAAAATTTTTTTTTTCGTGAATTTAGATTATTTGAAGTCTGTTATAAAATATGACGATTGAATCAAAATGGCTGGATCATTGATTCGGAAGTTATGGAATGCTCAAGAGCCTCGCGCGGTCTCACGCGCAATCCGGGCGCTTCCACACGCGGCGAGCGTTTTACCGGGCGTAAGTTATTAGCGCTAAAAGTAAAGGTAAACGCTCGCCACGTGTAGAAGCGCCCGGATTGCGCGCGAGGCCGCGCGAGGCTCTTCAAAATTCCATAACTTCCGAATCAATAATCCAGCCATTTTGATTCAATCGTCATATTTTATAACAGACTACAAAGAATCTAAATTCACGATAAAAAAAATTTCAAAAGGGGCCAAATTTAGAAAAAAAACGATTTTGAGGTTATTTCTTTAGTTTTGTATGTTAAAAAATATTTAAACAATTTTTTCGCAACAATCTCTATAAAGAAGAGTGAAAACCCTAATTTTCGTAATTTGAAAATTTTTTCGTGTGAACAATTGTTTTCAAGATAAACAGGCTTGAAAGTGCGCTTGCTATGTCGAAAATATCATTTCTTAAAAAATTCGAAAAATCGTATACTTGTAAAAAATTTTTTTTTGGGCCAAACAAAAAAATACGTGTCTATTTATTCTTGATAAAGAACCGAATGAAAAATATCTCGTTCAAATCTGCGACATCGACTGTCAATCTAATATGAAATGACCCATATATATTATTAATAATTTTGTGTTTATTATCTTAATAATTTCACCATAATTTTTATGATTGTTATAGAGTAATTAGTCATTTTAAAAGAAAATAAATTTGCTGAACATCCATTTGGTCTGAGGTTGGTCATTCTACCTTCTCTAATGAAAAAAAAATCTAATATCTTGAAAACCTGTTGATTTAAACGATTAGAAATTTTTCAGTTTCCGTTATGGAAATTTCAAATTATCATGCTCCTGAATATACCAAAAGTTTCTATATGAATATATTTAATTGGAAAATATTTGAATGAATCAAAAAAATTATTTGTTTGAAACAAATTCTTTGATGTAAGGAAATATTTTGTTTCAATGAAACAAAATTTTTTTGATTTAAACAAAATATCTTTGGACCAAATAAATATTTGTTCAGATCGAATAAATTTCTGCCTTGAATCAAACAAATTATATCTTTGAACATATAACAATGCATTCATTTATTTGTTTTGAAGAAAAATTAATTTGATTCAAACAAATATTTATTTGGTTCAAATATATTTTTTTTGAATCAAACAAATTTTATTTCATTCAAACAAATCATTTCTTTAAATCAAAAAAATCGTTCAAACAAATCATTTCCTTTGATTCAATCAAATATTTTTTCTGAGTGTATTTATGAATATGAATTATATATATTCGTTTCTATTTGTAGAGTGCTCATATCTCTATCCGTTTTGATCTGCCTGTAACTAAAGTTTGATTTTCCTTCTCATAATTTATACACATATCTAATTTTCCATATAATTTTCAACCTTTCTTCTAAATATATAATGCCTACACTTTCGAATTCAAAGTTTCCAATCCGTCTCACTTCCGTTATCTATCCACCAGATACTTTAATTTTGGCTCTCACTTCACACAGATAGAATATGCACCCGTGCCAATTATTGTCTACTTTCTAAGATAATTTTTCATACTTTCTTTGATAATATATGTCTTATCCATTTCAATTTATCTTACTATCTGTATCTATCCAGACGCTACTTTTATTTTCAAACCATATATCATGTAAGATTGTTGTTTCTTTCCTATCCGCTTTATTCATTAGTTATTAATTTGCCTACATATCTTCATCATTCCGCTAGCTACATTGATTCTTTATAATTTTTCACCTATCGAAAATTCATCCACGACAAATGCTAATCAAATATAAGCATCTGGCGGATAGATGAGGATCCAAAGGTGAATTGGAAATTATGGATTGAAATAGATGAAGATGTAATTTTTATCCGAGAAAAATAACGAAAAATGGAAAGTAGCTGGCGAATACCCAGGGTGAGGCACCTAAAGTTTTACAGAGCGATAGCACTCAAACTATTGATCATATCCCAAAATGTTTCAGACATAAGTTTCAGTGTTCGAGAAGGCCATCATACTGGACCACCTTATTTTTTTATCGGCGGAGGCACTGAAGTTACGTCGAGGTCAACTCCACTTTTTTAAATGAAACCATGTATTTTTTTTATGACATTATTACCGATTTTAAGACGAATTCAGCGACCTACAACACAAGGTCATTCGAGTCACGCAAAGTATGAAAATAGTCGAAAAATCGAAACATATCTGAATAATCACTTTCAAAGGACCCACTAACCTTCGTTTCGGTCTACGTACAGAAGATGCTCGAAGTGATGTCCCTCGACTTGTAAGCACTTGTTAATTCGCTGATGAAAAGACCGTCTAACTTCAGCCAACATTTGTGGTGTAATTTCGGTACATGCTCGGCGTATTCTTTCTTTCATGTCGTCAGGCGTGATAGGTGTTACCGCCATTACGCCTTCTTTGACAAAACCTCATAAAAAGTAATCTGGTGATGTTAGATCTGGCGAACGAGGTGGCCAAGCTACACACTGAAAGAAATGCTTGGGATTTATCAGCCATATGAATATAGCTGAATGTTTTTAAGTAATTCAACAAAAAATATATGACAGTTAATCAAAAATATTGCTGCAATAGTAATTCATATGGTTGGAATACACATACAGGCTGAACTAATACAAGCAAACCTTGGTTTTCGGTAAATCTCCAATATAATATAGGTCAAGGAACCACAATTATGTCTGTATCGTTGAAATATTTTTTTCAGTGCAGGGCCTTCTCGTCCTATCTACTTTTCGTTAAAAATCTCATGCATCACTTGTCTTGAATACAGAGCATAATGGGGTGTTGCACCGTCGTGTTTCATCCACATGTTCATGCGAACATGCAAGGGCACGTCTTCCATTAAATGAGGCAGTACGTTTTGTAGAAAGTTTGCATAAACTTTCCCAGTCAAGCGACCTTCAAAAAAATATGGACTAATGACGTGATCGCCGACAATGTCGCGCCAACAATTAACGGACCACGGATGTTAAAATGGTACAGTTCTCATCCATCGAGGATTCTCATTTGCCCAACAATGCATATTATGCCTATTCACATTTCCCGCATTTGCGAAGTTAGCTTTATCAGAAAAAAGCACATGACTCAAAAATGAGACATCTGTGCGCATTTTCCTACGAATCCAATTATAAAAATTGACACGTTTCATGAAATCATTGCTGTAAAAATCCTGATGTAACGACATACGATACGAGTGGAACTTGTGTTGATGTAAGATTCTTAATACAGATCGCTGACTAATCCCACTCTTCTTTTCCATTTGCCTGCTGCTCACATGTGGATTTAGTGCAGCAAAAGCTAAGATAGCAGCTGCATTATTTTCATTAACAATTGGTCAACGTTTGACTCGTGTTTGTTTCACTGTAACGAAGCGACGGAAACGGTCAGATAATCGCTTAAAAGCCATGTGCGATTTTTGTTGCCTATCCGGATAACAAGCCGCATACAAATCTTGGGCGTTTCTGTAATACGAGGTCTGTCCGGAAAGTATCGGGCCTACCTTTATATCTCCGCGCTGGCGTTATTCTTGATCATCGGGCGGGTGGCATCTTTTAAAGTAATCTCTACTTGATTGAATTACACGGTTCTAGCGATGTTTCCTCTTCTCAAAACAGTCCTGGAACTCACTTTTTGGAATGGCCTTCAGCTCGCGCGTCACATTACTCTGAATCGTCTCAATGTCGTTGAACCGCTATCCTTTGAGTGGTTTTTTGAGTTTTTGAAACAGCCAAAAGTCACAGGTGGCTATGTCGGGACTGTACAGAGGTTTTCGAAGCAATGCGATACGGTGTTTACTCAGAAACTGCTGCACAAGATTCGATGAATGCGCTGGCGCGTTATCGTGGTGAAGAAGCCAGTCACCGCACAGACGCGAGTCATTCCTATAATCTTGTTCAAAATTTCCCAAACAGTATTTTTCGGTATTCCGAGATCATTTTCTAGTTCACGAACAGTTAATCGACGATCACCTTCAATCGCAAGTCGCACATGTTCAATATTATCCAATTTTTTTGTCGTCGAAGGTCGGCCAGAACGAGAATCACTATCAACAGAAGTGCGGCCTCCTTTGAAACGATTATACCACTCTTTAATTCGTGCTTTGCTCATACACTCATTCCCAAAGGCCTTCTCAATCATCTGAATAGTATCCGAACTCGTTTTCCCGAGTTTAAAACAAAATTTGATGCAAATTCGATGATCTTGTTGTTCAGTCATTTTTAACAATCACAAAATCCGCCGAACTCAAAAATAGCTTTGTAAAGAAAGACACGCTGCGTATGAACTATGCGTCCGGCAGATTCGTGAGGCTTTACTGTTGATGTTCATGCCCCGCAGAGGTCGCTCGAACACTATAGCGCGGAGATATAAAGGTAGGCCTGATACTTTTCGGACAGACCTCGTATTTACAGCATTCCCCCAGCACCATCAACATATCAAAATATTCTTGAAAATTATTCATTTTCGCGTTCCGATGTACTCACATTAGAAGGTAATGCGTGACTATCTGATTTGTCAACAGAAAATGCTTACTTACTGTCGGTGTCAACAATACCCTATCGATGTGTATTGTCATGGGTATCGTAAGAAATGAAAAGAAATTAAAATGATTTTTCGACTATTTTCATACTTTGCGTGACCAGAATGACCTTGTGTTATAGGTCGCTGAATTCGTCTTAAAATGGGTAATAATGTCATCGAAAAAAAATACATGGTTCCATTTGAAAAAGTTGGGTTGACATTAAGGTAGCTTCAGCGCCTCCACCGATATAAAAATAAGGTGGTCCAGTATGATGGCCTTCTCGATCACTGAAACTTTTGTCTGAAACATTTTTGGATATGATCAATAGTTTGAGTGCTATCGCTTTGTAACACTTTATGTGCCTCAGCCTGTATAAGGATATGAATTCTCGTCATTTGCGGGAAATTTTGATTTTCTGCTATCATTTGAAGAAAACTGCGGTTGAGGCTCATCGAATGCTCTCATGTACTTATGTTGAGGCTGCTGTTAGTGAAAGAACGTGTCATGAGTGGACCTGCATGGCGATGGGAATGAGAAAATTTTAGAAGATTCTAAATTGGAGGCATTACTCGCTGAGGACTCGTGAAAAACGCAGGAAGAATTAGCAGAATCATTGGGTGTTACTGAAAAAGCCATTTCGAAACGCCTCAAAGCTATGGAAATGATTGAGAAGCAAGGAAATTGAGTTCCCTACGAGTTGAATCCGAGAGATGTTGAACGGCGTTTCTTTGCTTCTGAACAGCTGCTTCAAAGACAGAATCGCAAGGGGTTTTTACATCGTATTGTGACCGGCGACGAAAAATGGGTCTACTGCGATAATCCCAAGCGCAGAAAATCATGGGGAATGCCCGGACATACCTCTACGTCGACGGCCAGACCGAATATTTACGGTGCCAAGGTTATGCTCTGCATTTGGTTGAACCAGCTCGGTGAAGTGTATTATGAACTTTTGGAACTGATTGGAACCATCACAGGGGATCGATATCGAACGCAATTGATGCATTTGAGCCAAGCATTGAAGGAGAAACGGCCACAGCACTAAGAGAGACACGACAAAGTTATCCTTCAGCATGGCAATGTTCGGCCACATATTGCAAGACCCGTCATGACATACTTGGAAACGCTGAAGTGGGAGGTCTCTCCCCACCCGCCGTACTCTCCAAACGTTACTCCATTAGACTTCCATTACTTTCGATCAATGGCACACGGCCTGGCTCATCAGTATTTCCGCTCTTATGACGAAGTCAAAAATGGATCGATTCGTTAATCGACTCAAAAGATGCATCGTTTTTTCGAGATGGTATCCGACAATTGCTAGAAAGGTGAAAAAAAATAATGGCTGGCGACGGACAGTACTTTGAATCATTATTAATAATTATAATATATAAATGATAAAATAATCATAAATAATAATTTCAAAAATAAAGCCTCAAATTTTGGGAAAAACGTCGGAAGCAAAGTTGTACGCCCAATATAATTGTTATTTTAGGCTAAAGTAGACACTTTTAAAAGGAGGTAGGTGGGTGGCACGGATGATAACGGCACTTGGGGTCATCTGAAACAAGAAAATGAAATTGATTATTGTACTGAATTTATGAAAAGAAACAACAATTAAAAATTCGGTGAAAAAAAAATTATTATTATAATTAAGTAATTTTAGTACTCGAAGGAGCCAACGTGTTGAAATATGAAGACAATCGTTTAAAGTTTTGATTTCAAATTTCTTATATAAAATTTATACTTTAATGAGCTATGCCTGGTGCATAAAGTAAACCTTTCGTTTCTTCATAGGCATCGTTTCGCGCTAATTTAATCACCCCAAAAGAGATCGATTTTTCGAAGCCCGAACACGAGATTACATCCTTAAAAAGATGAAACTTTAATTATTTTCATCCCTAGAGGATAGAGAAACGTCATTTTAATATAAATAATGCCAACATCTTCATTCTTTGAAAATTTACTTTCAATAAATAAATCTCTATATTCAATTATTAATTTTACTCTTTCCCATCCCATTAGATTATCATTCGTAATTAAATGTTTTAATGGAGATACCTCGTAAAATGATGAAAATAATAATCTGATGACGTGATTTGTTTCTTAAATAAGAAATTTTTTGTCTATCTAGTTATGGACGTTCGTGCAGCTCGTAGTGGATAAGTTGGTCTATTAATCGAAATTGCGGTGCCGATTGAAGAGTAATTCCGGTCTTAAAAGAGGTGTAAAGCAGAAAGAAAATCGCGGACTGCGGGTATTAGTATAAGAGCATTCTAGAACATGAGGTTTGCTAAAATGAAGATTAAAGCTGGAAGTGAGGAGTAAAGTGGGCCGGGTATCAAGAGCAGTTAATCCGTGACGTGTTGCAATCAAGGGAGTCCCGGAGGGAGAGCTCGTAAATAATCGATCCTCGTGTTCCACGGCTATCGTTACCCAGGCCCGAACGTTAGTCCTGGACGAGTAGAGTGGCTTTCCGCAATGTAGCCATCTCACCCTTCTGCCCTTTCTCTCTCGCTCTCTCTTACTCTCTCTATTTTTCTCACAGTTCTCTCGCCTCCCAGCAGCCCTGACAGACGCTTTCCAGTCCCCTTAATCCACGGTGCCACTGCCAAGTACAGGTAATAGTCTTTACAGCCTTATTCTAGCCAATAATTCGCAACTAGAGAGCTCCCTCGTTCCGGTGCTTGCAGAGTGGCCCACTTCAAGGATGAAATATCGAATTCGTTTAGAAAGTGCTCCGGATTATGCAAGTGTCGTTTAAACGAGCCAAAAGAGACGCGTTTAAGTGCAGAATAGCTAGAAACATAGACAGGCGGATCTGGAGGAGACAGAGTACATAATATAATATAACTTCTTTATATAATTATACTTTCAAATGTTTAGGCTCGTAAGAAAACATTCGCCTATTTTTTCGCCCATGGGAATGTAAACTATTCAGGGTCCCTGTGCAATAATCGGTTACACGCTCAAGCAGTAGAATAAAGGGAGGGGTTAAAGGTCAAATTCAGTCGAAATTTGAAATTAAGAAAAATATCTGTTTATATAGAATCAGAACACGTGCAAGATATCCAAATAACATTTTCTTATTGGACCTATGGGTTTAAAATTAAAAAATTAAAATTTTTTTTTTCTAATTACAAAATCCAAGTTTTTTTCAAACTTAAGGTAGTTCGATCACGAAAATTAGACCTCAGGCAAAAATAGATAATTTTGCTCTCAAGAATAGCAATATTATTATTGAATGGCTAATTTAAAAAAGAAAATATTATTTTACATTAGGAAAAAGATTCCGTACAACATGATCGTTTCCTATTTTTGAAATTGAGTTAACTTTTATCAAATACAGCAATTTGTTTTTAAAAATTTTATTTTGAAAAATTGTTTTTTTATAATTTTAGCCATTAGAGAATTCATTTTCAAAAATTGGAAACAGTCAAGTTGTCAAGTTTGGGCAAAAATATTATAATAAAATTATTTTTCTGTGTTTCAAATTTTCTTCATGAAAAATAATCTTTTTCCTTCCAAATTAGCCCTTCAATAATAATATTGCTATTCTTGAAAGCAAAATTATCTATATTTGCCTGAGGTCTAATTTTCGTGAACGAACTACTTTAACTCGCGATATTTTCCGTAAATTTCGATGAATTTTAATGATTGCTTTGTGATTTCAATCGACATTACTTACCAATGTTCAGAGGATAAAAAAATTTTCTCAAAAATTAAATCTAGTATCAAATAATTCAACATTTAAACATTCGTGTCAATGAGTGGGTTATATTACTGTCACGTCCCGCGACTCTACCACCTAGAGTAATAAACAAATTAAGGAACCAATGAAGAGATCAAGGCAACATTACCACGTCCTTGATTATATTGACTCAACAGCAA
This sequence comes from Diplolepis rosae, assembly GCA_030998225.1. Classification (NCBI taxonomy): domain Eukaryota; kingdom Metazoa; phylum Arthropoda; class Insecta; order Hymenoptera; family Diplolepididae; genus Diplolepis; species Diplolepis rosae. The sequence goes on along the minus strand of JAPYXD010000581.1, from coordinate 3,701,549 downwards.
GATTTAACAAGAAATAGGAAGATCGTTAAAATCGAAAGGCAAATCTAAATAGATATATTTGGCTGTGACATTAACGCCAAGTAATAAATTTCATCGGAACGTGACTCATCGGTAAAGGCAACTCATTCGACTTTAAACACCAAAATATGGAAAAGATCGTACACCTTGTTTTTACTTCCACAGTAGTTGACCTTTTCGTTAGAATCGAATAACAGATAAAATAGACTTGATATATTTGACTATAACACTAATGCCAGGTAATAAATTTCATCGAAGCATAAGTGATCAGAGAAGGCAACTCATCCGATCTTAAAATACCAAATATGGAAAAGATGATACACCTTGTTTTTATTTCCACAGTAGTTGACCTTTCGTTAGAACCGAATAACAGATGAAATAGACTGCGACATTAGTCTTAGGCAATGAATTTCATTGGAGCACGAGTCATCAGAGAAGGCAACTCATCCGATCTTAATACCAAATATGGAAAAGGCAGTACACCTTGTTTTGCTCCCACCATGGGCAACCTTGCAAAAGTTCTATAAAAAGCGAAAGTTCTAATAGAGATCAGTTCAGTCAACATCAGATTTCTACAATGTAACCAACGCGAGTTCAGTCAGTTCAGTCACTTAGTCGACATCCAATTTCTACAATGTAACCAACGTGAGTTCAGTCAGTCAGTCGACATCCGATTTTTACAATGTAACCAACGCGAGTCCAGTCCAGTACCATCATCTCTACACGGCGAGTTCAGTTCAGTCTAGTCCAGTTTTATTATCTCTACGCTACGAGTTCAGTCCAGCCTCATCATATTTTACCGCTACTCAGACGAATTCCTACTCGACGCTGAGTTCAACGACATTAGAAAGTGAAGGGGAATCACCGTCCAAAATTCTCTCTAAACGTGGATCAAGAATCGACTAGACCAACCGTCTCGACAACGAATTTCCCATCAACAAGTACTATCTCAAGGATCTCAACGAGGACTCACCTGACCACCTTCGCTCCACTGAACTCAATAAATCACCAGTCAAATTTCACTCGGGGTAATTACAAAGGTACATCTAAATTTCAGTTCGATTTCCAATTCCATGACGCTTATTCGTTTCTCAATTTGATTGTCAATAAACATACTTTATATCAATAACCATTCTCAATCACTGACTTCTCCTCATCCCTTAGAGAGGATCCTTTTCGATCCTAACATAAAACGAGGAATCTTTTATGAAGAGAAATGTTACGTTTCTGACGTAACATTACGTTCAATTTCAAAAATTGTGTGAGGAAGTTTTAGCCTTGAAGAAATGAATGCAAAAGCACGTTGTTCGGTAAGGACAAATGAAGTATTCTGGAAAACTTCAAATCAATTGAATCATCGGAAGTGGATTTTTTAATTAATTATTCCCAACTGCGATTGACGCGTCACCGTCTGCCGTCTAACATTGCTCCAAATTGCTCCATTCGAGTCTATTTTTTGAGTACTAATCGACTGAAATATTGTGGAAACAAAATATTTTTACCAAAAAAAATGTATGTGTCATTCTATTCTCTCGACAAAAAAAAGGTGATTTTCAAGAATTTCTTTTTCAACAACTACTTTATATAATTATATAAAAATTTTAGTTTTTATTCATGCATCAGTCTCAAAGTTTACAAAAAAAATTTTTTATATAAAATTATTGTTTAGTTTAGGTATTTTTCAACAATGAACAGAGTGTCTAAAAAGAAAAAAAAGAAAAAAAAAATCGATTTTTCAAAACTGATATAGTAGAATGATTAAATGCATGGATATATACACGAAGAGACGTTTTGTAGTAATATATGTAAAAAATCACAGTACATTTCACTATTTTGAGGTAGCAAAGTAGGGAAAATAGGGAACTACGTGACTATTTATTGTTGAAATATTAATGTAGGAAAATTAGTAAGTAGGATTCATTAGTAGAGAAATTATTTAATTATACAAAAGTAATAGAGGAAATAAGTATTTAAAGCATTAAAAATAGCTAAAATGATAAGATAAATTATTATCGTCTGTATGGACGTGAGTGTATTATAAAAATGTTTTCAATATGAGGTATTTCTATAGAAATTTTTTTTATATAAGGTAGTACAAATCAAAAAATGTCTTTGTGAATATTTCTATCTACTGTAGTAAGTTTTACGCTTGTGTTTGCTTATATTCGTTCGGCTGCCCGGACGCTTTCGAAGCTAGCCGACTAACGGTCACCGAGTGATTCGTATGTTTGTATATTTATAATTATAATATTTAATAGCATGTTTCTTTAGCAATTTTAGTTGAAAAATAAAGTTGCTCCAGGTATAATGTAAAAGTCAAATTTGAAGTTTCAGATATAACCATTCAATGTGGTAAATTATTGATTTAATTAAAATCACATGACCAATTAAAAATGTATACTAGTACAAAAATAAAAAAATTAGTTAACTTCCTGAAGATGTCGAAGATTTATTGAAATAATTACTTTTAGTGACCTGCTCGTTTGTCAATAATAAATTAACGGGTACAAATTTTGTATCATTCATAAAATAAAATAGAAATTTCTGTTAACCTATGATTAATTAGTAGTTAATACTTATAATTCATTTTCATTGTGATGATGATTTTTTTACTCATAGATGAGTAAACTAAATTAATACTTACAGGTTTTAAAAAGTAGAGAAAAAATCATTTTTACCTTTCAAGGTATTTCGGCATTTACTAGAATATTAAATTGTCAAACTGATATTAATTTTGTTGAGATTTGAGTTTTTAATTCTAAAATTTTGATTGGCGTTTTTTGAATCTCCAAAATGTTGAAGATCGATCGGATATGTGGCGTTTTATTGACGATTTGTAGTTTTTATTCTTGTGATTCTTATTTCGAATTTGAATTTAGTACGTTCTTTTCTCAATAGGTGGCTACTGAGATCTCTAGTAGTGAACATGTTCTTGCAGGCGGTGAAACATTCTTCCATTAGTATATAAGGAAACTAAGCTCTAACGAACCATATGTAACTTGCGTTGTATATAGTGGCGTTTTACCTATATACATATATAAGTGAAAAATTGTGGTTGTAGATAAATCCCCATCGCATGTTTGCTTTTTTTATTTGCTGTTCCGGCTATAGGAGTTTCTACAAAAAACTATAGTAATTTGGCTGGCGCTCGGACCGTCAAATTACTATAGTCCTTTGTAAACACTGCAACCTTCTATAGATATCAATGTAATAAGTTTTGAGTTTTATCCTATCTGACTTGGCAAGTGGCTGCGATGAACCACTTGTAATTTTACTACATAATTTTGCAAATATTCAAAACCTTTTTTTAAATAAATGCAATATTTTTAGATTTTATTATTATTAATTTAGTAATTCTGGAAATTACTACTCAAATTGCTAATAATTACGAAAGTTCCCTATTTTCCCTACTTTGCTACCTCAAAATAGTAAAATGTATTGTGATTTTTTACATACTTTACTACAAAAAGTCTCTCCGTGTAATAAAAACCACTACAAGGAAAAAACGTATTATCATTCATACTTTTAATCACTTAAATTACATAAAAAATAGGTAGGGTTCTATATTGATCGACATTTTTATTTTTCATAATTTCAAATTTCGACTGAATTTGACCTCTGTCCCCTCCCTTTATTCTACTGTTCGAGCACCTAATTATTGCACAGAGACGCTCAATTACATAATTTTTTCAGTTTAGGGAGTATGGGAAGTTTCTTTAAATACTTTAGTATTTTATATTGGAAAAATGCTGGTAAATTTTAATATAAAAATTTCGACAAGATTTCACGTTGAATTAACTTCAAAGCATTATTATGTGTCTGAAAAAGCTATCAAGAGCACGTAGCGGTTTTATATGAAAGTCTCGATTTTCTCGCGCAAAGAACCGTGGGATCGATGGCGAGAAAGGATTCTCTAGCGCAAGTGCTTTTAGCGGGTTTGAATTTAATATGAGTATAGCATCAACGCCAAAATGATACAGCGATTAGAAATACGAAAGAAGGAGGACTAAAATTGTTTCTTGAAGAGATGAATGTAAAAAGCTTGTACGGTGACAAAAGAGGCCGGAAGCAGAATGTTCTGAATGCTACACTAGCACATCAGGTAGAAAACTTTAGCCCTTGCTCCATTTTTCTGGCTTGAGTCCAAGTACGTTCCTCAATTTCCCGTAAAATTCGATTTTGAACCCCTCCAAGCTACTACACGCTTCGTCTCGAATTTCTTATTACGACGAGCCGCACACGTCCACTGTTTTCCGACCTCCGTGATTTCAAGTGACGGAAAACTCGCAGCCAATGAAAAGAGAGAAATTGCAACTAGAGCAATTTATCCATCCGTCTTTAATGTCATATTTATATAGAGTGTGACTTTTTTATCTTGAGACATCGAAATATCTCAAGAAATACGCATCATACGAAAAAAAATTCCGCAATAAGAACTTTTTATATTCAACGGCAAATGCCAGTCGGTAAAAACTTACCCCACACCCTAGGGTGTGGGGAACTTTTTTTTTAAATTGAAAATTAAATCCAAACAAAATTTTATCATAGAATAAAACTTGCTTAATTTTAAATGGAGAATCATTTTTTTGTGCGATGCATATTTCCTGAGATATATTGAGTTCAGAAGATGAAAGACTCATCCTGTATAATCTTTTTGACTTTCAGAAATTATCACCTACTAGTGTAAAGGATTTTTGTTAAAATATTTCTACCTGAATTTTTCATGCTTGAAGAAATCAGAATTATAAATAAGAATAATAATTTCAGTAAAAAAGTACGTAAGGCCATGTGTTACTTGTATAAGTAGAAACAAGGAGTCATAGCAAGACATAGTGATATGAATAAGTAGAGAAGGTGATTTTCTGCCAGACATAAAATATTCTGTACTGATAGGACGGAACCTAATAGGTGAAGAGAATTTGAGTAAATCAGTACGAAGAAAAACATGCAAATATTTTTGTTTTTCAGGGTTTGAATAACAGTACATATGGCATTAAAATAGATAATATGAAAATAAAAAATATAGCGTGAATCGAAATGAAAAAATAAAGTGCGATTGCCCCAATAATTTACACATGTTCGAATAATTTTATTTCCTAAACTAGTAACTGCTTTGAATTTACAGCAATATAATCCTCTTAACCCAACAGAGCCCTCCGTTACAATAATTCAGATTTTAAAGCACGTTTTATTAAGTTAAGAATCAGGGAATAGAAGGAAAGATTGGGTATTTGCAAAATTTCAAGCTACAAAGTTCTCAATTTCAAGACTAGAAATTTCTTTGATGGTAACGTCTTACAATATCATAAGATCCTAAACCAAATCCTCTTATGCAAAAATAAATCTTAGTTGAAACAGGAAAAATTAAAATTTTGAAGGACGTTAGAAATTCAACAAAAATATAATTTTCTATTAATAAATATTGGCTTGTTCGGAAAGTAATTTTGTTTTTTTAAGAGTAAATGAAAATTGCTTTTTGCATTCTCATAATATGAAAAGGTTAAAATGTTAAGAAACAAAATTCTTTATTTCAAAGATATTTACAAATTTGCAGTTGATTATTTTCTCATAGGAATTATATCTTTTGTTTATTAATGAAAAATGATATTAAGAATAAAAACTGGTTTACAAAAGACTATACGAGATGCGAAAAAAATGTTGTAAAACAAATTTTTTGTTTCAAAAAGATCTACAAATTTGCTTCTGACCATTTTTCACAGAAGTAATATATTTTCTTAACTAATAAAAAATGTCTTTACAAAAGTCAAAATTTCAATTTTCCTCTCGAAATATACAATAAATGTACGAATGTAAAGAACAGAATTTTTCACCTCCAAACGGTCTACAATTTCATATCGAACAATTTCTTAATAAAAACAAAGAGTCTTTTTTGACGAGGAAAATTTTATTGAAACAGAACAATTCCGTTTTTCTGAAAAATCATGCGAGATGTAAAACCATTGTTTTATTTTATTTCTGAATGCAAGTGTGGCTCTAATGGATATAAAATAAAAATCGAGTGCGAAGCTCGAGTATTATCATGGGACATGCATGAATATTCCCTAAATTCTATATTTCCTAAAATTTATTTTACCGAAATTCATGCAACCGTATTACTGATTACTCTAATTTTTGTATTTGCAATTCATCACGTAATCTCATGTTAATATTCCTATATAACTATGTATTTGAATTTTTATTTTTTCAAACAATCATTTATCATAATTTTCTTACTTCCAAATTACTATTTCTCTTAATTTCCACTTCACCGAACTGTCATGTTACATAAAAACTATTTGACCTAAAATACATCTAGACGAAAAATAACGGCGCGAAATTCAAATGCAGCCAATCGAAATTTTTTATTCAAATTATTATAAATTCTGATTGGCTGCATTTGAATTTGTCGCTGTTATTTCTCGGCCGGATGTGTTTAGGTCAAATGGTTTTTCTGCAACATGATAATTCGATGAAGTGAAAATTTAAAGGAATAATAATTTAGGAATATAAAAATTATGGCAAAGGACAATTAGGATACATAAAAATAAAGTGAAATAATGTTTTGGTAATATGAAAATTTGGTCAAATAATGATTCAGAGAAACAAAAATTCGGATACATATTTATTTGGAAATATAAACATTTGGTTATGTGATGAAATGAAAATATAAAAATTAGAGCAATTGGTAATTCGGTTACATGAATTTCGGTGAAATAAATTTTAGGAAATATGGAATTCGGGATATATTCATATGGCCCTATCATGGGGATTTCACGCTTATAGAAATTCTTCTCCCTAGTGGCGCAAAAGGGAAGCAAGTAGTTTTTGATGCCTTCAACTGAATCGAAGCTCACACTGTACAAAGAATTTTGAAGAGACCGGGACAAGTGATAATCCAATGGCACTAAATCAGAAGAGTAGGTGGGTGCGGTAAGATATTCCATCGAAGCTGAAAAAGTTTCTTGCGACTGAACAAACTTGTGTGTGATCTGACATTGTCGTGATGGAATACAAAACCTTTCCTATTCAGCAACTCTGGACGCTTCTGCTTAACCCATTATTACCCAAGCGAAATCCAGGCTAAATAGCACCAAACAAAATTATTGGATCACTGTCCAAATGAAAAAAAACTTTACACGTGTTTTTTCTTTTTGTGATTCTAATTGTTTATGCGAAATTGTTTAAACAAAATAACAAAAGTTTTGCAATTTCAAAAAACTGATAATGCCAATCGATTTTACGGGAAAAAACAAGTCGAAAACCTTTATACCATTTTTTTGTCAGATTCTACTTTGTTAGTGTATTATCGTTATAAACAATAACATCCCGAGGGGAGATGATGTACCCCGATCTATCCCAAACCGAATCTACGTTAGATAGCACCAAACTAACTATTGTATCACTGTTCAAACGAAACAAAAATTTTCCCATATTTTTTCTTTTTGCGATTCCAATTGTTAATGCGAAATTATTTAAACAAATTAACAAAAATTTCGCAATTCCAAAAAACTAATAATGCCAATCGATTCTACGGGAAAAAACATGGGTACATTTTTTTTTCGTTTGAACAGTGATACAATAGTTAGTTTGGTGCTATCTAACGTAGATTCGTTTTGGGGTAGAACGGGGCACAGCATCTCCCCTCGGGATGTCATTTTTTATAACGATAATACACTAACAAAATAGAATCTGACACGAAAATGGTATAAAGGTTTTCGACTTGTTTTTTCCCGTAAAATCGATTGGCATTATCAGTTTTTTGAAATTGCAAAACTTTTGTTATTTTGTTTAAACAATTTCGCATAAACAATTAGAATCACAAAAAGAAAAAACACGGGTAATTTTGTTTTTCATTTGGACAGTGATCCAATAGTTAGTTTGATGCTATCTAGCCTGGATTTCGCTTGGGTAATAATGAGTTAATGGCAGCATCGAATTCAACCAGATGATGACAGTACACGTCCGAATTAATGGTTTGCTTGTTCGGCAGCAACTTGAAAAATATTTTATCTATAATTTAATTCGTGCGGTTTGCTAAGAGATGGCGTAACTTGAGTATTATTCCACTGTTCCAATATTTCGAAAATGCGTTGGAAAGCTACTGTCATTGTGCGTCTTTTTTAGTATATGTCACTCATTTGAAGCGTAAACAACAATAATTTTTTTTCACTCAAATATGTCGAACTTTGTGCCTGAAAAAGTGTTTTTGCGGGGAGTTCTTCTTCATTACTTTAATATGAAAAAAACTGCTGCTTGAAGATGAAGAACTGGAAGCATTACTCGATAAAGATTGTTGCCAATCACAAGAAGAGCTCGGAGAAGCTTTAGGAGTCACTCCAGCAGCCACTTCAAAACGTTTAAGAGCAGCCGGATACGTTCAAAAGCAAGGAAATTGGGTTCCACATGAACTCAAGCCGAGAGACGTTGAAAGGCGGTTTTGCATGACCGAAATGCTGCTGGAACGCCACAAAAAGAAGTCATTTTTGCATCGGATTTTTACTAGGGATGAAAAATGGATCCATCACGACAACCCCAAGCGCAAAAAATCATATGTGAAACCCGGCCAACCACCCAAATCAACGGCAAAGCCGAATATCCATGGCGCGAAGGTAATGCTCTGTATTTGGTGGGATCAGAAGGGTGTGCTGTATTGAGAGCTGCTAAAACCGGGAGAAACCATCAATGGAGAACGCTACCGAACACAATTAATCCGTTTGAAGAGAACAATAGCCGAAAAACGTCTGGAATATTTGAACAGACTCGAGGCAATAATTTTCCATCATGACAACTCTCGGCCCCATGTTGCTATTCCGGTTTAGAACTATTTGGAAAACAGTGGATGGGAAGTTTTACCCCACCCAAACTTATAGCCCAGAACTTGCCCCTTCTGACTACCATTTGTTCCGGTCGATGCAGAACGCCCCCACTGGAATACGGTTGACATCAGAACAGGCTATCAAAAATTGGCTTGAGTCATTCTTAGCCGCCAAGCCGGCGCAGTTCTTTTGGGATGGAATCCACAAATTGCCAGAAAGATGGGAAAAAGTCATAGCTTTAGATGGGCAATACTTTGAATAATACTATTGTGCATGTTTTTCTTAAATAAACGTTCAAATTTTGAAAAAAAACTGCACGAATTAAGTTATAGATCCAATATAATTCTTTTCCAATCCCATCATACAGAGATATCCCATCATACACCTTCTTTTGATAAATACTGGATTGGCAACAAAGTCATTTTGTTTTTTTTTTTCATGATTTCCAAACCAAGTTTATAATTACAAATAACAAACATTAATCAACTATGTATTGACCAATTTGTTCGATGACCTTCTGCCATCTTTCAGTCAGCTTCATAATTCCGCTTTCGTAAAAAGTTTGGTTCTTAGAAGCAAAAATCAACTCATTTTCGACAGCCTCATTTGAATCGAATGTTTCTCCATTCAAGTGGTTTTGAAGTGGACGAAATAAATGATAATCGGATGGTGCAAGGTTAGGACTATACGGTGGATGAGGCATCACATCCCAGCCTAACTTCAATAATTTGTTGCGAGTAACCAAAGATGTATGTAGTCTGGCCTTTTCTTGATGGAAGATGTCGCCTTTACGAGTTTCCAGTTCTGCAGTGGTGTAGCTTCACCTTACGGGGCCCAGGTGAAAAATTTTTTTGGGGCCCCCCTAACTAAAAAAAATCTCAATATATTTATAACCAATCTATAGATGACCTAGGAATTTAGGGGCCCCTGAGTTAAGGGGCCCCGGTGATTGCCACCTGCAACACCCCCGGTAACTACGCCACTGCAGTTCTGACCACTTTTCCTTGATTTCTTTATCCAATTCCATTAGCTGGCAACAGTAGACACTTGAATTGATAGTTTGGTTCCTTGGGAACAGCGCAAAATGAACAATACTTTTGAAATCCCACCAAACACTCAGAATAACCATCTTTTGATGAATTTCCGCTTTTAATGTCGATTGCGCAGGCTCATCTCGCTTGTTTCGTGATCTTTTTCACACGACGTTGTCGTAAACAACCCATTTTTTATCACCCATTATGATTCACTTTAAAAATCGATCGGTTTCTTTACGTTTCAGCAGTGAATCGCAAATGTAAATTCGTTTGGTGAGTTGAATTTCGTGAAAAAATTGAATACTTACGAATTATGGGTAATATAATCGAGCTCGCCAGAGTGCGTATTGTAAAGTAGTCAGGTAGTCAGAGCGCTTCAGGTAGGCAGAGCGCTTCAAATGGTTCTTTCCTTTATAATAACTTTGAATACAGTAGAACCTCATTTATCGGGACACTCATTTATCGGGATCTTCACTTATTGGGATCTCGCAACCTCATTTATCGAGACATTTTGTTTCACCTCCAACCACCACTCCTTCTACATACACTGAAAAACATGGCTAGTTGAGCCAACTACTTAGTTTGTAAAATATGCTACAAATATTTCATTGATAAGCACAACAACTTTTTTTGCTAGTGTTACTCAATTTAAAGAAGCTTTTAGTTTAGTATTAAGAATAATGAACCATCTAAATTTGACTATTGGCACCTATGCCAAACTTTTTGTCGAAAATACTGACGAGAGGCGCGAATAACTTGACAAGACCGTAAGAGCCTTTCTGAAACAAAAGCTGCTCGTACAACTCGAAAACAGCAACAGATTGAAGAAAATCAGTTTTTTGAAGACTCTGAAGGACTATTGTATGGACCTGGGATTATAGATTAATCGGTAAGTAACTAAAACTGGTCATTATACTGTACTAAAACTTTAAACGCGATTATCTCGAAACTGTATTTTCAAAAACTGCTCGTGTTGTAACTCGAAAAGTTATAGACCGATTTGTCTGAAATTTTGAGAGGCTTTCCTCTACATTATTATCGGTAGGTTGAACTCAAAATTTCAGATATTTTGCATTAATAAAATACTTTTTGGGGGTCAAAAATGTCGAAAGAATAGCCCAAAATTCTAATTTATTTTTCAAAGGCTTATTTTATATTGAATTTTATGATTTTTTTAGTGTTATAGGTTTATCCTACCCGTTAATATGTTATAAAAAGAAAGAGATTCAATTTTTTTGTTTCAGATCAATGGTTAATGTGTGATGAATGCAGCACTTTTGACCCTCGCGCCGAAGACAACAGACGAAAAATTATCCTGAGCCGCCATTTTGGAAGAAAAAAAAATAAATAAATTTTTTTTATACTATAGAAAGGTTAGATAAAGTTATGTTAAAAATTTCAAACAATAAAATTATTTTATCACCTCCAAAAACATTTTTAAAGTATGACTGATTTTGAGGCGTTTACACGGACATCCCCCCTTAACATAACCAAGTTGTTTTAAATGCCTTTCAACGAATGTATATGATATGATAAGCTTCTCTGCGATCTCTCGTGTCGTACTACGCCGGTTATTTTCTACCATTGCTTTTATTTTGTCGCCTTCAACTTCAGTTGGGCATCTAGAGCATGGTGCTTATTTGAGGTCAAAATCTCCGGAACGAAAACGAGTAAACCAATTTTGGCACTGGTGTTCTATTAACGATTTTTCACCATTAACATCGTAACTTCGAAAGACTAAAGTCATCTAGTGGAAAAAAGCGAAATGACTTTGTTTCCAACCCAATATCTATAATTAATGGAGCAGTTTCTTCTCGAACGGAACACGATCCTTTTCGCTTGACATTATTGTAAACAATCGAATCGAAATTACAGGAACAAAATTATAAAAACTAATTCTGACAATAGTAATCACTCAACAATTCTTCGGAGACTGCACAAAACTTATTTATCGCTTTACCTGTATTCTTATTCTTACGGAAATAGAAAAGTAACACACGACGAAAATGTTCACTCTCACTTTAATTCAATATAAAACACTTTTTGAGAAATGAGATGAACTTGCGGTTCGACGTACCGTTAAATATAGGGAAACACGGCTAATGATACGTCTACATGAAAAACGAAACTACTTTCAAAACAACCCAATACTTCATTTTTATAACAAATACATATTCAGATAACAATAAACAGAATCATAAATGAAAGAACAAATTTGCGCAACCCCCTTTGATCGCGAATTTTAGTGCGTCTAAGGCACGTAATCCGATTGTCGCGATCAGTCTTGTTTTCTTAGAGTACATTCAAGTTTATTCCTCATGATATAAAACTACAACTCCAATAAATTTTATAATGCTGTAAATGTAAACTCAATTTCCTTAAAGTCACTTTGACTTTGAGAAATACATTCTCATCGCGAGACGAGCGTTCAACAACCGCAATCGGAAAGAAAGAACTACACGGAGAGAAACCTCGTAGCAAGGAATACCATTTTTAAAAGTAAACCATAATCATTAGGAAGTGTCGTAATGACTGGATACAATATATTTTGGATTGGTTAGGCTAAAAACTAGGTTCATTCTTATTTTCGATATTATTTTTTATGAATGAAACTACAAATATTCATCTTATCAAAGAATGTGTGAATTGAAATCTATAGATTCTTATAATTAATCAATTCTAGATCATAACGTTTCTTCGTATCTTGCATAGTTTGACAGGGGAATATAAATTAATTATTCATTTTTTTCAGCATTAAAATACTGTATCTTTCCTAATTTTTATTTCGTTTGGTTTGATTAAAAAATGACATCAGGATAATTTGTAGAGCTTTTTAAGTATCATCCATATATACGGTGAATTTTGTGCTCAAAAACAGGAAAATATAATGTGTGAAGAAGGATTTGTATAAATAAATTTAAAAAATATTAAAAAAGTAATATAGAGATTGTTTTGATACTATTAGCTTTACTATTGCATGTAAATAAATATAAGAATACTAATGTACACAATATTGAATAAATAATACCAAAAAACCAAACAGACATTTTTATCGATAACTCCCCACGAAAAAAAAGTTGATCTTGTTAGATCTGGTCAGATCAAATTTCCAGACCTAACCAGATCTTGATTTTGTCGACATCTGGCCAGATCTACTTCAGATCTGACCAGACCTACTTCAGATCTGATCAGATCTGGTCAGATCTCGACAAAATCAAGATCTGGTTAGATCTGGGAATTTGATCTGACCAAATCTAACAAGATCAACTTTTTTTCGCGGGTCCTCCCTCATTATTTTGTCCTAATCCAATTTGATTGTGGTTTGTGTAGGAAAATACAGAATTTCATTGAGAATTGCTGTGAATTTTGTCCTCATGGACAGGAGAACATAATGTCTGAAGAAGTATTTGTATAAATAAATTTAAAAGATATTATTATTATTATTATTGCATGTATATAAATATAAGAATACCCATGTACGCAATTTTAAATAAATAACTTCAAAAAAGAAAACAGAAATTTTTATCGATAACTCCCCGCGAAAAAAAGTTGATCTTGTTAGATCTAGTCTGATCAAATTTCCAGATCTAACCAGATCTTGATATTGTCGAGATCTGACCAGATCTACCTCAGATCCGACCAGATCTACTTTAGATCCAACGAGATCTACTTTGAATATGACCAGACCTACTTCAGATCTGACCAGATCTGGTCAGATCTCGACAAAATCAAGATCTGGTTAGATCCGGGAATTTGGTCTGACCAGATCTAACAAGATCAACTTTTTTTCGCGGGTCCTCCGACATTACTTTGTCCTAATCCAATTTGATTGTGGTTTGTGTAGGAAAATACAGAATTTCGTTGAGGATTGCTGTGAACTTTGTCCTCATGAACGGGAGAACATAATGTGTGAAGAAGTATTTGTATAGATAAATTTAAAAGACATAAAAAATTTAATATAAAGATTTATTGTTACCATTAGCTTTATTATTGCATGTACATAAAAATAAGAATACTCATGTATGAAATTATAAAATAATTAACTTCAAAAAAGCAAACAGAAATTTTTATCGATAACTCCTCCCTCATTATATTGTCCTAATCCAATTCGATTTTGTTTCGTGTAGGAAAATACAGGATTTCTTCGATAACTGCTGTGAATTTTCTCCTCATAAATACGGGGAAAATAATATGTGAAGAAGTATTTGTATAAATAAATGTAAAGAATATAAAATATTTAATATAAAGATTTTTTGATTTTTTGATACCATTAGCTTTATTATTGCATGTATATACATATAAGAATACTCATGTATGCAATTTTAAACAAATAACTTCAAAAAATCAAACAGAAATTTTTATCGATAACTCCTCCCTCATTATTTTGTCCTAATCCAATTCGATTGTGGTTTGTGTAGAACAATGCAGAATTTCATTTAGAATTGCTGTGAATTTTGTCCTCAGCAACAGGGGAAAATAATGTGTGAAGAAGTATTTTTATCAATAAATTTAACAAGTATAAAAAATGTAATATAAAGACTTTTTTGATGCTATAAGCTTTATTATCAAATACAAATAAATGTAAGAATACAAATTTACGCGACTTGGAATAAATAACATCAAAAAAGCAAAAATAAATTTTTATCAATAACTCCTCCTTCATCATATTGTCTTAATACAATTCGATTTTGGTCTATGTCAAAAAATGCAGAATTTCTTTGAGTATTTCTGTGAATTTTGTCCTCAGCAACAGGAGAACATAATGTGTGAAGAAGTGTTTGTATAAATAAATTTAAAAAATCTAGAAAGGTTGTTAAAAGAGATCTTTTGGTGCCATTAGCTTTATTATCACCTAAAAATAAATGTAAGAATACAAATTTACGCGACTTGGAATAAATAACATCAAAAAAGCAAAAATAAATTTTTATCAATAACTCCTCCTTCATCATATTGTCTTAATACAATTCGATTTTGTCCATGCGGAAAATGCAAAATTTCGTTCAGGATTTCTGTGAATTTTGTCCTCAGCAACAGGAGAACATAATGTGTGAAGAAGTGTTTGTATAAATAAATTTAAAAAATCTAGAAAGGTTGTTAAAAGAGATCTTTTGGTGCCATTAGCTTTATTATCAAATACAAATAAATGTAAGAATACAAATTTACGCGACTTGGAATAAATAACATCAAAAAAGCAAAAATAAATTTTTATCAATAACTCCTCCTTCATCATATTGTCTTAATACAATTCGATTTTGTCCATGCGGAAAATGCAAAATTTCGTTCAGGATTTCTGTGAATTTTGTCCTCAGCAACAGGAGAACATAATGTGTGAAGAAGTGTTTGTATAAATAAATTTAAAAAATCTAGAAAGGTTGTTAAAAGAGATCTTTTGGTGCCATTAGCTTTATTATCACCTAAAAATAAATGTAAGAATACAAATTTACGCGACTTGGAATAAATAACATCAAAAAAGCAAAAATAAATTTTTATCAATAACTCCTCCTTCATCATATTGTCTTAATACAATTCAATTTTGTCCATGCGGAAAATGCAAAATTTCGTTCAGGATTTCTGTGAATTTTGTCCTCAGCAACAGGAGAACATAATGTGTGAAGAAGAATTTGTATAAATAAATTTAACAAATATAAAAAGGTTATTAAAAGAGATCTTTTGGTGACATTAGCTTTATTATCACCTAAAAATAAGTGTGAGAATAAAAATGTACGCGACTCGGAATAAATAACATCAAAAAAGCAAAAATAAATTTTTATCAATAACTCCTCCTTCATCATATTGTCTTAATACAATTCGATTTTGGTTTTTTTTGGAAAATGCAGAATTTTATTTAGGATTGCTGTGAATTTTGTCTTATCCTCAGCAACAGGAGAAAATAATGTGTGAAGAAGTATTTGTATAAATAATTTTTTTTTATTTTTATTTTATTTTTTTTTTTTTTTTTGTAGTACGGGAAAAATGCTTTATGCACAGTCAAGGGGACTCCATGCCCCCCTGGTGTGTGGGACTCTGCTGCTCGCGCAGCCCTACTCACTGAAACTCCCTCCCTGTCTCTAGGCCGTGGAATCCCGCCCCGGAACCGCCGTTAGGTATTACTTCAGGGTGGGGGCCATCTTAAGGCGATGTTAGTCTTTCCTTCTGGCTTCTTCTTCTGTTTTCCTGGGCTTGCTCCTCCAGATCTCTTCTCCATGACGGCCTTCCTAAAGCTTCCTGTTGGGAGCTCCCTCCCTAAAGGCCGCACAACGCATAGTCCCCGGGATGTGGTCATTCCGAGGCTTTTTTTTCCGGCACAGAGGTAGCATCGCGGCTTCGCAGTGCAGGAACCCGCAAATGACCCTCTTCGCCGCACCTCCAGCAGCTCTTGATGCGGTCTGGCCCCCTGCAGTCAGCCGCCATGTGGCCAAAGCCAAGGCAGCGGTAACACCTTTTCGCCTTCGTCTTCCTGCGGACTCTGCAGGAGACCCACCCGATCTTGATGTGGGCTCCCTGGAGCAGCTTCAGCGCCCTTGCCTCCTCCAAAAGCACATAGGCCTTCCGGTTTCCTCTATAGGGTGTCTTGCTTAGAGACACCCTTAACTCCATCTCCGGTTCGTGATCGAAGAAGCTTCTGACGGCATCGTCGACGTCTTCCATTCCAATGGTAGGTTCCAGGTCGGAGATCTCAACCTCGATCCTGGGGATGAGATGACGGGCCGTCCCCCTGGCTCCGACCACCTCTTTAAACACAGTGTCGATCTTCTCTTTACTTTTCGTGGAACATTTCAGTTCGCCTCCAAACAACTCCTCACACATCGTTTTATTTAAATTGTAATGCTCCATGATTTTTCCCACGATTAGCTAGGGAAGTATTCGGTCCGCCCCTGCAGAGCCCCGCATGCAGGGGTAAGGCCTCAATACTCTAGGAGGTGGCCTGATTTCCTAGAGACACCGTGTGAGACACCACTCCCTGGTGCTATGCAGCCCTCGGCACGGTAGTTAACACCTTGGCTTGGGGGTTATTCCTTCGGGACCATCCCTGGAACATTGTCCGCGACTGCTTATTTAGTTTTGTATCCGTATTCAGCAGTAACCCTCGGTACAGCAGGGCCCCTCTATCCGCAACCTGAGGACGCGATCGGTGGCCTGTTCTAGGGCCCCCTGATCGATTTCCGAAGAAACCAATGCAGAATCGGGTGTATAAATAAATTTAACAAATATAAAAAACTAATAAAACTAATGTACGCAATTTCAAATAAATAACAGGAGAACTGAATGCGCGAAGAACTATTTGTATAAATAAATTTAAAAAATATAAAAAGGTAATTAAAAGAGATCTTTTTCTGCCATTAGCTTTATCGTCACATATAAATAAATGTAAGAATACAAACGTACTAGACTCCAAATAAATATCTTTAAAAAAGCAAAAAGAAATTTTTTTCGATAATTCCTTGTTTATCATATTTTCCTATTCCAATTCGACTTTGGTCTATGTCCGGAAATTCAGAGTTTCGTCCGCAAATAAGGTAAATTTGGTTCTCACTGACTAGAGAATATAATGCGTGAAGATGTAACTGTATGTTCAAAAATTCAAAAATATAAGAATGAATAATATGAAAAATTTGAATAAAAATTGCGATCAGTTTTTATCACAATATTGATACAATCCTAATATGATCCTATTCTAATTCAATTTGCGTTCGTTTAATGTGTGAAAATTCCAAATTTCTTCCCGAAAGTAAAAAAGTCATATCCATAACATTTGAAATCCCTTATTTATTCATTAATATCCATTTCAATACCTCTTTTCATACCTCTCTATCTATAAACATGAACAGGCTGTACGTTTAATACTGCGAATCATTTTCCTATCCCACAAACCTATCTGAGTCTATCAACCTTATCTGCTTTATTGTATTTATATTTGTTTCTGCACGATTTGCACACGCACAAATTTTTTGCAATAATTTTGTTGTTATAGAAATCAAAGAGTTGACAGACCCTTTATAGTGCTTTTGTTTAATTTTGAAAATTTCAACTAGATATGTCATTTGGCATGGAGATAGGTTTACAGAAAATAATTCCGGTATAGTAGTAATCAGCTAGTTATCCATGTCATTGAAAAACAAAAATAGCTACTTTAGAGGTGGTTGGTGTAAAAAACAGTTTTCGCTTTTATAGGAACTTCCACTCTCGAATATTCCTGTATCATAAGTAGTGTTGTGAGCTTGTAAAATTGTAATTTACGGTAATATTACGAGCCAATTTTACTGCCCAGTAAAATTTATAGGCGGAAAATTTCAAATATTTTAAAATTTTACACAAAGTGATAAAAAATAAACTCTAATGCTTCAGGTTATAAAAGATAAAAAAACTACTGAATACATTTATTTATTTATATCATCAATTTATTTTCGAAAATAATATTTGGATAAAATTTGTAAGAAGAAATGTGAATTTATAAGAATATTTATAAGAATTTGTAAGAATGAATGTTTGAATAATTTGCAAGTTTAGTGTACGTTGCGATATTAATGGTATGAAGGAAATGGAAGAGAAGATGTTATAGGGGAAAACGTGGAACGCTCTGGAAACTTTTACGAATCGAATTTCTTATTCATAGACACAAATGTACCAGATAAGCACAGTCTTTTTAAACCATCTGGATCTTAACGTTAAAGACGGAGACGCTTTTAAACTGATTGTATTGAAAAATGCAAAGTATTGAATATTCAACAATTTTTGATACCATTTGTTTACTATTCTTATCCAAGTTGATATAAGAAATAACCCGGATAAGGAATCTCTAGATGAGGTAAAGTTGAGTAGGATCTTTTCTTAATTATGACGCAGTGACGTGCAATTAGTAGAGCAATTCACCTTTGGATATCGATTGTCGTTAAGCGAGCTGCGATAACTCGATCGGCGCTACATTAATCAAAGTAAAGCTCCTCCTTCGACGCGATATTAAGTAGAAGGGAGAAAGATCGAAGGAAAGCAAGTAGACAAGGTATGGAGTCGACTTGAAAACGTTAGAAGTGGTAGTATATGCGTGGCAGAAAGCGATTTTCGAAACGCGAGCTGGCGTGCCGTCTCAGTAAGTTACGTCCGATTACCGCGAGTAGAAATGAGAAAACGAACAGGGCATAATTCACAGAAATCACCGGTCACGTACGAAAAGGGCCATCCTTTGCACCCCTTCGTGCCTTCTAGAAGCGGACTTCCAACTTATGATGCTTTGCTTTTCGTCAGAATTGCTCTCCTTGACTTTCACCAATGTAACTTATGGAGGAAACGAGCTGTTCTCAAATGTCTCAAAGTGCTTCCGTCTATACAAGACCTATTGCGGAAGTTGGCGATCGTGTTCAAGTTCCTTGTTAATCGATTAGAGCTTCGGGCGGCCACTGAGGCTCGCAAACATCCTGATCATCTCACAATTAATCTTGTGCTTTCCTTTGTATAGCGTTTACTATTGGATTCTCAGAACGACACATTTAAGACAAATATAAATATATTTGATGTAAAAAAATCATGTCTAGCCATTTTCGAATGAAAAAATATATTTTGTTGATTCAAATACAGTACTGGCAAAAACTTAAGAAATAATTTATTTACTTTTATTACCTAGGACGAAAAAATTTTTTTTCTTTAAATCAAAGAAAATATTTCTGTAAATAATATCACGCACGTACTATGCGACTGTGCAGACATACATTTATTCAATTCAAAGGAAAAAAAGCATTTAAAAAATTTCTTCAAATCAAAAAAACTTTTCTTTGACCTATAGCAATGCACAAATTTGTTTGATTCAAAGAAGTTATTTTGATTCAAATACAGTATTGGCAAAAACTCAAGAAATAATTTATTTAATGTTATTACCTTGAACGAAAGCAAATTTTTCCTTTAAATCAAAGAAACTTTTCTTTGGCGTGTAGCAATGCACAAATTTGATTGATTCAAAGAAATTATTTTGTTTAAAATACAGTAAATAATTTACTTAATTTTATTACCTTGAACGAAAAAAAGAATTTGTTTTAAATCGAAGAAAATATTTCTGTGAATAGCATCACGCATGTACTGTGTGACTGCGCAGACATACATTTATTCAATTCGAAGGAAAAAGTGCGATTAAAAAATTTCTCTGAATCAAAGAAACTTTTCATTGACCTATAGCAATGCACAAATTTGTTTGATTCAAAAAAATTATTTTGATTCAAATACAGTACTGACAAAAACTAAAAAAAATTTATTTAATTTTATTACCTTAAACGAAAGCAAATTTTTCCTTTAAATCAAAGAAACTTTTCTTTGGCGTGTAGCAATGCACAAATTTGATTGATTCAAAGAAATTATTTTGTTTCAAATACAGTAAATAATTTACTTAATTTTATTACCTTGAACGAAAAAAAGAATTTGTTTTAAATCGAAGAAAATATTTCTGGGAATAACATCATGCATGTACTATGTGACTGCGCAGACATACATTTATTATATTCGAAGAAAAAATAGCAATTAAAAATTTTCTCTAAGTCAAAGAAACTTTTCTTTGACGTATAGTAATGCACAAATTTGTTTGATTCAAAGAAATTATTTTGATTTAAATACAGTACTGGCAAAAATAATAAAAAAAAAATTTATTTAAATTTATTACCTTGAACGAAAGCAAATTTTTCCTTTAAATCAAAGAAACTTTTCTTTGGCGTGTAGCAATGCACAAATTTGATTGATTCAAAGAAATTATTTTGTTTCAAATACAGTAAATAATTTACTTAATTTTATTACCTTGAACGAAAAAAAGAATTTGTTTTAAATCGAAGAAAATATTTCTGGGAATAACATCATGCATGTACTATGTGACTGCGCAGACATACATTTATTATATTCGAAGAAAAAATAACAATTAAAAAATTTCTCTAAGTCAAAGAAACTTTTCTTTGACGTATATTAATGCACAAATTTGTTTGATTCAATGAAATTATTTTGATTTAAATACAGTACTGGCAAAAACTGAAAAAAAATTTATTTAATTTTATTACCTTGAACGAAAGCAAATTTTTCCTTTAAATCAAAGAAACTTTTCTTTGGCGTGTAGCAATGCACAAATTTGATTGATTCAAAGAAATTATTTTGTTTCAAATACAGTAAATAATTTATTTAATTTTATTACCTTGAACGAAAAAAAGAATTTGTTTTAAATCGAAGAAAATATTTCTGGGAATAACATCATGCATGTACTATGTGACTGCGCAGACATACATTTATTATATTCGAAGAAAAAATAGCAATTAAAAATTTTCTCTAAGTCAAAGAAACTTTTCTTTGACGTATAGTAATGCACAAATTTGTTTGATTCAAAGAAATTATTTTGATTTAAATACAGTACTGGCAAAAATAATAAAAAAAAAATTTATTTAAATTTATTACCTTGAACGAAAGCAAATTTTTCCTTTAAATCAAAGAAACTTTTCTTTGGCGTGTAGCAATGCACAAATTTGATTGATTCAAAGAAATTATTTTGTTTCAAATACAGTAAATAATTTATTTAATTTTATTACCTTGAACGAAAAAAAGAATTTGTTTTAAATCGAAGAAAATATTTCTGTGAATAGCATCACGCATGTACTGTGTGACTGCGCAGACATACATTTATTCAATTCGAAGGAAAAAATGCGATTAAAAAATTTCTCTGAATCAAAGAAACTTTTCATTGACCTATAGCAATGCACAAATTTGTTTGATTCAAAAAAATTATTTTGATTCAAATACAGTACTGACAAAAACTAAAAAAAATTTATTTAATTTTATTACCTTAAACGAAAGCAAATTTTTCCTTTAAATCAAAGAAACTTTTCTTTGGCGTGTAGCAATGCACAAATTTGATTGATTCAAAGAAATTATTTTGTTTCAAATACAGTAAATAATTTACTTAATTTTATTACCTTGAACGAAAAAAAGAATTTGTTTTAAATCGAAGAAAATATTTCTGGGAATAACATCATGCATGTACTATGTGACTGCGCAGACATACATTTATTATATTCGAAGAAAAAATAACAATTAAAAAATTTCTCTAAGTCAAAGAAACTTTTCTTTGACGTATAGTAATGCACAAATTTGTTTGATTCAATGAAATTATTTTGATTTAAATACAGTACTGGCAAAAACTGAAAAAAAATTTATTTAATTTTATTACCTTGAACGAAAGCAAATTTTTCCTTTAAATCAAAGAAACTTTTCTTTGGCGTGTAGCAATGCACAAATTTGATTGATTCAAAGAAATTATTTTGTTTCAAATACAGTAAATAATTTATTTAATTTTATTACCTTGAACGACAAAAGAATTTGTTTTAAATCGAAGAAAATATTTCTGGGAATAACATCATGCATGTACTATGTGACTGCGCAGACATACATTTATTATATTCGAAGAAAAAATAACAATTAAAAAATTTCTCTAAGTCAAAGAAACTTTTCTTTGACGTATAGTAATGCACAAATTTGTTTGATTCAATGAAATTATTTTGATTTAAATACAGTACTGGCAAAAACTGAAAAAAAATTTATTTAATTTTATTACCTTGAACGAAAGCAAATTTTTCCTTTAAATCAAAGAAACTTTTCTTTGGCGTGTAGCAATGCACAAATTTGATTGATTCAAAGAAATTATTTTGTTTCAAATACAGTAAATAATTTATTTAATTTTATTACCTTGAACGAAAAAAAGAATTTGTTTTAAATCGAAGAAAATATTTCTGGGAATAACATCATGCATGTACTATGTGACTGCGCAGACATACATTTATTATATTCGAAGAAAAAATAGCAATTAAAAATTTTCTCTAAGTCAAAGAAACTTTTCTTTGACGTATAGTAATGCACAAATTTGTTTGATTCAAAGAAATTATTTTGATTTAAATACAGTACTGGCAAAAATAATAAAAAAAAAATTTATTTAAATTTATTACCTTGAACGAAAGCAAATTTTTCCTTTAAATCAAAGAAACTTTTCTTTGGCGTGTAGCAATGCACAAATTTGATTGATTCAAAGAAATTATTTTGTTTCAAATACAGTAAATAATTTATTTAATTTTATTACCTTGAACGAAAAAAAGGATTTGTTTTAAATCGAAGAAAATATTTCTGTGAATAGCATCACGCATGTACTGTGTGACTGCGCAGACATACATTTATTCAATTCGAAGAAAAAAATGCAATTAAAAAATTTCTCTGAATCAAAGAAACTTTTCATTGACCTATAGCAATGCACAAATTTGCTTGATTCAAAAAAATTATTTTGATTCAAATACAGTATTGGCAAAACCTAAAAAAAAATTTATTTAATTTTATTACCTTAAACGAAAGCAAATTTTTTCATTAAAACAAAGAAAATATTTCTGTAAATAATATCACGCATGAACTATGCGACTGCGCAGACATACATTTATTCAATTCAAAGGAAAAAAAGCAGCTAAGAAATTTCTTCAAATCAAAGAAACTTTTCTTTGACCTATAGCAATGCACAGATTTGTTTGATTCAAAGAAATTATTTTTCATAGTGCCTCCTTTGAAAATCCGATTTTCGGTACCTGTAGAGCGGGTTGAAACTACGATTTTCAACCCTAGGGTTGAAAGTCGCTTTTTCAACCCGCTCCACAGTTACAGCCAATCAGATTCTCAAAGGATTTGCTATGAAAAATAGTATACATTACTCGAAACAAAACACAGCGAAAGCATTTCGTGTAAGTCGTGCTATCGCTCCATTTCGCCCCTTGTAATGTGATATACTATTGTATCAAATACAGTACTGGCAAAAACTCATAAAAAATTTTTTTAAATTTTGTTACCTCGATCGAAAGCAAATTTTTTCATTAAAACAAAGAAAATATTTTTGTGAATAACATCACGCATGTACTATGTGACTGCGCAGACATACATTTATTCAATTAAAAAAGAATAGCAATCAAAAAATTTCTCTAAATCGAAGAAAATTTTCTTTGGCGTATACCAATTCACAAATTTGTTTGATTTAAAGAAATTATTTGGATTTAAATACAGTACTGGCAGAATCAATTTCTTTTCTCTGCATATTTATGAAGTTACCTATATAGAAAATGTGTGTGCCAAAGCGTTTTTCTCAGTGACGAATACTTTTTATGTTTTACGGCCATTAATCAAGCGAAGCACGATTTTTGTCAAAACCATTATTTTCGGAATGGTGGACATGATAACAAAAAAAAAATACTTGTTCGATTGCGCTGAAATTTTTTTGATCTTTCTCGATAAACGTATAGTTGTCGGATGAGCTACAGTTTTACTTAAAAATTTTTGTTTTAATATTTTTTTTAATGCAAAAAGGACACAAAATCAGGCTGAAAAGCGTCATTCGACAGTAAAAGTAGCGCAAATTTATTAATAACCAATATTTTTTATTTTTCCGAGGTAGAGACGATAGTCACAAGTCTACTTTTGATAAAAAAATTTTATCCGCTGTATCCGGTAATTCGAACGAGCAGAACCGTGTCCACCATGGAGCAACATTTTCTTGCAGGCTCAACCTCAAGGCGTTGCCATGACAATATTAATAAACATTTTCATTAAGATCAAACTAATTTTTGTTGGTTTATATTTTGTATAATAACCTGAAAAAGTCACGATTCAAAATATTGGACGGTTTTGTTTCAACAATAATTTGAAATAATGATCTTTTTTCGGCCGCTTGAGTAGAATACCCCCTTAAAGTCTCACACTTACACACTTGACATTTTCGTAATATTATACTTTAAGAAAATGCAAAAAATCGATTTTTTTTTAAATTCTGCCTATCTGTAACCTCTTTAACACACTAAAATGTTGTTGATTGAACCAGATCTTTTTTTGGGTGTACCTCTTCGGCTCTGATAACTTTGAAATGAATATAGAAAAAATTAGATCTTAAGAAAATTCGGTTAATTTAGAAGACAATATTGTCTGAGTTTGTTTTCAAGTAACTTCATTTTCTTTGAAAGTATGTTATTTTATTTTGACACTGAGCTTTTGAAATTTAATGTGTTAATTTTTTTTTTCAAAATTGAAAATTACATAATTTATAAACCATTAATTTTTTACAAACTCAGCATTATTTTTCCATTTTTGTGTAATATAAACTCCAAATATTTCTTTAATTGCGACTCAAATCACAATTTAATTGATAATCAATAAACCGTAAATAAATTATTTGCCTTCGAAAATTGGAGAGTTTCAATAATTACATTTGTTGAAGAGAAACACGTGTGGAATTAAGAATTCTCATTCAAAGAAAAAGTTCTGGAAATAAACAAAACACTTTTCATTTGAAATCTGTGAAAAGTAAATACCGCAAACCGGAATCAAAGTACAAATGCTCAGTAATCCCACGTGATTCAATAACACTACGCTTTCAATTCAGTTCTAATCAATATTACCTTTCGTATAAAAGTTGATTATCGAATTCACAAAGCCTATTGTATCCTCTAGAAATATAAATTAAAGGATAAATCATAAAATTAGTCTCTGGCAGTAAGATACCCATTAATTGTTATACAAACTTTGTACCCAAAAAATTATCCAATTTTATATAATAATGATTTTTTTTAAATTTCAAAACTTTGATGTGCACTCACAAAAAAGGTTCGGTTAAATTTACTAAAGTTAATCGGTTCAAAAAATTCCGGTTAAAATGACTATACTTTTAGTTGATTTCACCAGAAAAATTGTTTACTTATTATAGTCACAAAATTCTGACATTATTATTCCAGTTAATGTTACAGGGAAATATAGTAAAAGTAGTTTCAAGATGCGCCGTTGGCAGCGTTACTATCTACACAATCGGGCGCCTTTTCGTTTTCCGCTATACACGCAAGCCTTGGCATTTTTACTCTTGAGGGGCAGCCCCCACCACGCCACCTTCCCCCTGAGTCAGTGGGAAGGTGGCATGGTGCGGTCTGCACTTCGAGAGTCAAAATGCCGGAGTTATATGCACGTTGATACTGGTTTCCTGTTAGTTATGTTCCCTTGTAGAAAAAAATAATTGGACCCGATTGGGACTGATTGATCCGATAGACCCCATTTCAAAAACATCATCATCAAACGATTTCTTAATCCAGCACTGTAGATAACTTGAAGGAAAAATTCAAAAGTGAAGAAATTTGTAGATATATTTGTATTCAAATGTACATTTTAATAATAATATAAACAAAATAAAATAATTCAACAAATAAATATACATTTTTTCATTTTAAAAATTATAATTCCCATGTCTTTAAATCATTATTTATTCTTATAGTTACGTTAGCATTTTACTGAAAAATTTTAGTTTTAACTAGAAATATAACTGGAATAAAAGATCAAAACAACTGAAAAGTGTTTACTAGAATTCCTAACATTTTTAACGGGAATTACTAGTACGGCTCTCCGTAACATTTTTTTCTGTTTGAATTGTGGTTGTTTCAACCAGACTTTTTTCTGAGTGTGTGAAAATCATCTTCGTTGCTTCAAAATTTTTGATTCTTTCGGAATGGCTAGTAACTTTGGTAAGAACTATAACTTCCTTCTTTTCTTATTTTCAAAAGTGCCCATCCAATTTTTATAAAAATTGATACATTGAGGTTTTATCGGTCGCTGAATTCTAATATAACCTCAAAATTTCGGTATTCAAAGTGCTAGAATCGCGGACCAAACCAATAACGAATTCAATATAGTGGATAAAAATAATCCTTCGATCTGCGTAAAACTCAGTTTATCATTTTATTATTTATTACAAAATAAACTTGTGAAGATTGATAGTTTCTCTTTGAAAAGTTTTGGAATTGGAAGCTGTGTGAACGATATAATTTATCGCCTTCATGATAAGGGATATTTGGAAATATGTTAATGCTTAAAGGCGTGATGTGCGAAGGTATTGCTGAATTCTTTTTTATCCATGGCAACCGGTTGAAACGCGTTCACGGTAGATACGCATGTGAAGCGATGATGCCTAATTGCATAAATAATTCAACGGCACGGCCAACGTCGGTATAGTTATTCTCCGCGCATAACGAAGCGTCAATCTGTTATCTGTCGGTTATACCGTTAGCCGACCACCTCTGATCCTCTGAATTTCGAAAATTCAGTAACGGCGCCAATTCACCTTACACAACGTGCAACGAAGGTTGAGAAAATCAAAATTTATTGTTCCCACGTGATATGTACGCTTGCTTACCTTCTTTTTAACTTTCCAGTCGCTAGACTTGCATCGAGGAAATTGCGTGCACTTAGTATTTTTACTTAAAATTCAGAGTTGATATTCTAGAATATACATCATGTTATAAACAAACTAGACCACACATTTACCGAAAGAAGTTTCATGTGTAAGGTAAGTGTGGGTATTACTACGGATGCTCGAGTTACTGTGGTTTCAAATAAAACTATTCTTTTGAAGGTATATAACGTTGCAAAACAATTCAAAAAATTAATTTTCAATCTAAGCATTATAAAAATCAAAGAATAATGAATAGTAACGATATTTGTAGATAAATGTTTGCAATTTGACACAAGCAAAAATTAACATTCGAACTAACGTCGACTCAACGTTGGACACCAACTTCCGATTGTCGGCGAACAGTCGAAATGATAACGACGTACTGCGTTAGTAGAACACTGGTTGCAAATGTTGTACCAATACTGGTAACCAACATATTTTTAACGTTGGCTGCCAAAATTTCTAAAATACTGGTTATATACTTTTATTATTGAATCCATGTTTTACGGGTAAAGAAGTACTTCAAAGAAGACTACCAGTATCGGATTAACTTTGTACAAGCACTGGTATTTTACAGCGTTAATTATCAGAATCGATTTGACACTGGGTGGATCTTGCACATTTACTGTCGGAAAAATACTTTTTCAACAGTCGGAAAAAGGTTGGACCTGTTGTGAACCCAACGTTATATAAACGCTGGTATTTTACAGTCGACTACTAGGGCTGAATAGACACTAGAGAGACCTTGTACATCCAATGTCGAAAAATTACTTTTTCCACAGTCGGAAGAAGGTTGTGCCTGTTGTACATCCAACTTTATACAAACTCTGGTATTTTACAATCGACTACCAGGGCTAAATAGACACTAGATAGACCTTGTACAACCAATGTCGGAAAAATTTACTTTTTCCACAGTCGCAAGAAGGTTGGGCCTCTTGTACAAACGCTGGTACTTTACAATCGACTACCAGGGCTGAATAGACACTAGATAGACCTTGTACATCCAATGTCGGAAAATTACTTTTTCCACAGTCGGAAGAAGGTTGGACCTGTTGTGAACCCAACGTTATATAAACGCTGGTATTTTACAGTCGACTACTAGGGCTGAATAGACACTAGAGAGACCTTGTACATCCAATGTCGAAAAATTACTTTTTCCACAGTCGGAAGAAGGTTGTGCCTGTTGTACATCCAACTTTATACAAACGCTGGTACTTTACAATCGACTACCAGGGCTGAATAGACACTAGATAGACCTTGTACATCCAATGTCGAAAAATTACTTTTTCCACAGTCGGAAGAAGGTTGTGCCTGTTGTACATCCAACTTTATACAAACTCTGGTATTTTACAATCGACTACCAGGGCTAAATAGACACTAGAAAGACCTTGTACAACCAATGTCGGAAAATTACTTTTTCCACAGTCGCAAGAAGGTTGGGCCTCTTGTACAAACGCTGGTACTTTACAATCGACTACCAGGGCTGAATAGACACTAGATAGACCTTGTACATCCAATGTCGGAAAATTACTTTTTTCACAGTCGCAAGAAGGTTGGGCCTCTTGTACAAATGCTGGTATTTTACACTCGACTACCTAGGCTAAATAGACACTAGATAGACCTTGTACATCCAATGTCGTAAAATTACTTTTTCCACAGTCGGAAGAAGGTTGTGCCTGTTGTACACCCAACTTTATACAAACGCTGGTATTTAACACTCGACTATCAGGGCTGAATAGACACTAAATAGACTTTGTAAATCCAATGTCGGAAAATTACTTTTTCCACAGTCGGAAGAAGGTTGTGCCTGTTGTACACCCAACTTTATACAAACGCTGGTATTTAACACTCGACTATCAGGGCTGAATAGACACTAGATAGACTTTGTAAATCCAATGTCGGAAAATTACTTTTTCCACTGGTCGGAAG
The DNA here is from genome assembly GCA_030998225.1 of Diplolepis rosae. Classification (NCBI taxonomy): domain Eukaryota; kingdom Metazoa; phylum Arthropoda; class Insecta; order Hymenoptera; family Diplolepididae; genus Diplolepis; species Diplolepis rosae. Next base: position 3,672,507 of record JAPYXD010000581.1, on the reverse strand, counting down.
AAGGTTGTCCCTGTTGTACACCCAACATGGTACAAACTCTAGTATTTTACAATCGACTAGCAGGGCTAAATAGACACTAGATAGACCTTGTACATCCAATGTCGGAAAATTACTTTTTCCACAGAAGGAAGAAGGTTGTCCCTGTTGTACACCCAACATGGTACAAACTCTGGTATTTTACAATCCACTACCAGGGCTAAATAGACACTAGATACACCTTGTACAACCAATGTCGGAAAAAATTACTTTTTCCACAGTCGCAAGAAGGTTGTGCCTGTTGTACATCCAACTATATACAAACTCTGGTATATTACAATCGACTACCAGGGCTAAATAGGCACTAGATAGACCTTGTACAACCAATGTCGGAAAATTACTTTTTCCACAGTCGGAAGAAGGTTGTGCCTGTTGTACAAACGCTGGTATTTTACACTCGACTATCAGGGCTGAATAGACACTAGATAAACCTTGTACATCCAATGTCGGAAAATTACTTTTTCCACAGTCGGAAGAAGGTTGTGCCTGTTGTACACCCAACTTTATACAAACGCTGGTATTTAACACTCGACTATCAGGGCTGAATAGACACTAGATAGACGTTGTACATCCAATGTCGGAAAATTACTTTTTCCACAGTCGGAAGAAGGTTGGGCCTCTTGTACAAACGCTGGTATATTACAATCGACTACCAGGGCTAAATAGGCACTAGATAGACCTTGTACATCCAATGTCGGAAAATTACTTTTTCCACAGTCGGAAGAAGGTTGTGCCTGTTGTACACCCAACTTTATACAAACGCTGGTATTTTACAGTCGACTACCAGGGCTAAATAGACACTAGATAGACCTTGTACATCCAATGTCGGAAAATTACTTTTTCCACAGTCGGAAGAAGGTTGTCCCTGTTGTACACCCAACATGGTACAAACTCTAGTATTTTACAATCGACTAGCAGGGCTAAATAGACACTAGATAGACCTTGTACATCCAATGTCGGAAAATTACTTTTTCCACAGAAGGAAGAAGGTTGTCCCTGTTGTACACCCAACATGGTACAAACTCTGGTATTTTACAATCCACTACCAGGGCTAAATAGACACTAGATACACCTTGTACAACCAATGTCGGAAAAAATTACTTTTTCCACAGTCGCAAGAAGGTTGTGCCTGTTGTACATCCAACTATATACAAACTCTGGTATATTACAATCGACTACCAGGGCTAAATAGACACTAGATAGACCTTGTACAACCAATGTCGGAAAAATTTACTTTTTCCACAGTCGCAAGAAGGTTGGGCCTCTTGTACAAACGCTGGTACTTTACAATCGACTACCAGGGCTGAATAGACACTAGATAGACCTTGTACATCCAATGTCGGAAAATTACTTTTTCCACAGTCGGAAGAAGGTTGGACCTGTTGTGAACCCAACGTTATATAAACGCTGGTATTTTACAGTCGACTACTAGGGCTGAATAGACACTAGAGAGACCTTGTACATCCAATGTCGAAAAATTACTTTTTCCACAGTCGGAAGAAGGTTGTGCCTGTTGTACAAACGCTGGTATTTTACAGTCGACTACCAGGGCTGAATAGACACTAAATAGACCTTGTACATCCAATGTCGGAAAATTACTTTTTCCACAGTCGGAAGAAGGTTGTGCCTGTTGTACATCCAACTTTATACAAACTCTGGTATTTTACAATCGACTACCAGGGCTAAATAGACACTAGAAAGACCTTGTACAACCAATGTCGGAAAATTACTTTTTCCACAGTCGCAAGAAGGTTGGGCCTCTTGTACAAACGCTGGTACTTTACAATCGACTACCAGGGCTGAATAGACACTAGATAGACCTTGTACATCCAATGTCGGAAAATTACTTTTTTCACAGTCGCAAGAAGGTTGGGCCTCTTGTACAAATGCTGGTATTTTACACTCGACTACCTAGGCTAAATAGACACTAGATAGACCTTGTACATCCAATGTCGGAAAATTACTTTTTCCACAGTCGGAAGAAGGTTGTGCCTGTTGTACACCCAACTTTATACAAACGCTGGTATTTAACACTCGACTATCAGGGCTGAATAGACACTAGATAGACGTTGTACGTCCAATGTCGTAAAATTACTTTTTCCACAGTCGGAAGAAGGTTGTGCCTGTTGTACACCCAACTTTATACAAACGCTGGTATTTAACACTCGACTATCAGGGCTGAATAGACACTAGATAGACTTTGTAAATCCAATGTCGGAAAATTACTTTTTCCACTGGTCGGAAGAAGGTTGTCCCTGTTGTACACCCAACATGGTACAAACTCTAGTATTTTACAATCGACTAGCAGGGCTAAATAGACACTAGATAGACCTTGTACATCCAATGTCGGAAAATTACTTTTTCCACAGAAGGAAGAAGGTTGTCCCTGTTGTACACCCAACATGGTACAAACTCTGGTATTTTACAATCCACTACCAGGGCTAAATAGACACTAGATACACCTTGTACAACCAATGTCGGAAAAAATTACTTTTTCCACAGTCGCAAGAAGGTTGTGCCTGTTGTACATCCAACTATATACAAACTCTGGTATATTACAATCGACTACCAGGGCTAAATAGGCACTAGATAGACCTTGTACAACCAATGTCGGAAAATTACTTTTTCCACAGTCGCAAGAAGGTTGGGCCTCTTGTACAAACGCTGGTATTTTACACTCGACTATCAGGGCTGAATAGACACTAGATAAACCTTGTACATCCAATGTCGGAAAATTACTTTTTCCACAGTCGGAAGAAGGTTGTGCCTGTTGTACACCCAACTTTATACAAACGCTGGTATTTAACACTCGACTATCAGGGCTGAATAGACACTAGATAGACGTTGTACGTCCAATGTCGTAAAATTACTTTTTCCACAGTCGGAAGAAGGTTGTGCCTGTTGTACATCCAACTTTATACAAACTCTGGTATATTACAATCGACTACCAGGGCTAAATAGGCACTAGATAGTCCTTGTACAACCAATGTCGGAAAATTACTTTTTCCACAGTCGCAAGAAGGTTGGGCCTCTTGTACAAACGCTGGTACTTTACAATCGACTACCAGGGCTGAATAGACACTAGATAGACCTTGTACATCCAATGTCGGAAAATTACTTTTTTCACAGTCGTAAGAAGGTTGGGCCTCTTATACAAATGCTGGTATTTTACACTCGACTACCTAGGCTAAATAGACACTAGATAGACCTTGTACATACAATGTCGGAAAATTACTTTTTTCAAAGTCGCAAGAAGGTTGGGCCTCTTGTACAAACGCTGGTATTTTACACTCGACTATCAGGGCTGAATAAACACTAGATAAACCTTGTACATCCAATGTCGTAAAATTACTTTTTCCACAGTCGGAAGAAGGTTGTGCCTGTTGTACACCCAACTTTATACAAACGCTGATATTTTACACTCGACTATCAGGGCTGAATAGACACTAGATAGACGTTGTACATCCAATGTCGGAAAATTACTTTTTCCACAGTCGGAAGAAGGTTGTGCCTGTTGTACACCCAACTTTATACAAACGCTGGTATTTTACAGTCGACTACCAGGGCTGAATAGACACTAAATAGACTTTGTAAATCCAATGTCGGAAAATTACTTTTTCCACTGGTCGGAAGAAGGTTGTCCCTGTTATACACCCAACATGGTACAAACTCTAGTATTTTACAATCGACTAGCAGGGCTAAATAGACACTAGATAGACCTTGTACATCCAATGTCGGAAAATTACTTTTTCCACTGGTCGGAAGAAGGTTGTCCCTGTTGTACACCCAACATGGTACAAACTCTAGTATTTTACAATCGACTAGCAGGGCTAAATAGACACTAGATAGACCTTGTACATCCAATGTCGGAAAATTACTTTTTCCACAGTCGGAAGAAGGTTGTCCCTGTTGTACACCCAACATGGTACAAACTCTGGTATTTTACAATCCACTACCAGGGCTAAATAGACACTAGATAGACCTTGTACAACCAATGTCGGAAAATTACTTTTTCCACAGTCGGAAGAAGGTTGTGCCTGTTGTACACCCAACATGGTACAAACTCTGGTATTTTACAATCGACTACCAGGGCTAAATAGACACTAGATAGACCTTGTACATCCAATATCGGAAAATTACTTTTTTCACAGTCGCAAGAAGGTTGGGCCTCTTGTACAAATGCTGGTATTTTACACTCGACTACCAGGGCTGAATAGACACTAGATAGACCTTGTACATCCAATGTCGGAAAATTACTTTTTCCACAGTCGGAAGAAGGTTGTGCCTGTTGTATACCCAACGTTGTACCAACGTTAGTATTCAACAGTCAATCTCCTACGGTAGATCATGATTTTACCAATGGCCATAGTCGGCAGAGTGACATGATTTCTACTTGGGGAATCTCGCTTGTTCCCTAAACTGATAGTTTTAGTATAAAAAATGTATTATTTTTCTAAATATTTATGCTAAAAAACGAAACATACGTATTTTAAATGATTTTTTACGGAACCAGTATTTGAAATATAATTTTGATAGGAATATGAATTACTGTGCCGATATTAGGTGCGCAACTAAGTCCCCGCTGTTTGTTAATAAATGGCTCCAGCAGTAAGTGCTGGTCGATTTCGAAATATCCAAAACGTCATGAACCAAGCCTAGACATATGGTAAACAAACCGTTTTGACACATTAGTGATTTTGTTTTGGAGTCATATACTTTTGGTTGTGTGAAAATGTCTGATTTTGTGCCAAATAATCATCATTTGCAGGAAGTGTTGATTTTCTTCTACCATTTGAAGAAAACGACAGCTGAAGTGCATCGAAAGCTCCAAAAAGTTAACGGAGATGCTGCTCTAAGTGAAACAAAGTGCCATGATTGGTTCCGTCGCTTCAAAGACGGTGATTTCGATGTTGACGACCGTTCGCGTGAAGGAAGGCCAAAAACCTTCGAAGACGCTGAATTGGAGGCATTGCTCGATGAGGATCCGTGCCAAATGCAAGAAGAGCTTGCTTCAGCATTAGGAGTTACCCGTCAAGCCATTTTCAAGCGATTGCATGCGTTGGGAATGATTCAAAAACAAGGAACTTGGGTTCCTTATGATTTCAAGCCAAGGGACGTTGAGCGTCGTTTTTTCGCCTGTGAACAACTACTTCAGCGGCAAAAAAGGAAGGGTTTTCTTCATCCCATCGTGACGAGTGATGAAAAATGGATTCATTACAGCATCCCAAAGAGAAGAAAGTCATGGGGACTGCCCGGTCATGCTTCTACGTCGTCGGCTCGGCCGAATATTCACGCTGCGAAGGTTATGCTGTGTATTTGGTGGGACTAGGTAGGTGATATTTATTATGAGTTGTTGAAACCGAACGATACAATCACTGGGGAACGGTATCGAACGCAATTGATGCGTTTGAGCTGAGCATTGTGCGAAAAACGGCCACAATTCGAGCAGAGGCACGAAAAAATGATTCTATAGCGTGGCAACGCTCGGCCTCACGTTGCCAAACCCGTTAAAACCTACCTGGAAACGCTCAAATTGGAAGTTCTCCCTCACCCGCCTTATTTCCCAGATATTGTGCCGTCCGGTTATTACTTGTTTCGGTTGATGGCACATGATCTGGCTGATCAGCAGTTCCGATCATATGAAGATATCAAAAAATGGCTTGATTCGTGGATAGCCTCAAAAGATGAACACTTTTATCGTAACGTTATTCGAGCTCTACCAGAAAGGTGGGAAAAAGTTGTAGCTAACGATGGGCAATACTTTGAATGATTCATTTGTAACCATTTTTCACAATAAAGTTGCATTTTCATAAAAAAAACAGGGGGAACTTAGTTGCGCACCTAATATATATATATTTATTTATAATTTCAGTGTCTAAAAAATTCAACGAATCAAGTCGTATGCAATAGTAGAGAATCAGAATCTGATAAAACATTTGAGGCTGATTGTCAAAAACCACAAATTGTAGAATCGCAATTTCACGCTCCTATTTTTTTACACGATATTTCAGATTCCAGAAATAAAAAATCAAGTGAATCTGTGAAAATATTTTGATCTTTGACGGGTCATGATCAACTGAATCCAAGTGGAAAGCGAAGAAAATCTAAAGACAAAATTCTATCTGTTATATCTGGAGCTGAATGGCAGCGAATTATACAAAAACAGGAAATGGACAACTTGCAAAGACTAAGGAGGCAGATTTAAAAAGAAAAATTAGAATAGAAAAGCAGGACGGAATAAGAATCAAAAAGGAGTTAGAGCGAATCAAAAGAGACGAACAGAAATTGTGAAAAGAACAACTAAGATTGAAAAAAGAAGAGGAAAAACTAATAATATAATAAAAACGAATGAAAAAAGGAAGAAAAACTTAATTGATATAAATTGAAGTCAAATTAAATGAAAGGAATAAAATGATTAAATCTCAATTTGTTCAAATTATTTCGTCATGCCTACCTTCTATAATTTAGATTAAATAAAATATCCAAATCTCCTAAATTAATTGTAAGTTGGATCAAAATAATATTACAGCATTACCAGCGCAGTAATTGGGGTTTAGGCAATAATTGGTGCGCAGTAACTCATGCAAACCTGCAGTAATACCTACGTGGAACATTTTTTTTACATTCGTGTTTTTCATATAAATTTGTTTTCTTTTTGATGTTCAAGGACTGCATCTCACTTGATTAATACCAAACACAGCTTTACAAATTAATTCGCAACGACTTTTTTTATCTAAAATCCTTTTTTTTATCTTTAAGAGTCGTCTTGCTTTTCGATCTGCAGTACACTGTTAGAAATTTCTGTATTAAACTTCAATTACATGTAATGAAAGTTTTTTTCAGTAACGTATATTAAATTTAAAATTCTTTCATTTTAAGAAATACAAACTTTTATTTAAATTTTAATACACATGTGTATATATTTCAATAATGTTTGTTAATTTTAATGTATTTTGATTAAAAATTTATTAAATTCAATATGAAAGTATATTAATTTTACATAAGATACAAATGTATTAATTTTAATTTACCACTCGTATATTAAAGTCTATTAAAATTAATGAGATTTTTAACAGTGTAATTAAAACATTTACCCTAATATAAAGCGAAATCAAACTATTCAACTTTGAAGTTTTCTCAGGTTACATTTTTATATTTTCAAATCTTCTAATTTTCTGAAATTTCAAATTCTGATCTTCTTAATCTTTAACTATTAAAGTATTTATTTAATCATTATTATTATTCAAATTTTTGACCTTTAATAGTTGATGCTTTAAAAATAAAAATAAACTTTAGTCTCTGCAAATTTTAAGTAATTAATTTTCGAATTTTTCCAATTTGAATTAATGGTTTTCTTTGCTGATTTATAGCTATACTATTAGTTTTTAAAAACACAATCATTGAGGAATTATCCAAAATCAACTAATTATATAACTAGCTAATAGGAACTGATTGAAATTAGCCGAAAAATACAAAACGATACAACTATTTAAATTTCAAGTTTACGAATATTTCATTTTTTAACGTCTATAAAATTGAAAACAACTCAAACTAATTAGACAATTGGTATTGTTGACAAGTATCTGTTTGCTGGTCTGTCTGACTAAATCCAGTGTTTACTACTGGGAAATATTAAAGAACTGTATTTATTCAGACTGAATCCTGCAGAATACTCATACATTTTAATTTTAACTTGAAAAATTCACCGAGTTTTTTAAAACGAATTATTAATTAAATGTTCATAATTACGCTTCATTCAATATATTATTAGTGAAAAGAAATTAAAATTCTTTCAAACTGAAAGTAAGCCAATTTCGTCTCTATACTTTGTAAAAACTCTTCTTCATGAAATAAGGCAGTTCTGATATTTCAGATAAAAAGCAATATAAATTAAGCAAATACTCTATTTTCCAGACATAAAATTAAATAGAGGTTGATTCCATTGAAATATTAAGTTTACATTTCTTTTTAAAAAACTGACGCCACAAAGCTGGAAGTGGTCGTTGAAAGTATTCAAGTAGAATCGACTATTTGCATTTGCACGTATTTCCATAGGTACAATCGCAAATTCGAGTCGGTTCATAAACAGAAATATTGCGAACGCATTGGTCTTTTAATTGTCGACTGGGTCTGTACAAAACGTTTCAAGTGCAGAGCAAATCTTCACATGAGCATTTTTCCTATGTGAATGTATGTGTAGAAAACCCGTGAGCGCTTATTTTCCTTCACAAGAGAGTCTAGGTCGTCCTAAAAAAGAGTCAAGAAGAAACGCTATATGTGTATATCTGTGTGTGTGCTAGACATACATGGCAAAAACTTCAACTCAAGTGAGCTTAATCATATTTTTATCGCTACAGTTTGCTGTGCTTTCATATCTTTTTAAAGACTAATATACTAATATAATTACTCTGAAGACACATATAGTTAAAAAAAAGTAAAAAATATTTATTTGAATTTCGAGCCAGAATTCGTAAAATTCGTGACGTCATTGGTTATAATTCATAACCTCAGACTGAATTACGGTTAACAGGAGCAGGGAAAATGAGACCTGAATTGATTTTAATCTACTTTGAAAGAAGCAAAAGTTAATCTCTTAGAAAAATCTAAACTAACTAATCTTGTATTTTATTCAATTTCAATAGAAAAGAGCTCATTTTGATTTTCAAAAAATTCTTTGCGATTCTGCTCGTTGAATTATTTCGAATAATTTTTTTAATGATTTATTCAATGATTTATTAAATGAACAAATTTTATACAATGTGTAGTTTTTACAAAAATTGATACAGAAAAAATGAACGAGCGGATTTGTAAAAAATATTCTAATTAAGATAGTGAGCGACTGCTTATTGAATTTGAATGAAACTCAAGATAATTTATAGTTATATAAGTTTTTAAACAAATTCTTAACTGTGAGATAACTATTAATCAATCAATAATTTTTATGCGAACTATTTATTTCAAAAAACGTATCGTTGCTTCTTCTAAAATACATGGAAATTAATTTTTGTCCTATTTCCTCAGTTTCAAAAAGCATTATTTAGATGGTAGTCCAGACAATTGTTACAACAAAATTTCGAATAAATCTTACGTATTTTTTAATGGAGAATCCAAATATGCAATGAAAAAATAGAGGTTCCAATTTAAAATTTTCAACTTATCCTCTTCTCACCCGTAAAATGTAAAATAAATTTTTGCGGAATCATTTTTTCCCCTCAAAAATAAAAAGTTTTTAATGCGGAAATATTTTAACGTACAATGCGTATTCTATGAAATATTTCAGTTTCTCAAGATAAAAAAACTCTCCCTGTATATCAGTGATATTGACCTATATTAATTTTTAACGTCACGAAGTAATATTAAGGAGACACAATGTTAATGCATTCAGAAGCGGAAAGTGTATCCCAAATTTCTGCACCTGGTAAAGTGGGAAGGGAGTCACGGTTTACAAGTGGAATATCTGCGAGATGTTTTTTAAATCGCTATTTCCATATTTACTAAGGTGTTGGATATTTACGTGATATTTTCATGAGAGGTCGCCACGAATAAAAAATGACGAAAAAAAAGCACTTTTTTTTCAAGACGTGATTTCAATATTTTGAAATCAAATTTTTTGGAGTTGCTGACATTCAAGCACTCGGGGGAAGCCTGCTGAATAATAAAAAAATTGGGTTGCATGTTTCAGATGAAAACTCTGGGCTCCACGATGTACCGCGAAAAATCCGTCCGCCGCGACACGCCACACGCGATCATCAATAAGTCCGCCATTTTTTTATTTTAGTTCTTGAAAAAATGCTTTTTTTGTAGTTCAAACATGTCTTTAAATATATGCAAAAAATTATTCGTGTGTGTTTTTATTTTCCGAGTGAAAAAAATCCCAAAAAATGACCACTTTTTGACGTGCTGGATAGGGCGCCCCCCTTAAGCCCGATCCATTCATTAGTTTACAAGTTGGAATCTCGGAAAGCAAGCAACCTCCGAATTTTTTGCAAAGATGGAAAAAAGTCAATTTCGTGTGTTGATTCAACACTACTTTTTGCGTGGAAAAACTATATCACAAACCAAGACCAAGCTCGATAAATATTACTCGGACTCTGCTCTATTATATGGAATGGTTCAGAAGTGGTTTACCGAATTTCGTTGTGGTTGTACGAGCACAGAAACCATACCAAGTCCAGGTCGTCCAAATAAGATCACTACACCAGAAATGATCAATAAAATCCATGGTATTGCTTTGAATGACCCGAAAGTGAAAGTGCGTGAGATAGTTGAGATCGTATCTATCTCAACTGAGCACATGCGGTCTGTCCGGAAAGTATCGGGCCTACCATTATATCTCCGCGCCATCACAGTGGTCGGAAAACGCGAAAAGCTGGCCAAAAGTAGAAGCTTTTCTTCTACGAACCTGACATTCTGCATACAAGAGTTTTTTGGGTCGCTGATCACGAATTTGAGGTTAAAATTCCATTTTACAAAATGGTTGATTCAAAATGGCGGACAACTTTTCCAAAACTTACTCTATTTTCAATAAAATCAGTATCGTAGAGTTTTTGAAGTTACTAAATTTGAAAAAAGTCAGTGTCAAGGAGTTTTCCAGGTACACATACAACACTTTTTTGAAAAACATGACAGCAAATATTTCTTTGAAGTTACTCCTTGTACAATAAAGTTTAATAACTCATTGCCAATAATATAGAACAAAAATAAGCTTAGTAAAAAAATTTTTATTTCAAACGGTATGGTATATTCAACATTTATTTTTTATATTTATATTTTATATTTAATCAACATCCATTTCATCATCATCGTTATCATCCACTACGGAATCATTAGTACACAAAAACATGGCGACAGCTTCTGGATGGAAGTTTTTTTTTGGCCTTGGAACATTTTCCAAGCCTTGCATCCAACTTCTGCATCCAACTCGAAATCATTTTCTTTTTTAGAAAAATTGTTTTCTATGAGATTTATTTTTGTATCCAAATCAGCTTGTGAATTTTCTTTCAAAATTTCGAAAATTTCCATTCTTGTCCATGACACTTTTCCAGTAACTGATCCTATAAAATAACATTTATTTATACAAAATTTAGCAACAAGAATATATCAAATGACTTATGAGTCTGATTTTCGGTAAAGTAGTTTTGAGCGATGATAAATTTTCAAGTATTGAAAAAACACGCATGTCGATTTACATGGCAAAACCCACGTCGACACAGCCGACATAAAAGAGTACAGAACGTCCATCTGCAAACATCCGCAACATTAGTTTGAAGTTACTGAATCTTTACACTATTTTGCATTAGTTGAAACTTCAAACAGCGCAGGATCTCTTGGGATCACAACTATTTTGACACTTTTCTACAGAACTTTTTTATACTTGGCTTAAGTTGCGAGCAGTTTTGAGCTCCGATTTTATAAAGCATGTTTGGTTTCATAAAATAGGTTTTCAATGCATAAATATATTTAATTTACCTCCAGAAACGCCCTCCATATTGTACACAATGAACGGAACAGCAATTATATTTTCTATGCACTCATTAACGAATCAATTTTTCTATCCTTCTCAATTGTTCTTAGCTACTTGGCGGAGCGGCTTACTATGAGCAGCAAGTATACATTTAAATACGAAACCAAGCTGTTTGTTCTTTTGCGAAATTACGCAACGATTCCCTCTGTTGACCATATGAAAGAATTAACACATACCGCCAAAATTTGAATTTCGACTTTTGGCCAGCTTTTTACGTTTTCCAACCACTGTCCGCCATAGTGTTCGAGCGACCTCTGCGGGGCATGAACGTCAACGGTAAAGCCTCACGAACCTACCGGTTCCTTGCTGACATCTGCCGGACGTATAGTTCGTGCGCAGCGTGTCTTTGTTTAGAAAGCTATTTTTGAGTTGGGCGGATTTTGTGATTGTTAAAAATGACTGAAAAACAAGATCAACGAATTTGCATTAAATTTTGTTCTCAACTCAGAAAAACGAGTTCGGAAACTATTCAGATGATGCAGAAGGCCTTTGGGAATGAGTGTATCAGCAGAACACGAATAAAAGAGTGGTATAATCGTTTCAAAGAAGGCCGCACTTCTGTTAATAGTTATTCTCGTTCTGGCTGAGCTTCGACGAAAAAAACATTGTATAATATTGAGCGGGTGCGACTTGCGATTGAAGGTGATCGTCGATTAACTGTTCGTAAAGTAGAAAATGATCTCGGAATACCGAAAACTACTGTTTGGGAAATTTTGAACAAGATTTTAGGAATGACTCGCGTGTGTGCCAGCGCATTCATCGAATCTTGTGCAGCAGTTTCTGAGTAAACACAGTATCGCATTGCTTCGACAACCTCCGTAGAGTCCCAACAAAGCCCCTGTGACTTTTGGCTGTTTCCAAAACTCAAAAACCACTCAAAGGACAGCGATTCGATGACAAAGCGACGGTTGAAAATAATACGACGAGCGTACTCAAGGCCATCCCTAAAAGTGAGTTCCAGGATTGTTTCGAGAAGTGGAAACATTGCTGGAACCGTGTTATTCAATCAAGTGGGGATTACTTTGAAGGATGCCCCCCGCCCGATGATGATGAATAACGCTAGCGCGGAGATATAAAGGTAGGCCCGATACTTTCCGGACAGACCTCGTATAGTCAATGTTTTTCATACACATTTGTGCATGGGAAGTCTCTGCGCAAGATGGGTGCCGTGATTGCTCACAATCGACCAAAAACGCATTCGTGTGACCACTTCGGAGCAAAATTTGGCCTATTTTAACCGCAATCCGAATCAGTTTCTGCGTCGATTTGTGAAGATGGATGGAACATGGATCCACCACTATACTCCGGAATCACATGAAGGGTCAAAACAGTGGGTTAAACTTGGTGAAAGTAGACTAAACCGCCCGAAAACGCGACAATCGGTTGGGAAAATTATGGATAGTGTTATTTGGGATGCACATGAAGTAATCTTCATCGACTACCTTAAGAAAGGAAGGACGATTACTGGAGCATATTATCTTATGCTGCATTATTGGATCGATTGTTTGATGAGATCAGGAAGAAACGGCCATATCTGAAGAAGAAAAAAATCCTTTTTCATGATGACAATGCACTATCTCACACATCGAACATTGCACAGACAAAAAAGCATGGATTGGGTTTCGAATCGTGTCTACATTCACCGTATTCTCCAGACCTTGTTCCCAGCGACTATTATCTGTTTCCAAACCTCAAGAGATGGCTGTGTGATAGGCGTTTTGAGTCGAACGAAAAAGTTAAATGGGAAACAGAATGGTATTTTGGAGGGTTTGACAAACCGTATTATTTAGATAGCATAGAAAAGTTGAAAGATCGTTGGACTCGTAACGAGCTAAAAGGAGAGTACATTGAGAAACAAAACCGATTTTTTCCAAAAAAAATAAATTCTTGTATATTTTATCACGTCAATATCAAACAGCCTAGTAAAATTATAATAAAGTGAAATTTCATATTCAAAAGTGCTTCATCACTCAAACTTAGCGAATAACCTCACAATTCTTGGATCTTGCGGATATTCCACTCATTTCTCGTGCCCAATCCTCCACCTGATTAGGTGCTAAAGAAAGTGTCAACAAGCAGTGCTCTCAGATCTACGGATTTTTCTTCAGATCTAAAGAAATTTTGACAAATCTCGGATTTCTGAAAAATTTAAAGAAATTTCATAGGTACCTAAAAATTTTTAAAGAATTTTCTCTTTCATTTCAAATTTGCATCTTTGTTAAGCCGATTATTGGTAGCGGATACAATTAAAGCGCAGAAGATTATTGGTAAATTTATATTCTGAAAGCTTATTTGATTTGATGAATGTCTCCTCATGTTGGAACCAGTGAGTTTTGTATCGTACTTTATTTTTCGACATAATCTCCTCGAAGTTCGAGGGTCCCCGATACCATCCCTGAAGTGGTTTTCTTCAAGGCCCTCGAAATAGTCTATTTTTGCCGGTCGACATGGCTTGAATGGACCGATGCATTGTTGTGGTGGAATAGTACCTTTTTCTTGGCCATCCCCGGACGTTTCTTCGCGATCGCTGTCTTCGATCTGTCTAAAAGGAATGCGTAGCATTTCCCAGTGATGGTTTTTTCCTTCTCAGGATAGTCAATGAGGAGGATTCCTTTCGCGTCCCAGAAAAGTGACGCCATCATATTCCCAGCGAATGCAACGTTTTTCGTCTTTTTCGGAGTCGGTTTTCCTCGTCCAGTCCACTGGTTTGTCTGCTTTATCGTTTTCGGCTTATAGTGGTGGATCCAAGTTTCCTCCATTGTTATAAAACGCCGCATAAAATCAGTTGAATTCTTCTTAAACAGTTGCAAACATTCGTCAGATGTTTGGATGTGATACCTCTAGAACCCTTAAAAAAAGTAGTTTTTTTCAATTTTATTCTGAGAGAATGAAAACGAAGCAAGTCCGGATTTTTTGCATATATTAGAAGGCATTATTTAACTTCAAAAAAACAATTTTTTCATGATAGAAAAATACAAAATGGCGGAAATATGACGGATCCCGTCGATAGCGTCGCTGCTAATATTTTTTGCGGCCGTCAACTTCCTAGCTAGGTTTTTCATCTGAAACGATAAAAGAAAATTTTTTATAAATCGGGAAGCTTTTATCGAGTGCATAGCAGGGGGTTTTTGAGAATTTCGAAAAATTGCGTATATTTTCATGCGTTTCGTGAAAAGTGCCACTTTTACCCGTGTTTCTTGACATGAAAATAGTTAAACAACTGTAGAAATACTATTTTTCTCGGAAAAGCGCCCTACCACTCACTTGAATATAGAATTATCTATAAAATACCGTTTCATTCAAGTAAATCGGTTGAATAGTTTGCTCGCAATTTCGATGGCCGGATAAAAAAAGTTAGTTTCGAGAAAACGAGCCTCAAAGTTTTTTTACATGAAAAAATATGTTCCATTCAACTTACGGGTTACCAATAGAACTTTGGGATTATATTTTTGAATAGTTTTTCAATCGATTTGAGCAAAAAAAAAATTTTTGATTTTTTGAAAGTTCTAGAAGTATCTCCCCCCTTAACTGCGTGAGTTTCGTAAGCGTACCAAAGACTAGGATTAATTTAAAAAATATAACTCGTGAAATAAACCTAGATTTCTAAAAATGTCATTAGTATTATAAAATTCAATTCCAGGAATATTGGTAAATAAATTTGAATAAATTTTCATAAATTTGATCGCAGAATCATAATTTCGATAACTTAAAGTTTTTTTTACCGTTCTTATTCATAATATTGTAAGGACAATAAATGGTCAGTGTATTCGAAGACCGTTCACTAAACCGGGTCCACTATGGTAGTGAACTTTCAATATAAATTACAATTAATAATAATAAAAAATTAATAAAAAATTATGATTAATGACGTATTAACGAGCATCAATAACTTGTTTCAAAGTAAAAGATATTGTAATTACTGGTTGTATTCAAGTCAAAAATTTATAGTGCATAAAAATCAAAATTAGTCACAAGGAGGTTGAGAAAAAAAGGAAACAACAAATGACTACTAAAACACAAATAGTTTTGATACAAAGTTATTGTTCTCATAAATATATTGTTACCTTTTTTAAAATGCATTACAATGAACTTTGATTTAATTTCCCCCATTTCTATAAACCCTTACTTAGTTTGAGTTTATGCCAATGGGTCAATCATATTTCAAATAGAAAACAAACTATGGAATGTATAGGATGCCAGTAAATTTGATTTCTTGAAAATCAGGGAGAACGATTTCGATAAAAGCCTATATCGAGAAGTGAGAGGAAGCTTGAAATCTATTTGCTAAATGAGATATGCGAGAAGTTTCGAAAGATATCATCATCAGACCCAAGTCGCGTTTAGTGGAAAGATCGATAGGCCCCGTGACTTTACCACGACTTTGTACACCCTAAAGAGGATGCCACTCTAGGATTCCATCAACGGCGTTTAACGAGCGTCACGAGCAGCAACGGCAACGACAGCGTCTTCACGAACAAGAGGAAGCTCGAGTATCCTTGAAACGACCCTTCCAAACTCGAAGATAGCTCTTGCTGCAACCAAACTACGTTTTCTCCCCTAATCGAAAGCGAACCTCACAAATCGTGGCTGACAGAGACGTGGTGGTGATGAATATCAATCAATGATCAATTGAAGAACGATCCTAATATTCAATATTGATTCAAGACCTCGATTGTTGTTTATTTTACTGAAACAGCCATAGGGTTAAATCCAATGTCAAATATCACATTCTTAACAATTGCCTTACTCTGTCGAAAGTTTCAGAAAGAAATTGAATCCGAGCAAAATCGAGCCAATTCTTTTTTTTTTGGGCGATGACCTCCTCATTCGACTGTTTTGACTGTTCCTTTTTCTCTGGAGTGTTGTAGTGTACCCATGTTTCGTCCGCAGTTATGTATCGACCACGGTGTAGTATAAGGAGACATAACAAAGCCACTGGTCACGTCAGAGTTTTCCGGAATAATTCGTGGAGTCGCAAAATAAAACAATTCGTCTAGATTGAACTTCAGATCTACTGTGGGCGCACTGCGCAATAATAGTAAACGCTCGCATGACAGAGTGAGGTTAGGAATCTCTTGTATTACTGCATAGAATAAAATAAAAAGGACAATAATTAAGTAAGAAAAAGAAGCTATAAATAGTGAGTGTAAAAAGTCGAAAACTAAAATAAAGTAAGTAACTACCTTTAAAAATGATACATGCTTGGCTATGAATGCACTTCATTTTATACTTCTTTTCAAATAAAACGTACCGAAAACCCACGAAAGCGTCAACAATAAAATTGGTGGTTATGTATAAAAAAGCCGGAAAACAGCTCAGATTCCGTCCAGCAGAGGCGCTGAAGTTCTATTCAGTCAAATTATTCTTTTTCCCGACTCCAAGAATTATTCCGGAAAACCAGGATCATGCCGAGATTTTTTTCACACTCAATTTTTCGTGCAAATTGAAAACACTGTACCTTGCAATATGCCTGTGACCTCAACTATTTCGCGCTCTTTGATTCGTCGATCACTCAAAATCAAATCGTGGAATTTGTCAATCATTTCGGAGGTAGTCACTTCCACTGGACATCCCGAATGATGTTTATCTTTTGTGGATGTACGGCCATGTTAAAACTCATTTACCCAATTGTAAACAGTTGCAAACACAGGAGCACATGGGAGCAGATGTGCCATGAACTTCACCTAACTCAGCTTTGATCTCTTTCGGTATTAAGACTTTTAAATATAAGTGTTTAAGGTGGTTATATCGCGACTCAGTGAGTCATATAAGAGTGTAAAAAATATTCTTGATTTACATCGAATCTTTTGTGTTGTAAAATCCTAAAATTAATTAAGATTGACATTTGTGACCGTTTCGCGATGTAAATGAGAATAATAAATAAATTAATAAAAATATATCTCTCAACGGTTTGCGTATTCACGACCATATGACTTTCGAAAGAAGCAATGTGGCAACGTCGCACTCTCTCCACTCTTCTAGTCCGCCATGTTCAAGTACACATGTATCGAAATCTAACCTACTTTACGGTTGTTGTTGTTGTTGTTGTTGTTTGATTCGTTTGTAAAAATGTCTGATGAGGTGAGACAAAAAGGTAGATTTATAGAGAAAAAAGAATTAAAAAGGAGAGAAAATGTGCGGAAAGAAATATTGAGTGAAGTAAGCAAAACCGTCACAAGATTATTGACAAAAATCGCGCTAAAGCTAGTGCGAGAGCCACGGCCCATCCTACTGGAAACCGCATAGAAAACTAAAAACTAAAATATCGCCTTATAAATGAATTATTAATGTAAAAAGAAGCATTCACTTCAGTGTAATATATCATCTATTGAGTTGTGAAAATTAAATTAAATTTACAGCTAATTTCAGTGTTTTTTGATTTCTCGAACATTAGATAACTTATTTCAAATTTTCTCGTGTATACGACGTATACCTACTCCTAACTGACTACGACTACGCTCGAGCATGCGTTGCGACGTTGCCACGTACTCACTGCTGTCTTCTTCGATTATGGCTGCCGATAAAAGTCGACAGAGTTATAATCTTTGGAAAGACAATACAAACTTAATGTACGGTAAAAAATTCTTCCAAAAAGCAGAAGACTTTTTCAAGGTTCCCGGCAAAGTTGTATAGTTTTTTGAAGACGTAGCATGGATCACCGTTCGAAACTCACTTTTTAACATTTTTCTAAATACATAAAAGTTTTTTACTTCAATCGACAATAAAAATGAAACCATGTGATGGATATAACTGAGACTTTAACAGCTGTCTAGTGAGTAATGATGCTTACTAAAACTAAAGCATTTTCGATACTTCAAGCGTCATCTCTTGGATTTTCTAAGGACTTATTGAACGACTCTGGTAAAACTGATTATTAATCTGAATGAATCCGAGGTCGGGATGATTCAGATTTGCTGCATTGAAAACTTGGTTCTGATGTAAACCTCGGATTCAACAGGAATGAGCTGATTTGTGAAAAATTTTCAATCGCACTCGATCCAAATCGACTGAACATTAATTCGACTCAATTCAAGAATTCTATTCCGGAAGAATCCTAATCAATTTTCCAATTAGTCTCAATCCGACTCGATCTTGAAGTCAGAATAATTCGGAGTAGAAGTCTCAGATTCAAAAGCTGCTCGGTTTTGTTAGTACTGAATGTTTCTGATTGAATCGTATTAAAAGTTTCAGATTGAGTCAGAAAATTGAAAATTATATTATATATATATTATGAATATAAATATATATATTATAAATTATATTTTAAGAACTTTTATCAAGTTCCATGTCAGCTAATTCCAATTTGAATGAATATTTTCACACTTTCAATTTCAAACAATTTTTTCTATTAAATAATAAATATAAATAACAATTTACACTAAGTATACTGAAGTACACTAAATTTTTTTTAAATCAATTATTTATGAATTATATTATTTAAAATTCTGAAACAACCCTATTTATATTGATTCTCTATTAAACCGATGAAAATTTTTTTTATAGCATCCTTAGAATTAAAGTAAGTTTTCAAGATTGTAAAATAATAATTCAATAATATAAAGAATTCACGACAGACATCATTTTTCAAGAGCAGTTTAAATGTGAATTTCATTTTGGTTACTTTTAAAACATATACAGTCTCGAGTATATAGACCAGAGAAGTTATGCAATTGTAAGCTGGGTTGCCTTCCAGGTCTGACACAAGGGACGAAGTCACCCGTATTAAAGCTAGTGAGCAATTAAACTTACTATTCCATAACTTCCGCAGTGCTTTGTCCTGTATATTAACTAATAAATTTCGAACAAACAAATTCAAAAGGATATATTAATATTTTTATATTCTAAGATATTCGTTTCAGTATAACGTTATATTTATTTATTTTATAAACTTTTTACCATAGAGTATTTATGCTATGTAACTGATATTCTGGAATTCAGAATTTTCCACTTATTTCAACTGTTTCAGTATTTATAAACCAATCCGAAAAACTTTTTGAATCTCTTCCGATGCAAATCCGTTAAAATCAATCCGATTCATTCCGGCTCAATTCAAATAAATTCAAATCAAAACTGAAAGCATGGTTGGAATTATTCGGGTTGAACCGAAATGAATTGCATTGATTCGGATTGACTTTCAACTGATTTGTATCGAACGAGATCCAAAAAGTTTTTCGAATCGGTTAAGAATGACTGAATGATTCCAGAACAGATTTCGGAAGGGCTCGGATTGAATTCTTTTTCGAAAATTTCACCGGTGAAATTCTTCTAATTATAATATATTAGAAGAATGTATAATAAATATAGGAATTTGAAAAGTTTCTATGATAAAATAAAAGTATATTTGCACAATAATTTCAAAACTGTATACTAAATTTTTAAGAACTAGTATTTCAAATTACACATTTCAGTGGGACATCATACTTCGTTGGTGAAATTCATTTCTAACGGGGCAAAATCATTTTGCAGTTAAATAAACATTATTTACATAGGCGATTTCTTCTAGTGCGCAACTATTAAGAATTCCGTTGAAATGATTTGTTTTAAGTATAAGGTTTATTTTCATAATTGTGTCTTACTTTGTGGTCAATCTACAACTATTCAATTTTACGGAAAAAGTGATAATGTCTGAATTACTCGAGCACCCTTGCTACAGATTTTAAATATCATAATTTTTTTATATGAAACTCAATTTTAGTAGGAATACACAATTGTAGAAATTCTCTTATACTTAAGAAAGAATTATTATGACAGAAATTTCAATACTCATGCACATAAAAATTTTCGTTTCTAAAATTGCCTATGAAAGTAATGTTTGATTGACCGCAAAATTATATTAGCCCGTTAGGAATTGATTTTATTGAGCGGGCTTCACATCACACTATAATTCCTAGTATACACTGTTAAGAATTTCTATTGTAATTTTACAATAAAGGTAATGGAATTTTATTACCAAAACGAAATTGAATTTTACAATACATGGAAATGTATCTTAAATGTAAAGTGTTGTAAAATTAATGCAAATGTATTGTAATTTCACATCATCCAAAAAATGTACATTAGAGCATATGTATGTTACGTCACAATTGCGTAAATTCTTACTAAGATCAAAGGTTCCTCGTTTTAAATTAGGATCGAATGATCCTCGCTTAGGGATGAGAATAAGTCAATGAAAGACGCAAAGATTATCAAAATAATACAAATTGAATTTATTAAAATAATTACTCGATTACAAAATCCATTGATACAATTATTATAAAATGTAGGCACAGGCTGGTTGGTACAATAGTTGAAAAGACACAGAAAATAAAAGAGAGAGAAGTTCCGTACCTTTATTAATTGGCAGGTTGAGTTGAGGGTTAATCCATACGGCGGTGAGTGCGTAGTACGCAGGATCCCCACAGGTGTCTGTTCGGAAAGTATCGGGCCTATCTTTATATCTCCGCGCTGGCGTTATTCTTCATCATCGGGCGGGTGGCATCCTTCAAAGTAATCCCCACTTGATTGAATAACACGGTTCCAGCGATGTTAACACTTCTCGGAACAGTCCTGGAACTCACTTTTAGGGATGGCCTTGAGTACGCTCATCGCATTATTTTCAACCGTCGTTTTCTCATCGAATCGCTGTCCTTTGAGTGGTTTTTTGAGTTTTGGAAACAGCCAAAAGTCACTGGGGGCTATGTCGGGACTGTACGGAGGTTGTCGAAGCAATGCGATACTGTGTTTACTCAGAAACTGCTGCACAAGATTCGATGAATGCGCTGGCACACACGCGAGTCATTCCTAAAATCTTGTTCAAAATTTCCCAAACAGTAGTTTTCGGTATTCCGAGATCATTTTCTAGTTCACGAACAGTTAATCGACGATCACCTTCAATCGCAAGTCGCACCCGCTCAATTTCAATTCAGTCATTTTTAACAATCACAAAATCCGCCGAACTCAAAAATAGCTTTGTAAACAAAGACACGCTGCGCATGAACTATACGTCCGGCAGATGTCAACAAGGAACCGATAGGTTCGTGAGGCTTTACTGTTGACGTTCATGTCCCACAAAGGTCGCTCGAACACTATGGCGCGGAGATATAAAGGTAGGCCCGATACTTTCCGGACACACCTCGTATACAAGGTGTGCGAAAGAGACGGACATATAGTCCGCACAGGTATATTCCGTAAAGGTGGTGATGCTTATTTATGACACAGTTCAAAAGATCTTTACAAAGATCTATACAAGTCCACGATGACTTTTATTACTCCCGAACTTGGATTTTAAATTGTCCTCGTCGAACTTTATTGATCTCAAACTAAGAGATTTTCGGAGTTGAATTGAAGATACCGCACTGAACTATTGTCTTTCTATTTTAATTCATTGAAGCCATAGAGATATCAGTTTTCAATTTTATTAGTTTTACTTGTTCGACTTTAAAATTAAATATACAAAATTTAAAATGTACTTTAAATTAGTAACAAATTTAAAAAGAACTATGATTTACAAGTTCGGAATTTAAAAAGGAATAAAATTTCAGAGTCTAATTGAACGAGAATTGAAATTGGAATTTTCCAAATAAGAATAAGCAAATATTTAAAATAATTGTGCTTTAGCCGGCAGAGAGTTAACCACTAATTCAATTTGAGGTTATCGCATGGCATCGACTGCCTTTCGTTTTGAAGCAGAATGAGACGGAAATTTAGGAAAATTTCTCGATTGATTTTCTAATTTGACTTAGAATTACATTAAGATTATTGTAATTTACTACACAATACTCCTATTGAAATTTTAGACTACAATTTCTACTGTAATGTATTGTAAATTCACAAACAGTTTTAATTGTTTAGTTTTCCAGTTTTCAGCAAAACGGGAAAAATTACACAAAAGTTTTACATTCTGGTTTTACTGAAAGTTTTATATATGCTCTATCATTTGAGTTTCAATATTGAGTGATTACTATGATTAGAGAGTTCAAGGATGATATTATAATTCTAGTTGGATAAAGATATCTCTGTGCAATCTGAGCAAATCAAAGCCATTCCAAAATTTGTTGCCATAGCATTCCGAATCAATCCGAAAAACTTTTTGAATTTCGTTTGATGTAAATGATTTGAAAATTAATCCGACTCAATCCGATTCATTTTTCTTTAATCCGGGACATTAATCTCAACCAAGATTTCAATCTGAAATATTCCGACCCCGGATTCATTCGGATTGAAAATTCGATTTAGATTAGTCCGAGCTCCGATTAATTTGGGTTGAAAAATTGGTTAAGATTCATGTTCCGGATTGAAGAAAAATAAATCGGATTGAGTCAGATTAATTTTCAATCGATTTACATCAAATAAAGTTCAAAAAGTTTTTCGAATTGATTCGAAATACTTTGGCAACAGATTTTGGAATGGGATTTTGGAATTTTTTCTGATGTATGTAAGAGCACGAAAAATATATTTTTTTGATCCAAGAGTGCAATTAGTTGGATCTATTCAATAAATAAAGTGACATAATTCAAGTAAGATTTACTTCAGTCAAAAATCTCATTCTTGGATCAAGTAAATTTCACTTAGATGAAGTCAATGTCTTTGTTAAATAGAGTCAACTAATTATGATCTTAAATCAAGTAAATTTTATTTTCCACGTGGAAGATGTTTTTAGATTTTAAAAATATTTCTTAAAAAATATAAAACAATTGAAATAACCACAAACTAAATTACAATTTCTAAAAGCAAGAACAATAAGATCAAAATTATTTTCAATGCATTTTAGAAGAATTAATAATACATTTCTTAAAAAGATATTATTTATAAAGATTAAACAAAAATCAATAATAGTTACAGGAATGTGAAAAAACTCTAACACTTCAGATAAATATTAACAAAGAAATCATTTTCAACCATACTAATTGTCTGGAATAACGAATCTATTATTATTTCGTTCAAAATCTTTCGTAAGTGAAAAGAATATTTCCCTCTCAATTTTAGAATACCTTTTTTTCGGTTTATAAATCGTAATTTTATATCCTGTAATAGACAGCATTAAATTGGATTGGTAATTTAAATAGAAATATTCACAATCAACTGTACTCGTACCATTATCATTATTTATACAAGAACAATTTTTAAGTATATCCAGTTTTTAGCTGCCACTTGAAATGAGGTTGAATTTTTGTTTTTATATTTAACTGTTCAGTGTTCTATAATAAACGTGAAAGATAATTAGAAAGTCTATATATAGTTGCAACGAAAGTAATGCAATAAAAGCACGAAAAAGCGTGTCACGTTTTAATTATGTATCATTTTGTTTGCATAAAATGGTTTGGACCAAATAAATGAACTCGTTTTCTTCAAATGTCGAGCATATATATAATAGCTAATTGGTGTAAAAGTTAGACATTTTAATAATTATGATATATTGTATTTTTTAAACGAAAAAAATTTAAAAATTAATTTAATTAATTATATTAAAAATTTCACATTTTTTAAAAAAAAAATTAATGTTTCTCATAATTTGACCACGATATAATGTTTTTTATCTGAAATTTTTATTAATTACGTTTCATTGAATCTTGTCCGTCAAATTTCACGATTATTTCACCGACGAATTTTTTACATTTGATTTATATTTATTATTTATTTACTTCTTTCATGGAATAATTGTGTTTTTTCAATCGTGCAAACACCCGGCAGAATAAATAAAGTAGAGAGAACTGTCAGATTAAAAAAAGGAACCTCTGCAGCCTGCACCATTCTCTTTAGTCTCTTTCGCACTTTTCGGCCGTTCCCTCCTACACGAATGGTTTTCCATCTTCCTCTCGGGTGTGAAGTCTCTTTTTTCTCTCTTTTCTTTTTTTCGTCCCGTTCCCTTCACTGTCTGTCTTCTCAATTTTACTTTTTTCTCAATAGTGGTATAGCCAGCAGGCGGCTGGCGTCGTTTTCCTGACAAGTTATCGCGCCTAGAACCTGCGAACGACGGACCGAAAGAACCCAGTTATTTTCCAGGGATAAATTCTATTTCGCTCTCCTGTACTGACCCTGAACTAACACCATTCTTTCCAAAATTCAATAGGATTTTATTTGTTCCATTTGTATAAAATAACAAAGATATTAATTGGGACTATTTCATTATTTTTACTAAAAATCCGATATTATAATTGCTTTTCAAACAAATTTGGTGAATTATCTCCCTTATAAAATTTTACTTGAAAAAATATTATAGGGAGACCAATTTATATTTGCAATAATTTCTGCCCATAAAAATTTCTCTTAAAATTGTCGACAATTAATACAATAAAAATTGAGTCAAAATTCTTCAGTGTTTTGGAAACTTTCTCTGCCTCTACAAGTAAAAATGTTCTTTTGTCATAAGAAAGAGAATATTTAAATGTATTTTGAAGTAGAGACACAAGGGTCATATAAAGTAGTGAAGTTATGTTAATACATAATAATATGTTCCTGAACTTAAACGAAGCTGCAGTTTATTTCACACTTGGACTATAATGCCCACTTCAGGTTGTGTGGATATAATTAGCTTTACAACCCATTCTGTCCTTCGGGACCCTTTGGCTTTACTAAGTCCTAAACATGATTTAATGGTCTTTTCCTCTGACTATTACATTCCAGTGCTGCGAATATGCCCTGAATGTCAAACAAGAGTAAATAATTTCTTCAGGTGAACTACGAAAAAATTTAGCAATCACAAAGAACTGATTTTGTTGAACGTTCTCTGTTATTATTGTAAAGTTATTGTTGTTTGTACAAGGTTGTTTTGTTAAGCTAACTAAATATTTCACTCGCTTCAAAAATTAATTAATTTAGTCCCACTTTGTCCTCCCTAAAAGTTATTCTTAAATAAAAATTAATTTCAGTCGCAATTAACTGCATTAATGGATGACTTTTTACCACAATTCAAATTTTCAAAGTACACAAAATATTTTATCCCTCTTTATGGCATTTTGTTATATTTACAAAAATATTTTTTCAAGCCAATACAAATATTGTTTTGGGTCAAATTTTTGTGCCAAATTCTCATTATTTGCGCGAAGTTTTACTTCATTATTTTATTTCAAAAAGAAACCTCTGTTGAAAGTCATCGTATTCTTGCGGAAGTTTATAGTGAAAATGTTCTATCAAAGACAATATACAGAGATTGGTTTTGACGATTCAAAAGTGGTGATTCCTACCTCAGCAACAAAGACGGTGGAAAACCACCAAAAAAATTTGGAAGATGCAGAATTGCATGCATTTCTGGACGAAGATTCAACTCGAACCCTAAAACAATTGTCAGAAGCATTGGAAGTTGACCCAGGAACAATTTCTAGACGTTTACTTACCATTAGCAAGATCCAAAAAGAAAGAAAATGGGTACCGTAATTACTTTCTTTTGAACCGATCAAACAAAATTCCACAAGTGGTTTTTCGCCTTTCGATGTCTCTTTTTTTCAATTTGTATGGCATTCATTTTTCTTCTTTCTGGATCTTGCCAATGGCATGTAAACATCTCAAAATAGTTCCCTAGTTAACTTCTAATGCTTCTGCTAATTGTCTTAGTGTTTGAGTTAAATCTTCGTCTAGCAATGCATGCAATACTGCATTTTCAAATTTCTTTGGTGGTTTCATATCAAATTGTTACTAGTGATGAAAAGTGGATCTATTTTGACATACCCAAGCGCAAAAAATCATGGGTGAACCTCGGCCAACCATCAATATCACAACCAATATGCAATATTCATGTAAAGAAGGTTTTGCTGTGTATTTAGTTGGATCAGAAGGGAGCTGTGTACTATAAACTGCTAAAACCTGGTGAAACGATTACTGGTGATTGTTACTAATAACAATTGATAACGTTGAACCAAGCATTAAAGCGAAAGCAACCAGAATGGGGTGACACGACACACAAAATATTTTTGCTCCATAACAATACACAGCCTCATATTGCAAAACCTTAAAAAATCACATAGAAAGAATTTCGGCACAGCAGGCGTGCCTACCAGCAGTGCTAAACTCTAGCACGAATCTTGTCCTTTCGTTTTCCACGTCTGGTTTTTCGTGCGCTTTTTTTTCAAAATTTGAACGTTTATTTAAGAAAAACATGTACAATAGTATTATCCAAAGTATTACCCATCTAAAGCTATGACTTTTTCCCATCTTTCTGGCAATTTGTGGATTCCATCTCAGAAGAACTGCGCCGGCTTGGCGACCAAGAATGAATCAAGCCAATTTTTGATACCCTGTTCTGATTTAAACCGTATTCCAGTGAGAGCGTTCTGCATCGACCGGAACAAATGGTAGTCAGAAGGGGCAAGGTCTGGGCTATAAGGGGGGGTGGGGTAAAACTTCCCATCCACTGTTTTCCAAATAGTTCTTAACCGGAATAGCAACATGGGGCCGAGCGTTGTCATGATGGAAAATTATTGCCTTGTGTCTGATCGCATATTCCGGTCGTTTTTCGGCTATT
Organism: Diplolepis rosae; assembly: GCA_030998225.1. NCBI lineage: Eukaryota > Metazoa > Arthropoda > Insecta > Hymenoptera > Diplolepididae > Diplolepis > Diplolepis rosae. The sequence goes on along the minus strand of JAPYXD010000581.1, from coordinate 3,645,511 downwards.
GCTCTCTTCGAAAGGATTAATTGTGTTCGGTAGCGTTCTCCATTGATGGTTTCACCCGGTTTTAGCAGCTCATAATACAGTACACCCTTCTGATCCCACCAAATACAGAGCATTACCTTCGCGCCATGGATATTCGGCTTATCCGTCGATTTGACTGGTTGGCCGGGTTTCACATATCATTTTTTGCGCTTGAGGTTGTCGTAATGGATCCATTTTTAATCACCAGTAACAATCCGATGAAAAAATGACTTCTTTTTGTGGAGTTCCAGCAGAATTTCGGACATGCAAAACCGCCGTTCAACGTCTCTCGGCTTGAGTTCACGTTGAACCCAATTTCCTTGCTTTTGAATGTATCCGGCTGCTTTTAAACATTTTGTAATGGCTGCTTGAGTAACTCCCAAAGATTCTGCGAGCTCTTCTTGTGTTTGGCAACAATCTTCATCGAGTAATGCTTCCAGTTCTTCATCTTCAAACTTTTTTGGCTGCCCAGGACGTTCTTCGTCTTCCAAGCCAAAATCCCCACTTTTAAATCATGCAAACCACTTTTCGCACGTTTGCTCAGCTAGAGCATGTTCACCATAAACTTCCACCAAAATACGATGACTTTCGGCAGCAGTTTTTTCCATATTAAAGTAAAGAAGAAGAACTCCCCGCAAAAACACTTTTTCAGGCACAAAGTTCGACATATTTGAGTGAAAAAAAATTATTGTTGTTTACGCTTCAAATGAATAACAATATACTGAAAAAGACGCACAATGACAGTAGCTTTCTAACGCATGTTCGGTATATTGGAACGATGAAATAATAATCAAGTTACGCCATCTCTTAGCAAACCGCACGAATTACCGGGGTGTTAGTTGAAGTTTGCCGGTTTTTTCAATAAAGAAAACACTTAATTCTCAAGGGAATCTCAAAAAAATTTTATTCAAAGTATTGACCATTGGATTCTACACATTTTGCCCATCTTTCAGGCAAATCATGGATACCATTCCAAAAAAAACTTTTTCTCTTTCAAGGCAAACCATTCGACGAGCCATTTTTCGACTTCTTCAAAAGCCATGATTTTTTCCGCTTCGGGTTCTCGAAATAAATCCATTTTTCGTCCCCTGTGACAATTCGATGCAGAAAAGATTTCCTTTCGAACCGTAGAAGCAGCATTTCACAAATGGTTTTTCGATTTTCTATTTGTCTATCGTTCAGTTGGTGTGGTACCCATTTTCCATACTTTTGAATTTTTCCCATGGCTTTTAAACGTTGGAAAATTGCTGCTCTGGTCATATTTAGTATTTGTGCCAATTGTTGTTGCGATAGGGTTGGGTCTTCATCCAATAACGCCTGCAATTCCTCGTCTTCGAACTTTTTCGCTGCACCAGGATGTTCATTGTCTGTTAAATCGAAATCTCCACTTTTAAATTGACGAAACCATCTCTCACATGTTCTAATCACTGGAGCACGTTCACCATAAGTTTCTACCAGAAATCGATGAGCTTCAACTGCTTTTTTCTTTTGATAAAATAAGAAAAGCAACGAATGCCGCAAATGCGATTTACTTGGAATGAAACTCGACATATTCACTGAGGTAAACAACTATGATGCTATTATTTTGGCAGAATGTAATTGTGTATTTTTGAAGGTTATTGTCCATAGAAAAATATGACATAGATGCCAAGTCATAGAAATGTATACATATCTCTAGCGACATCTATGAGTAAAACCGGCAAATTTCAACTAACACCCCTGGCAAGTTATAGATCCAATACTTTTTTGAGACAACAGATGTGCTACTGCCGTTCAAGCGGTGTATTAACTACAAAATTCAATTGCTGTCCATGTATACGGCTCTGCAGAGCAACGGTTGTCTCTTAGTTTGACGCGTCTGCCTTGCCAAAATCGGTATAACAGTTGTCTCAAGCCATGTGTACAGATGATGTACTATAGGTGGCCCGTCAGCTGCGCCGAAATTCTTTCCGTGCTGTCAAAAGCAAAGCAGTGTCATCCGCGAAACGAAACATTTTGATTGTTTTCCCTTGAATTTCCACGCCTATATTTTTTGTTTCTTCTTTAACTTCATGGATGGCTTCTTCTGAGTATAAATTACACATCGGTGGAGACAAGGAGCAGCCTTGTCTCACCCATTCCTAATACTTGCTTCTTCCCGCTACCCTTGAATTTCTACCATTGCCTTTTAGTCTTAGTATAGAGAGCTAATAATTTTTTGTCCAAGATGCACGATAAACGCCACTTACGTGCACGTAGAGCGGGCGTAAAGTGTGACATGGCCGCTCGACGACGGTGACGTATGCGCACTTTGAGAGTGGGGCAGAATTACAAATTCACGCCCGTATCAGCGGGCGGGAAGGGTCTTATTGCATTTCGAGAGCTAAGAGCAGGTAATAATTTTCATATATGCGTACTTCCACCTTTGAGATACTTGTTTCTCGTGCACTTAGACAAAAATATCGTGTGTGGCAAGGGCGCCATTGGTCAATCCCCACTCACGTGATTATCACACTCGCTCCGCTCGTGCGGGATTAAGCAAATTGTCGCCCTTGCCACACAACATACTATTCCTGTCCTTGAACTTTATCCCTTTCTTTTCTAATATGTCGAAAAGTTAAGACTAGCCAACATTGTCGAATGCTTTTTCTAAGTCGACAAACGCAATAAAAGTTGGTTTCCCTACTCGTATTCTGCCGCTCTCAATCAAACGTAAGGGAAGTAATGCTTTTATGGTTCCCATCTTTTTCCTAAAGCCGAACTGATCTTCGCCAATTGAGTTTTCTATTGTCTGTTCTATTCTTCTATGCATTATTGTGGTTAGGATTTTAGAGGTATGTTTCGTCAGGCTAATAGTAATGTAGTTCTCGCATTTGTCTAACCCTACTTTTTTCGGCATAGTTACAGTTTTGTTAACCTTGAAATCGGCAGGTGTTTCACCTATTTCGTACAAATCACAAACTAATGTAAATAACATGTTCTTCTCTATGTGCTTTTTTACAATTTTGGAAGAAAAATGTGATATTTATTTTTATTCTCAAAACTGATTTTTTCCTGCATTGCAAATAGCGCGCTAAATACAGCTAATAAGCATGATATGCTAACGCAAGTGCTATGGTTCGAGGCGTCCTAATTGGGATCACTGTCCAAGAGTAGTATGAATCAGTCTAAATTGCAATCAAAGAAACAGCCTTAAATTCGTTTTGCTTCACGCTTAGATTTGACATCGTCTCTAAAAGATCATAAAAAACATAGTAACATCGTATGAGTGATTTTAGTATAAACTGAAGATAACACAGGCCTAAAAAAGAAAAAAGTGGTCTGCGCCATGGATAGGACCATGATATTCCTATGTATTTTCATTCGCTCAGAAGGAATCTGAATTCAGTTTGACTCAGTTTCAAAAAGTGTTTCAGGGTTATGGTGTTATAACGAAAAGGTAATAGAATCCTGAGTTTGACTTTTTGAGCTTATAAGTTTAATATTCCATGGTGAATTCTATGGATTTATGGATTTTTCAAGTTTCTTTACTGTAAAGAAAAATTCAGACGTGTAATCATTGTTCGATCCTTCGCCAATTCTGAGATTCAGATACCTGTTCACTAGGTCAGTCATACCAATAAAATGAAAGAACCAAATTTAATTTTCCTGAAGGTAACTATGAAATATGTAGCTATCTCATAGGATGTGTTTTATTTCAAGGTGGAGAAACGAATAATACCGTCCAAAAGATAACTATAACTGTAGTTAAAAAACGAGAAATATATAGTTAATGAAATAGACTACTAATATTTTTCTGGGATAATTCAATAAATTGGAACTCAGGATGCCAAACGAATTTCAACATAATACACGCCGAATAAAAATGATCTTGCTCATTGAAAAAAAAAATTAAAACCAACGTACATTTCAAAATCCAAAGTGTGTTTCATTGATGAAACTGAATAATGCAAATTAAATAATATAACATTTGAAAAAAAATTGTCAACTTACTTATATTTGAAGTCCTCTATTTTGATTGCCTACAAAGCCTGAGATAAATTTGATTCCAAACAGTGCTCTGTGGGCACATCATGGATCCTTGTTTCTCTATGGCTGTAGTTTGCTTTCGGAACACGACTAGATCCGTCGTTATCCTCAGTCCCGACATCATTCAAATGCGAATCGTGGTCAGGATCGAAATTCTACTCCAAGAGAAACACATTTGTATTTCCTGTAAGAGATAAAATTCAAACAAATAAATTCTTATTTCATCATTTTTAAATTTAAGGCTCAAAATGCAGATCATCAACTTAATTCAGCTATTCAATCAGTCGATTTTTACTGATTCATATTTGGAGAGCAATGCAAAATTATATAAAGTTTATGATTTCATTCAAAACGCGGAATTTTTCCTGCTACAAGTTTCAAAATTCTCATATACAAGTGTTGAAATATTAAATGGTTTGGACACAAAAATTTAAAAAATTATCTATTTAATACATACTCAGAAAAAGTCTGGTTGATAAAACCATAATTCCTGTTATTTCAACCGGAAAAAAATGTTACGGAGTGCCGTACTAGTAATTCCGGTTACAAATGTTAGAAATTCTAGTAAAAACTTTTTATTCGTTGTGATCTTTTATTCCAGTTGGTGTAATAACATTTTATAGATGATATCACCGTAATTTTTCTAGTAACAAATTTCTTATTACATTCATGGTTTCATATTTCGGTAAATTTAACTAATTTAGTCCATTTAACTATACCATATTCCTTGTTAAAACTAAAATTCCCCTGTTGAATGCCAAGATAATCTTGAAAATAAATAATGATTTAAAGAAGTGGGCATTATAATTTTCATAATGAAAAAATATATATAATAATATATAAATATACTCGTTGAATTATTTTATTTTGTTTATATTATTATTAAAAATGTACATTTGAATACATATAATTCTACAAATTTATTTCCCTTTGAATTTTTCCTTTAACTTATCTAACTTCCACTCACTTAACACCTTGTACAATACACTTCATTCCCCATTTCTTTGAAACTTTGTAAAAATAATCCGAGACAAGACGCGAGATCTTTAAGATTCCTTGGGACTCTACCTAGTTTTCGTTTTCACTTGATTTTGCAAACGGCCTAATACACAACATAATTAACAGGAAACCGGTATCAACATGTATACAAGCCTCGGCATTGTGACTCTCAAAGGGCAGCCCCCACCACTCCACCTTCCCACCGACTCAGTGGGAAGGTGGCGTGGTGGGAGCAAAATGCCGAGGCTTGCATGCATAGCGAGAAACGAAAAGGCGCCAGATTTTGTAGACAATAACGATGCCAACGGCGTATCTTGAAACTGCTTTTAATATATTTTCCTGTATCATCAACTGGAATAATGATACCAGGATATACAGAGTGAAGCACATAAAGTGTAACAGATCAATAGCACTCAAAATATTGATCATATCCAAAAATGTTTCAGACAAAAGTTTCAGTGTTTGAGAAGGCCGTCATACTGGACCACCCTATTTTTTATCGGTGAAGGCGCTAAAGCTACGTCAAGATCAACTCCACTTTTTTAACTAAAACTATGTATTTCTTTTCAATTACATTATTACCCATTTTAAGACGAATTCAGCGACCTGCAACACAAGGTCATTCTAGTCACGCAAAGTATGAAAATAGTCGAAAAATCGAAACATATCGGAATAATCACTTTCAAAGGATCCACTAACCTTGGTTTGGGTCTACCTACAGAAGATGTTCGAAGTGATGACCCTCGACTTGTAAGCACTTGTTAATTCGCTGATGAAAAGACCGTCTAACTTCATCCAACATTTATGGTGTAATTTCGGTACATGCTCGACGTATTCTTTCTTGCATGTCGTCAGGTGTGGTAGGTGCTACCGCCATTACGCGTTCTTTGACAAAACCCAATAAAAAGTAATCTGGTGTTGTTAGATATGACAAACGAGGTGGCCAAGCTACAGGGCCGCCTCGTCCCATTCACTTTTCGTCAAAAATCCCATTCATCACTTGTCTCGAACACAGAGCATAATGGGGTGGTGCACCCTTGTGTTGCATCCACATGTTCATGTGAACATGCAAGGGCACGTCTTCCATTAAATGAAGCAGTACGTTTTGTAGAAAGTTTGCATAAACTTTCCCAGCCAAGCGACCTTCAAAAAAATATGGACCAATGACGAGATCGCCGACAATGTCGCACCAACAATTAACGGACCACGGATGTTGAAATGGTATAGTGCTCTTCCATCGAGGATTCTCATTTGTCCAACAATGCATATTATGCCTATTCACATTTCCCGTATTTGCGAAGTTAGCTTTATCAGAAAAAAGCACATGACTCAAAAATGAGACATCCAATTACAGAAATTGACACGTTTTAGGAAATCATTGCCGTACAAGCCCTGATGTAATGAAATACGATACGGATGGAACTTGTGTTGGTGTAATATTCTTAATACAGAACGCTGACTAATTCCACTATTTTTTTTCCATTTGCCTGCTGCTCGCATGTGGATTTAGTGCAGCAAAAACTAAGATAGCAGCTGCATTATTTTCATTAACAATTGGTCGCTTCACAGTACCGAAGCGACAGAAACGGTCAGTTAATCGCTTAAAAGCCATGTGCGATTTTCGTTGCCTATCCGGATAACGAGCCGCATACAAATCTTGGGCGTTTCTGTAATGTTTACGCTATTCCCCCAACACCATCAACATATCAAAATATTCTTGAAAATCGTTCATTTTCGCCTTCCGATGTACTAACATTAGAAGGTAATGCGTGACTAACTGATATGTCAACAGAAAATGCTTACTTTCTGCCGATGTCAACAATACCTTATCGATCTGTATTATCACGGGTATCGTAAGAAATGAAAAGAAATGAAAATGATTTTTCGACTATTCTCATACATGGTTCCATTTAAAAAAGTGGAGTTGACCTTGACGTAGCTTCAGCGCCTGCGCCGATAAAAAAATAGGGTGGTCGAGTATGACGGCCTTCTCGAACACTGAAGCTTTTGTCTGAAACATTTTTGAATATGATCAATAGTTTGAGTGTTGTCGCTCTGTAATACTTTATGTGCCTCACCCTTTACATAATCAGAATTTTGTAGCCAACATATTCCGAACCATTCTAAAATCTCTTTTCGAATCAATTCGAAAAACATTTTGAATCTCGTTTAATACAAATTGGTTGAAAATCAATTGAACTTATTCCGATTTAATCTGAACTTAAATCAAAATTGACTTGAACCTAACTTTTCATCCGAATGAATCCGAGATCGAAATGATTCAAATTAGTTCAAACGAATGTTCCGATCAACCCGAGCTCATATTGAAGTCTCCGATTGAATCAAATTGAGTCGGATTGATTTTGAAGTGATTTGAACCAAAACGTTTTCCAGATTGGTTCGGTATTATTCGGAATAGCTTGGATTAGCTCAAACTGGATTCCTTTCCGAAACTTTCACCAGGTTGTATATAATGGTTATTAATGAAATCATCGCAAAAGTACTTTTTTAATTGTATGAAATAAACTGTAGATTATTAAATAAGATTTCCAACCTGCTGATAAGTAATCTTCCAAAGAAGGGGTGAGGTATTTGCTATTTACTCATGCGAATGAAATACTGGAATGCTATTTAAATAAGTCCTGCTCAGATTCATCTAAACAATAAGAAAAGCAAAGAAGAAACGACGTGAAAGCTTCTGCCAAGTTGTCCGGGCGGAGTGTCCAGCAAAAAATGCTTTAAGTAAGGGATTACAGAGAGATTACGCTAGTTGCCCTCGAGGAAATTTATTTCACTCCCGTAAACGCCGAGGTACGTTGAAAATAATTGAAAATCGCCGGGTATCGCGACGTATTATACACATATACGTTTTCCGGCCAGATCCGGCTTTCTCCGACAGTCGGAAGCGGAACCACGTTGTAGCCTGTGTCCATTAATTTCACGACACGAAGGCAACGCTCTGGGATTCGTTCATCCTTGTCCACCAGGAAGTCAGACTCTTGTGCAGGATACTTCGTTCTTGTCACCTTTATTGCTTCCCTTACACTATTTCATAATTTACTTCATTTTTCCCCATGGAAATATCACAAAAATTATTATTTATAATTACATTCTACGTTTTATTCATAATAAAAAAATAGAACGTTCAATTACTTTAAAATAAAAAAAAAACATTTCTTACATATTTATCGTAACTTATTTAATGCATTCAAAAAACTGAACCATTTCAACTTTTATTGATTTAATTGTTCCCGAAATAAATTGATTACATAACTCAGGAACTTTAAAGCATAGATATTAATCACATTATTTCGGAATCAATTAAATTAATACGAGTTGAATGCATTTAAGTTTTTCAAAAAAAAGCAAAGAAGATACTAAATATAGAAAAGTTTTAATTTCCCAAAATATCTACTTGAAGTTCTACACGGTTTTTCTGAATCAAAATTTTTTTTTGAAAGATTGCTCGAGCATTAAATGAAAACACGTGGAAAATATTTATAAAAATGCATATTTTAACTTTTTAATGAATCTTTATTTTAAGAAAAAAATTAAAGTAACAATAAATGAAATAAAAGGTCTCAACTCTAACTGGCATCTACACAAAATTTCTCAAAAAACAAAGACCAATTTTTTATTTATGTTAAGGGGGTTGTCTACCTTCGCGCCTGAATTTCGGGCGTATTTTTGACGATGGATTGCGAAAAAACTACACATGATGTTGACACAAAGTTTTTTTTATTTAATTAGTACATTATTAAAATTTAAAAAAAATTTTTTTTTTTTTTCGTTATCTTGGCCTTGACGCGTCCTTGAATCGATCTCTGTCGGCGCGACATAGTAGACTTTGTGGCACGATTTCTCAGCTTCAGAACCTTGAAACATGAAAACAATCATATTTTTTTACTTTTTACTAATCCGACTACGATAAGACACAAGCTTTTTGAAAGATTTTAAAATTTAACAAAATGGCAGCGATTTGAAAAAAGTTCTAATTTCTACCCTGTTTTTCTAGCTTAAAAAAGCTGTAAAAAATTGAAAAAAAAATTTTGTTTAAAAAGCTCGTGTCTAATCGTAATGAGACGTTTTTTGAATACGAAACAATTTACAGATTTCCAATATCTTCGATAGTTCCGTCAAAATCATGCCAACAATTTTTAAAAACACTACTTTCGAGAAAACGCGTTTAAAGATAAGTGATTAAAATAGAGCATGATTGGCTGAATGTTTTCGAATAAATCCTTCATAAGGCATGTTCCTTATAGTGTCTAGAATCGAAATAAGCAAAAAAATAAAAAAATTCGATTTTTTGAAACCGCGAAGGTAGACGACCCCCTTAATCCAACCGTGTAAAATAACTTTTCTTTTTTATAAAATATTTTGCTCCGTGTATAGTAAATGTATCAGAAGATAATAAGGAACGTCTGTTAACTTCGTTTTAGTAAAAATTCTGGATTTTTTTTGGATTTTGGAATATAAAACTGAAGCGTTATCGGCAATTACAGTTCTGTAACTACATTTCCACGGAGAATAAAATATCGTCTTGAAATGTTGGGAAATGAATCTAAAATTACTGAGACGTGTCTGTTATGTCGTGAATATTCATAATAGTATGAAAATTTTTTGATAAAAATAAGTAATTTTAGCAAGTACAGAGTATATTACCGACGGTGTTAGAGCAGTGCAGCAGAATTCAAGACACTCAATTGGTATTATCGATGATATTTTCAAAAAAATTCCTTTGAATTACGTTAAAACATGCCCAACCATTGCAACCACACGAGCACGCTTTTGTAATCTGCTGTGAGCAAACACGGCACCCATCTTGCAGACAGCTTCCTCATGCCCAAACATTCATGCAAAATGTACCATACGCGTCCCACTGAAATGTTTATATTCTCACTAATCTCACGCACTTTCAATCGACGATCTTTGAGTACAATGTCATGGATTTTATCGATCATTTCTTGAGAAGTCACCTCTTTTGGACGGCCAGGACGCTCAGCATTACTTGTGCTAATACGGCCGCAACGAAATTCAGTGAACCACCTATGAACCATGCCATGCGATGGAGCAGACCTCTTATAATATCTTGGGAGCTTTTCTTTAGTAACTTTTAATTGGTTTTCCTCGTAGAAAATAATGTTTAATAAGCACGCGAAACTCGATTTTTTTCATGGTTTTGTTTTAACAATGCAAAACTAAATTAAACTGTCCGTAAAAAATTTCTAATCAACGTACTGACTTGAAACTTTGTATACGCACTGATATTAAATGGTATTTTTTTAGAGTAGTAACATATTTACGATAACAGACCCATCTTTCGAGGAGTCACGGACTTATTGAACAGCCCTCGTATATAGAAATTCATACTAATAAGATTAATAAAATTGAATAAAAACATTTTTCAAATGAATTTTGAAAACACTTACTCAACATTACATTATACAAACCAATATTTTCATATTTTTGTATATATTATCATTATAAGTAAATATTGCAGTTATATTTATATCGTATATTCAAATGTTTCAATATCATTTTATTGGGTGTACAACTTTGCTTTCGCCGTTTTTCGATAGATGGCTGCAGCGGTAATAGCTGGTCGAAATAGGCAGATCAAAAATGTAATAACGATAGCATAACGACAGCACCACATTAGTGCATTTGTGTTTGCATCATAAAATAATTCAGAAGCCAGGAAATTGGGTTCCGTACGAGTTCAAGTCGAAAGATATTGAACGGCGTTTTTTTGCTTGCGAACAGCTGCTTCAAAGACAGGATCAGAAGGGTTTTTTACATTGAATTTTGCCAAGGTTATGCTCTGCATTTGGTAGGACCAGCTAGGTGTGGTGTATTATGGGCTGTTGAAACCAAGTGAAACGTTCACAGCGGATCGGTGTCGAACGCACTTGATGCGTTTGAACCGAGCATTGAAGGAGAAACGACCACGGTACCACACAGAAAACGAATTCGGCAGTTTGCTCGCTCGCGACAGTGGCGTCACGCGCACAGAGTGTGCATGCATCTAACTGCCACACTTTGGCGGGACGGCGGCGCCACTTGGGAGATCACACGCCAATAGCTAGCGGCAGGAGATCTGCCAAACTGAAAGAAGCCGACCGTTCAGTTTGGCAGATTTCCTCCCGCTGGCTATGGGCGCGTGATCGCCAAAGTTCAGCAGTTAGACGCACGCACACTCTGGGCGCGTGACGCCACTGTCGCGAGCAGTTCTCCTTCAGCATGACAATGCTCAGCCCACAGTGGGTCCACTCACATAGGTGAAAAGGGGGACGAATTATAGTGTTTGCTATCAACGAGTGGTGGCGCTATTGTCGTTAACGATGTTCTTTTTAACCTGTTGTAACCATAGCGTTCACAAGGCGTAGGTCTTATACTACATAATTCCTAGGCATTAAAAGGCATTCAAAAGTTTCATTCTCGATTCCCTTTCTTTCCAGATTTTGACATTTTAATACTAATCAATGCCCACCTTCTTATTAGCATCGGGTTGCGGGGTACGGGGTTTTGTTAGCATTGATGTTAGTTCATGCTATCATAACTTGGCGGCGCTGATGCTAATTTTCACTTTTATAAATACCCTCCTAAAATAAATGGTAGTGGACGTACTGTGGCTCAGCCACATGTCGTAAGACCGGTCAAGACATACTTGGAAACGCTGAAATGGCAGGTCTTACCCCACCCGGTGTACTCTCCAGACGTTGCCCTTCCGACTACCATTTGTTTTGATCGATAGCACACGGTCTGGCTCATCAGTTTTTCAGAATAAAGCCTCAAATTTTGAAAAAAAAAACGGTGGAAGCAAATTTGTACACCTAATATATTTTTAATTACAATGTTTATTTGAACTATAATTACACACACAGTTTTTTATGTACAATTTTTTTATATAATTATTCATTTTATGACATAAGCAGTTGTTTTTTATTTGCAAAAAAATATCTGGATTCAAAATTATTAGCAAGATTTACTCTATAGAATTCATTGTGAAATTTAAAATGCAACAATGTTTAAAAGTTATTTTGATAACATTTTTTCAACTTTATATTTTATAGACTATAGACTATAGTCTAGCTACTACGGTTATAACCTTATGAAATTGACAAAAACATAAAATAATTTTGAGTCATTTGCAGGTTATGCGACACGATACATATTTACGAAGTGTAATCAAATAAAAATATGACTTAATTTTTCCGTGCTTTAAATCTTCATAAGCATTATAAAGTTGCAGTAAATAAAGAGACATGAAAATGGAAAGCTATGTAAATCTAACCTTCAAATGCTGGGATGTATTTATCTAACTTTTACTGTTGCAGAATGTTGCGTACGAAAGCATCGGCCATCGTTTATCAATTTACTTAATAATTGATATTATATTATTAATTAAGGGGTTACCCCTAATTGTACCGCTAAAAATGAGCCTTTTTAAAGAATTTTTTGCAAGAAAACCACTAAATTTTTTTATAGGAACTATTTATTATATTAAAGTGCATACTCTCAACATACTATTAGTTAATTTTAAATAAAAACAATTTATTATTTTGTAAAGACATGGCCATACCGTAGGACTTCTCTTCTAAAATATGGTTTGCGGTGACAAATTTTCCGCAAGTCTGGATCATCTGAAATACAAAATTGATACGGATTTAGTTAAATTATAAGATTATATATTCTTTAAACGATCGATGAAAAAAAATAAATATATGTACTCTAAAAAAAAAGTCTATTGTTAGTGAAATTACCCCGGATAGAGTTCGGAGTCGGTTATATTACTTCGAGAACGGTAAATAAAATGAGAAAATAACTGGTGGATAAATTCTTTTAGAATTTATGGGAATTTTGTTATTTTGGCTTGTTAAAGGTTTCAAACAATGGAAGTGAATTAATACTGCAATATGAAACTATCTCTTAAACTTTGTATGTGCATTTTATTTGTGCGAAAGAAAGTGAAAAACGAGAACTAAAAGGGTATAATATTATAGATTATGTTCCAGATATTTAGTTTTAAATATTATTGCGGAAATTATTGTATGTAAATAATCTTACATTTTTGTACTAAAATTGGAATTACTTCACATCAGTGGAGGTTAATAAAGGTAATTTATTTGTTAAATTATAATTATAATGGTTGGATTATGATTATAATTTTTTTAATTAAAAAAAAATTCCCTAACTTTTTAAAATTTTACTTGACTTTCCCTGCACTGAGAAAAATAGATACTAAAAATCTGCCCGCTTCGAGGGCACATTCTCATCGCGCGCTTCGCTCGCAAGTTTGAGCGCGCCTAGGGCGCGCGATTAAATCGTCGCGCTTCGCGCTCCGTTCTTTCTGGACCTCGAGCTTCGCGCTCGGTCTTGTGCTCTTCGCATACATTTAAGTTTATTTCTTATAATTTGATACTGAAGCTCAAACCAATTTTATAATTATATTACAGATGATGTGAATTACAAATTTTCTCAAAGTCACTCGATTTCTTTTTGAATTTCAGTGAAACAGGAAATTCAATTTACTTAAGGCTCTATCAGCCTTAAGGAACACATTCTCATCATGACGCTCGCGCTTCGCGCTCGATTTTCTGTATACATTTTAGTAACTTTATAATAAATTACATGATTAAAATAATTTATTTTCTTCCAAATCTCTCAAAAAGAAAAAATAATCGTAGAACTTATTTACGGAAACGATTTTATAGAACAACGCTTATTTCGTATCTCACATATTTTGGTGAAAAAATCGAATTTTTTTAATATTAAAAATCAAAACATAAAATATACATCCTGTCCCGAAATGTCTTAATGAGAATTTGTAAACCTCATTTAGGCAAACAATTTTCCAGATAAACGTTTTTTTTGTATCTCACATATTTTGTCTAAAAAATGGAATTTTTGAATTTTAAACGTATTTTTTGGAATTAAAAACGAAAAATATATGTTTTACCAGAAACTGCGTTAGACAAAATTTGTAGATCTTTTTGTAACGAACAACTTTGTATTCTTACGTCTTTTTTCGTATTTTACATATTATTGTTAAAAAATTGAATTTTGGATTTTCAATAGTTTTTTTTTTAATTAAAAAGAAAAATATGCATCTTATGAAAAAATGTTACAATTCAAATGTGTAGGTCTTTATTTATTCAATAATATTATATCATAACGTTTTTTCGTATCCCGTATAATTTAACTGGAAAATGGAATTTTGATATTGACTTTTTTCGAATTTGAATATGCTGTAACATTTCTAATTTTGATTTAATCAAAAAATGTTATCAGGATAATTTGTAGAGATTTATGAGCACTATCAAAAACCAGTGTTGAAATTTTTGATTTTTTCAAAAAGTTATTTTCAAAAACACAAAAGTAGTGCTCAATCCCTCAATTTTGATTGGATGTGGCTGGTTAACGAACTTGTCCTTACTTTTTCGGCTCCGATAAAGTGTACCAAAGCTCAATTCAATCTGATGATTCTATCGAGACAACGTTCATGCTTTACCTATTTAATATTCGTGCGTGTAGCACTAGCGACTCGGAGCCCGAACAAATGAACGCTGAGTATATGAAGCATGGCTTTCTTCATGTTCTAAACGCTTCAGCTTCACGTGTGGCGCACGTGAATCTCAAGCGTTCCCAAGGCGTATGTCTTATACTAGAATTTCTTCATATAAGCCTAAGAAGTTCAACGCTTGAGTTTCACGTGCGCCGCACGTGAAACACAAGCGTTTGGCACCTTTGGCCCATCTAGTATCTACTATAAATCGCATGAGTTGTAAATGTTGTAATATCACATACTTTTTATGTGAATACACAGTATTTTGTCTTCATAGATTACTGTGAGCAGCTCGCATGAATTTCGAGCGGTTATTACTCGAGTTTCTAAGTTCAACTATTTGAACAGCCACAACTGCCAAACACTGGTCTCTTTCGAGTGCATGGCACCAGTTATTTCTCTCCGTGTAGATTATACTACATAATATCTAATATATCCTCTTAAATATACAAGATATTAATGGCCAATAACAGTTTATATTCAAAATTTTAAATATTTGGTATTAAACTTCAATATCTAAGATGTTATAAACAGTAGCGTGCACGTGCCTAAGGAAAATTCACGTGATCAGAGTCTTTGAATTTCATATTAAATTTGTCTATCGCGCTCGCCCATAGCTTTTCCGGTCGCGCGGTTTTTGGTTTCGACACTGAATTAATAATGTTGTGTCTATATGAAGTTTTTAAGTGCCATTTTTGAAAAAATTCATTTTTATACCTTGAATCTTTGAAATGAATTTTCTAACCTCTCAATAACACGTTCTCTATGTAACCGTTTTTAAATTCAACATCGAATCGGAATTTGCTTACTGGAATTCGTAATAGATTCCAAATGTTTACAATTATGTTGAACGTTTTTATAATCTCCATTTATCAACAGGTTGCCTTGACTTTGAGAATAATCAACCAAATATGGACTTGCGAAAACTCTTAGATCGAGGAATTTAAGAAAAAAGGAGCTTATAAGAATATTTTGAATCATTATTTATTTCATGTTATATTTTCTTAATTTCATTTTTTTCTTTCTATTTTTCAATCAGCATATTTACATAATTATTAGACAATTGCATTCATTGACACAAATATTGACTTTAATTATCTAAGATATTACAGTTTAATATCTCCAATACTATGACCTGATATCTAATGTATTTCAGTTTGACATCTGAGATATTTCAAATTAACATATTGGGTTCTTTAGTTTAATATCTTAGATATTGCGAAAAAACATCTTTTTTTTAATACCTACAGATACTCTGTTTCAATATCCAGATGGCTGTCCCATAGTTAAATCGCAAATATATTATCTGCTAATATCAAGATATTGCGGTTTACTATCTATTTTTCTCCGTGTGCCGATTCATAAATTCAGTGACCTGCAGCAACCCCGGAAAATGCAAAAAAAAAAATAAAAACTGTTTTGCTCCTTAAAAATTTGAATTTTGATAAATTAATATATGTTTTCATATAATTATTATATGTAATATTTTCGATTACATTACATGAAATTAAATTCTCGATAATTTAAGAACTCTAACCCAGGAAAAAAAACGAAGGATTGAAAACGATTGCATCGAAACATTGTTGAATTGCGTTTAGGACTTTTCAATCGTATAAATGTGTCTTAATGACGTTGAATTGTAGTTTTAGGATTAAGAGACACAGTCCATAAAATTCAAATCGTCAAGATACGTTTCGTGAATTGTTCAGCTCAATTGTAAAATTACGATTAACATGAGTGAAATAAATTTTTACGAATGGAAGAAGCGTAAAAACAATTCAACAACCCTTGTAGAAAAAAATAATTGGACCCGATTGGGGCTGATTGATCCAATTGAACCCATTTCAAAAACATCATTGAAACCGATTTATTAATCGGATTCAAAATGGTCTCGCCTGATTGAATTCGAGTAATAAATCGGTTTCAATGATTTTTTTGAAATGGGGTCAATCGGATCAATCGGTCCCAATCGGGTCCAATTATTTTTTTCTACAAGGGAAAGTAATGATTCAATCGGTCTGGGTTCAAACTGACAATTAAAAAATCTTACCAATTCAAAAGCCCACAACATAATTAATCGAAAATATTTGGAATCTGCCATTTTAAAATACGCAATTCATATGCGATGTTAGCCTATCGCTTTTTGTTTCCTGGGTACGTTCCTTTCAAAATGCATCTATTGAAATGAAGCAGATTTCTTTTGTCTATCAACAAAATCGTTTCACTGTTGGAAAACTCATCTGCAAAATGCAAAACGAAAACAGCTTTACCGATAAACGATTTCTTTTGACTCTGAAAAGAAATCCTTTGACTATTAAAGGATTGAATTTGTAGGCTGTTGGACGAAGTGCGCTTGCGCATGAATGAATGTACATCGTCCTGTGCTTAACCTCATTTTTCATTGCTTCTGACAATCGAAGTATTATAAATTTATTGACTTTTGATGCTTTTAATCATCGAAAGGTTATCAGTCGTTCATTTGTAAATAATTTTGTAAAGCACCCTTGAATTTCATTGAATATTATGTGTTTCTTCAAAGTTGTATCTTAAAATTTCCTTAAGCTGAAATCTAAGACGGATCATTATTATAGTATTGATAATGATCGATTTAATATTGGCATTTGTCAAAGTTGGGCTTGTGCACATTTTTATAGGTTATATCATACAATGGTTTTCTTTTATCCTCAAAATTATATTTCCTTTGTACGACAAAGGATTTCCTTTGCAGACCAAAGGAAATACTTTGATAGCAAAAGGATATCATTTGAAACGACAGTCCTTTAACTGTTAAATGCTTTCCTCTCACGCCAATTTTGAATAGAAAATCCTTTAATAGTGAAGGTAATCGTTTTGATAGTCAGTAGTCTGTTTTTAGAGTATATTCTTTTCATATGCTATTATTTATCATTTCCTAAATTTTGACCGATTTATTATGATTTAAAATTTTATATATGGAGAAAAAAATCAATAGCCAGTGACTGAATTGGTCACGTGACCTGCATAGCCCATGGTCTTAAGTTTATCCCTCAAGCTTGAATCTTTTCAGAAAACGTAAACAACAGCAAAAATACCAAAAAAACATGCATAATTTTTCTAGTAATTTTCCAGGATAATTTATTAACCCTGAAATTAGTCAAAAATATGGCGTTACTTTTGAGAAATTATTGAAATTCAAGATGGCGGGCAAAATATTAACTGATCCACTCGAGACTTAATATCAAAGGAATTCTAGATCGTTCATTTCGAATATAGTATCAATATTTCTGAATTCAAGATGGCGGATTCAAGATGGCAAACCGAAATTGCCGAATGTTAACTTATCGACTCGAGACTTAGTATCAAGGGATTTTTTGTTATTTGTAATTTCACACGTGGAGTCAAAATTTTAATAAAAAGTTACCAATTTTGTTTCAAGTAGTTTTTCCAGGTTAAAATATATTTCTGAAGATTTAACAAAAAACATTTTGTTCAGAAGGTATAATTAGCAGAAGAATGACTTTCCGAATAATATCCTTAAGAATCAAATAAAATTTGAACTTTAAAATTTTACCGTTTTTTTAAGTGTTCAATAATAATTTTTTATTATTAAAAGAAAAGGCAAATTGTATTGAGAAAATAGTGGAGGGAATAATAAACCATGAAACGATGAAAATCGAAGTATAAAAGTCACCATAGGGTTTGAAAATTTAAGGTTAGCTCGGACTATCCCCGAGTAAAGTGACAATAAAAGTGAGATTTAAAGCTTTATTTTATAGGTCGCACAGATCAGCTCGTCATCGATCCACGATGATGGAGTTAGAAATGTACCGGTTACAAATGGGTGCATACTATTCGTATTCGCAGTTTCGTCCCGACGGTATTTCTCATAAGTTCTTCTCGACTTTTCCTGTATTCAATTTGCGTATTCGCATCAGGGGTTCTCCGATCAAAGCCTCTAGCTCTGAATTGACTGATGCCTTAAAGCCTTGATAGAGAACCTCTGTCACATGAAAACAGATTCTTATGCAGTGCAGCTTGCTTCTAAGTTTAGTATATTTCCTTGTGGTACTGGAGAAAAATGCTTGGAATCGAAAAAGGAAAGTTTTCTTACGTTATAAAGTTAAGAGAGAATTTGCGATTTTGTTCATAAAAAAGTTAAACAAATATTGCAATAAAATGTTTCATGGTAAATTTAATAAGAACTAGTTTATAAATTTAAAAAGATATTTAAAAAAGTAGTTTGAAAAAGATGTACTTCCTTAAAAAAAATAAAAATTGAATGCCCACGTTTGAGTGAAATAACCCCAATAAAGAAAGCCTAAAGTCCTGACGTGAGGAAATATTTTCTTTGAAATATTTTTTTCCACTCTGAGTCTCGGGAGAACAATTCATTCTATATCACGCGAGCAAACCGGCAATTCTTTCTGATCAATGGTAAAAGGCCAAAAGATGGAGATACCGTGGCAAGTAGTAAGTTTCAGAGTCACGGTAATAACTTTCATTTCCGTGAGTGGTTGCATCAATGCTGTCATTTGCAAAGTGAAAATCTTCCATTTTAGGATAAAGGGGTTATACATTGAGAGAAATTTGCATAGTAATTGTAACTAATACGTCTTAACTAATTGCTTTTAGTAAAAACTACTAAATAATATATTAGTTTAACTAAGATAGTGTGGTACTAAAAAACTAAGATAGTTTTTATATAACCTATTTTTAATCTTGGTAAAACTAATAAAATTTTTAGTAGCTTTTACCAAAAGCAATTAGTTGAGAAGTATTAGTTACTATTACCCTAGAAATCTTTCTCAATGTACCTAGTTGGGATCCGAAAAATCAGGTGAATTCCTTTTTGAACATTAATTAATTTTATTCAAATAACTAATATACTATCATTAAGTACTTATTATAAAGTACAGTAATTAATTTTTTATTGGAAAATATTGAAAAATAAATATTCTACAGCTGAAGTCGCTGAGCGTCTTTCTTGCGGTGAGCACAATAACTTTAGAACAAGTCATCTGAAATAAAAAAACCAAAAAGATTTTGTTCGAATATGACAATACGCTGCCCGTGAACAAAAGGTTTAGTAAAATTTTTATTTAAATAAATGGAAGCAGTTTTACCAAAAATTCAATTTTTTGTACATTTTAATTTTTGTTTTTTTGCTATTTAAAAAAAAGGTTTTTTGAGCAAAGTAATTTGAATACTTTAAAATATGTACTTAATGGTGGTATTAGTAAAATAATACAAATTGAATTTATTTGAATATTAAGGTTAATCAATATTATAAAATTATGAGGTTAAATTACAAGAATCTAAATATCAATCAATACATATAAGTCTGGCACGGGCAATTGGTAAAAATAACTAACGAGAGAGAAAAAGAGAGAGAGAGAGAGAGAGAGGTTCGGTACCTTTATATACAATATATCCTTCAAATATCCTTTTCTGATGGTCCACACAAGTATAAATCTTTAGTTAAAAGAAACCCCACAGGTGTGACTACGACGAAGTGGTGAGTAGGACTCACACAGGAGTGATAAGGACAGAGTGTGTATGGCACTGGTGCAACGAAAACACAACAATTACAGTATGTTCAACAAGAGCGAGTTCTCGATTTTTCGAAAACTATTAGAGATTTTTGAACTTTTTTTTTTTTAATGAAAGTACATTCAAAGGTCTACGGCGCAATTACCAAGGCGATTCAGTAGCGCTCGAATCGTCCGAGAGAGCATGCGTGAGTCATAATGAGTTCTGTGTACGCGAAACGTTTTGAAGCGGTCTTCTTGTGTACCCATCCAAAGGGACCACTTATGTCCTATACAGCCGCTGCTAAATACATCAAAAAGTCGAAATCGTTCGACTTGGGTTGTGGGTTGAGCGTTATTAAGCAAATAAAACAGTCGACGATCTGCCTGAAAGAGGCAAATCGCGAGCAACAACGAGCACGCAGGATAAAGCGATCATAAAGCTGTTCGAGCGTCTCCCCACTCAACGGTTACGAGAAGCCAAGGCTATTCTAGCCGAAAAGAGAGTCAACATCAGTATAAGCACCATTCGACAGCGTCTGGCTGAATCGAATATAAAATACCGTAGCACGAGGCAAAAACCCCTGCTTTCAGAAACCTATATGGAAAAACGAAAGGCATAGGCTGCTGAAAATCTCGACCGTGACTGGTCTAATGTCATTTTTTCCGATGAAGCGTCGTTCTGGGCATGGCCTGGTCTACCGTTGGCAGTAGATTACTTCAGCAAACCGTTAAACACCTCGTGAAGGTCCATGTTTGGGGATGCTTCTCACATCGCGGTTTTGGGTGTTTAGAGCTCTTCACCGAGAACTTGGATGCTCAGAAAATGCTCAAAATATATGAACGTGGTCTTCTAAGGTCTGCTACAAAGATGTTTGGAGCCGATACGGCCGATTGGATCTTACAAGAATATAACGACCCGAAACATCGAAGCCGTCTCTGCACCGCCTGGAAAACAGAAAATGGCATCACAACTTTGGATTGGCCATCACAGTCCCCCGATGCGAATCCAATCGAAAATGTCTGGAGTGTTTTGAAGAGGAAGCTTGCGGGAAAACGTGTGTTCACCCTGAAACAGCTCTCGCAAAAAATCAGGAAGATATGGCAAGAATTACCAAAGAACTACGCTGAAAAATTAGTGGAAAGCATGCCGAAAAGGTGCCAGGCCATTCTGGACAACGATGGGGACTGGACTATCTATTAGGTAGTAGCGCCGTAGTCCTTCGAGAGTACTTTTATTTAAAAAATTTGCCGCGCTTAATTCTGCTCACAAGAGTAGCTTTACCCTTGGCAGCGTGTGTTAAGCACATAAAGAATATATAATCTCATAATTTAACTAAATCCGTATCAATTTTGTATTTCAGATAATCCAGACTTGCGGAAAATTTGTCACCGCAAACCATGTTTTAGAAGAAAAGTCCTACGGTATGGCCATGTCTTTACAAAATAATACATTTTCTTTATTGAAAATTAACTAAAAGTATGTTGAGAGTATGCACTTTAATATAATAAATAGTTCCTATAAAAAAGTTTAGTGGTTATCTTGCAAAAAATGCTTTTAAACGACCAATTTCTCGCGGTACAATTAGGGGTAACCCCTAAATTAATAATATAATATCAATTATTAAGTAAATTGATAAACGATGGCCGATGCGTTCGTACGCAACATTCTGCAACAGTGGAAGTTAGATAAATACATTCCAGCACTTGAAGGTTAGATTTGCATAGCTTTCCATTTTCATGTCTTTTTATTTACTGCAACTTTACAATGCTTATGAAGATTTAAAGCACGGAAAAATTAAGTCATATTTTTATTTAATTATACTTCGTAAATATGTATCGTGTCGCATAACCTACGAATGGCTAAAAATTATTTTATGTATTTTTCTTGTTCATAAGGATATAACTGTAGTAGCTATACTTTCCGATTACTCTTCTCCTCTAATTGTAAGTTCTCAGTTATAGCTATAAACAATGCCTTTCTCGTCTATGAAATATCGCTAAAATAGCTAAAGTGGTTACGGATATTCACTTTCGCTGATTCCGAGACATTCCTTCATTCACTCGTTCGTTACCAGCTAAACGTTCAACTGTCACAAAGATTTGCTGTCATAACTACACTTTTTTTTCTGTATGCAACTTTCAAGCATATATGAAAATTGTAATACAATGGCCCAGACCAATGATGAAATACACGATTTGACTGGATCTGAACCGAACAAGTGAGCGTCCCATGCCAGGCCAGGGCCAAGTTGAGGAATTTCTGCATAGAAGGTTTCAAATTGAAAAAAAAAACCTTTTTTGTTGCTCTTTTCCTTCGTGTTGGGATGCAATTCAGCGAATAATTATTCGTGTAGTTGTATAAAGCACGAACGTGTAATTCTTATAAAATTTTTTAGTGCAAAGCGATGGTGCCGTACTGTTCGTCGCTTCGACTTGTTTCTGCGTCCGCGTGAAACTTATCTTATTCGGAAGTTTCCACAGTATCCTGCTCTATAAAACGGAAACTTTTGTCCAGCGATCGAGCTCGGTAATTGAACTTTAAAGCGAGCGTGCTGGGCACAGTGCTGCGTTGCAGAAACGAATACAGCTGTAGCTCGCAGTTGTTGTATAACTACATCTGGTTGAAAATAGCAGGACGATTGTTTTGTACTAGTCTAAAGCAATTACGTTCAACCCGCACTCCAGACGTTTTTTTATTGCCTGTCTTTTTTCAAACTTTTACTTTTCGAGTATCTCAAGTTAAAACTTGTCGAAATAAAAATTTTTAATGTGTGAATCATAAATTGAGATCTTGGAAATAGATTCTAAAAAAAAGTTCCTTTAAGGGGATCATCTGGTGTGAATGGTAAAAAAAAATCAAAAAAATATATTTTGCATGAATTGCTTCTGTATGGTAATATCTCTAGAATATGTCCGTAAAAAGATTTTTTGATATTCGAAGTCGTCAAAAAAATACAGACGACAAACGGACTATGTGAAGCTCTTTGTGTAACCGGGAACCGGTCAGGCTATCCGACCAGGAAACCACCAGAAACGTCACGCTGGTTTGGTTATGTTCCCGACGTGAAGGCTGGTCAGGAACCAGCCGGATTACCCGGCCCTTTTCTGGCTGTTTTTTTTTGGGGGGGGCTGTTCTTAGTAGCATTAAAGTTTCACTTAATTCACAATTGGACTCATCACCACTATATTTTTCCTCAATTTTTCGAACTCTTCTGTGTTTTTTAGCGCGGATACGATTTTGCTCACGCATACGTTCTTCTTCACCCATTTTAATTTTCAAAACACGTATCAGATCAACCCACAAGAATGAAACATGATTAAAACAAAAGAATTCACGTGGTAGGAATTATAGGTTATATTATAGGTATATTTTTGTACTTGTGCAGATAGTGCATAGGATTTTTGCGCGAAATTTGAATAATAACATAAAATATATTCGAATATTTTGACAGATCCTTACTAAAAATTCCTGTATAGGTCCGCGTACAGAATCCTATATGTCCCACCTATAGGATTACCCTGTAGAAAATGACATAAGTTATATATAGAACCTTTTATAGTATATATGAACTTGGGCACTCTGAGAGTTAAGGGCATGTGATACTTGATAAATTTACAGAAAATTTTATTGATTTTAAGTTTCTACATGTTTGTGTCCAAAACACATAGAATTCTGATTTCAAAATTTGGGAAATGGTAAAAAGGATAAAAACAGACGTAGATAGATAACTTTTGGTTTAATAAATAGAAAAAAATTCAATTTAAGCAAAATCTATGGAGAACATGTAGAAAGTGGACCAAGTTGTTCACATAATCTTACTACTTTTCTCAAGTATCACATGCTGTTTCGGGAAATTAGTTCATCTAATAAACTTCAGTAGACTGTGGTAGGGAATTCAAGTAAAGACACAGATTTATTAGTTGTTGGGAAACATGATAGTGGATTTATTGGCATGAAACAAATTGCCCTCTACACTTGTAGTGGAGGCAGAGGCTGTTGAAAAGAACAAAGAACAATACGTGAATTGTTGCGCCCGTCACTGACAATTGGGACCAGCCCAGAGACAATGGTACAGCCGTTATCGTAAGTTGGGGAGTAGCCCCGAAGTAACGGTTCAGCCTCTAAGAGAAAATCACTCACCCCGCAGTGGTGACGATATGGATAGTCCTCATTCACTCTTCCAGGCACCTTCCAGAGCGTGGCTTAAGTCAGCAGTCCTCATCACAGGGTTGACGGAATCTACAGTGGCACTCACTCAATCCGCTTCGAATATGCTTCGGACACTGAACACTGTTACCCACTTCGTACACAATCCACAGGGGTACACGCGTAATCCACAAGCCTTTCTTCAAGGAGAGAAAAATAATGGTACGTTTCACTGTCCTATCGAGGATCCCTCTCGTTGCCAAGGGTGAAATTGTGACTGAATCTCCCCCATTTTAAACAAAAACCCAAAGAAAAGTCCCATAACTAAACATTCCAACTGAACGTCGTGGGAGAGAGTAATTAATTTTGATTTCTGCTCGACGTTAACCTTAATGGTCAGCGCAGAGCCTTCTAAGATAAGTAAACGAACGCAAAAGAAAACAAACCACAAAGACCGCGCTTTCGCTAAATGGTTCAAAGCACCCGAACACATGTCCTTGAGGAAAACTACTGCGTAACATCTTTGAAAATTTAAAAAAAATTTTAAACATCATATAGGTTCACCCTGGCGAAATTTCCGGATTGAAATCCATTCCGAATCAATCCGCACTACTCCGAGCCATTCCGGAATCTGATTCCGAACTAAACCAAGTTATTCCGAATGACTCCAAAGCAAATTTTCAATACGAATCAACCCGAAGCCAATTCAATATCAATCCGAAATTTCATTCCGAATAAATTCGGTAAATTTCGGATACATTCGGATCCGTTCGGATTGAAAGTTTGGACTGATTCGGATTGGTTGGATTAATCGGATTAAAAGTTCGCAATGATTTTAAATGGGCTTCTGATTAATACGGATTGAAACTGGCTTCGAATTTTTTCGGAATACCTCGGATTGGTTCAGAAACAGATTTCTGAATGAGTCGGATTGGTTTGGAAAAAATTCCCAATCCGAGACTTTCGCCAAGGTACTTGATTAGTGCCCGACTAGTTTACGGTCAGTTTCTGACAATGAACTTCATCCTGGGTTGATTCTGCCGGTTCCCGACTTGACCCGGTCCGCTCACGAGTCAACCCGGACGATTCCCACTCAGTTCCCGGCCCTGCAATGCAGCCCGAGTTTGCCCGACAGAGATCTGGCCAGAAACCTTTTTGTAATGGGGCTAACTGAGGCAATTTCCACACGGGCTGTTTTTCTTAAAACCACATTTTTCAAATTGGGGAACACTCTAATTGTCTACTTTTTTTCAAATTTTTTGCGGTTTGCCTAGTTACTACGATTATAATCTTTGTAAATCTTGTCAGTTCAGTAAGAAGTACTGATGATCATCCCGAGGCACCATTTGTTAGAGAGGGGTGAACAATCAAGCTGATAACTTGGTCCAGAATTAATATTATTATTTGAAATTTTCATGAAAATTACTTAAAATATAATGTAAAAACTTGGTGTTATATATCAAATAAAAAACATTATACAACAGTTCAAACAAAATTCTTGAAAATGTCTATTTTAGACATAGAAAATTTTCCATTCGTCTGATTTTATTTCATAAAATAAACAAAATTTTTGGGTTCTTTGTAAAAGTGATGACTTTGAATGACTAACTAATCTTGCTAAAACCATTCAAAATGTTTTCAAATTTTTGAAATATCTTGGAAACTGTAAACCGAAGGCGAAAATGGGCAAAGTTTTAAAAATTCCTTTTAAAAAACTATCGTCATATGCCTTTAACTGATCCTGCTAAATAGTATTTAAAAATTTCAAATGTTTGAATATCTCAATAACGGTAATAGACACTTAAAAATGAACAAAATTATTGAGGTAAGAAATGGTAAGTCTCCAATTGATTCGGGTCAGACGTTCGGATTAATTCGGGTTGGATTTTTAAATGGGTAAGGAATTGATTTTGATTTAATTTGGGGAGAATAATTTACGGATTGAGAAGAATTAAAGAATTGGTTCGGATTCATCTCTGATTTATTCGGATTGAAATTTTATTTCGAATTCATGTGCAATAAGCGTTCAAATTGAGATGGATTCAAAGTTCGGTCAGAGTTAGAATCGAATTCAGACAGATTGGATTATCCATCGGTTAGGATGTTTGGATCTGAAGTTTATTTCGCATTAAGTTCCGATTCATTTGAAATGGATGTTCAGATTGAGAAAGATTAAAAGAATCTTTCGAATGAAAATCAGATTCAGACAGATTAAGTGTTAGAATTTAAAAGAATTGGATGTTTATTTCGGATTGAATTGATTTCATCCGGATGGGACGTCTGTATTTGATATCAACTAAAGTTCAATTTTGGAGTTGAGTTTGTTCGAATCAGGGGAGAGTAATATACGGATTGAAAAGGATTGAAAACCTGCTTCGAGTGGATTCAAATTAATTCTGATATGCCCGGAAACTCATTTCGCAATATCCCAACATAGCTTCGAATAGGGAGGATTGAATTTCTATCTGAAATTGGTATCGGGGTTTCAATTTTTCTATTTAAAGAAGAAATTCTAAAAAATTTTGAAATAATGTTTAGATGTTTTCAGCAAAAAAGAAAAAGATATTCTGAGAATATGAAATTAATGACAAAATAATTTTCAATAGCATTAAAAATATTATACTAGTTTATTTTTTCTATAATATGAAATCACTTTATTAATTACCATTTTTGATTAATTTTAAGAAAACAAACTCTCTTTCTAAGTAGATGCATCGTACTTGTAAAAAGTTGGAACAGATTTCAAGAAAATAGAAGCCTGCAAGGAACGTACTTTTTATCTTTCAGAATATAAAAATGTAAGCTCTTCATGCAAAATAATATTGCCTGACTTAGTACTTCCCAGAAACTCTTCACTAGAACCTCTAAAGGAGGAAACGTGTGGATTTGTGAAATGAAGCAGTAATAAATATAATAAAAACCGGTTTTTAGACTCAGTAAACTCTGAAAAAAAAATTTGTTCATCGAATAAAATCGTTTTGTTGAATTCATAAAGTATTTTATAGACTAAATCAAATTTTTGGTTGAATCTAATAAATACTTTAAATTTATTAGAAGTAACTAAAATATTTGGTTGGCTGAACCAAAAGTTTTGTTATCCCTATAACAACATGATACTATGATTGAACAATGAAAAATTTATTGATTCAACAAAATATTTTTCTGGGTGTATAGTATTGCTGTTTCGGATACAAAAATCAGGAACGAAATATTTATTTATTATGCTTATGATAATCTAAATTAATGATGCCGTAAAAAGTTCATAAATTCATTTTCCAAGTGTGAAAGTTAAGAGGGTGCTTTTAAATTAAAATTGGTATGCCCTCCCCTTTTTATTTGCACTAGCTAGCCAACTTTGTAAAAGTTCTGAGATTTTTTAAAGATTGCGCTTCAATTTCCCTTTTTCTCTTTTCTTGTATTGAACTTTACTCACTTCTGTACGCAGTGCCTACATTTCTCCTTGCTAATAAAAACAGTGAATTTACTTTTT
The DNA here is from genome assembly GCA_030998225.1 of Diplolepis rosae. Lineage (NCBI taxonomy): Eukaryota > Metazoa > Arthropoda > Insecta > Hymenoptera > Diplolepididae > Diplolepis > Diplolepis rosae. Next base: position 3,617,771 of record JAPYXD010000581.1, on the reverse strand, counting down.
AAATATTATTATTTATAATTCAACCAAGTTTCCCCAGTTTAATTCTATTATTATTCTATGCTGTACCTTAATAAAAAAATGTATGAAACACGCTTGCTTTTTTTCTGCGTATCTTTTACATGGAGATCTTATTAACTTTATAGAATGTTTTGCAACTAATATAAAAAAGTAGTACTTTTGCGCGCAATCACGGCCGATAAATCCAGTGTACATATAGATGTATATATATATATATATGCAAGGGCAATTATCGATGCTGGTAAAAACTTGTGATCGACCGACCTCTCACCCTTTTACACTTTTTTTTGTAAAAGAAAAAGGCGAAAACAAACAGGGCAGCTTAATGAACGTCACGGTTGATTGACATTTAATTCGCGCAAGAATCTCTTTTGAGTCCAAGTTCTCCTGAATCCAAGTTAACAGCTGAAGTAGGAGAAGGGTGAATTGTTCAAAAAGCTAATTGCATCCCACCGTCGATAATTAAATCCACTTTTTGGCGCTAGGAATTCAATCGAACTATCGATGAACCAATACCACCGGTGTACGTGTGATTGCTTTGTATAAAATCCACAAAACATTTGGGTGATGTAGGCAAAGAAGAAGAAGTAAAAAGTAAAAAAGGTAGAAATACAAAGGAAAATCCGAATATCGAGGCTCACAATCAGTAAAATTGATGAATAGATTTTAAGATATGTTTAAAAAAATATGCGTTTACTTTGAATTGAATTCGGATGAATCCGCTGCCAATCCGAGGTACACTTTCAGACTATCTCAATCCATTTTTGACACAAAATTAAATCCAAACGAACCTGATATCAGTTCACGGTTTTTAACTTTAGGATAAATGCATACTAGTGTCACGTCCCGCGACGTATCCAAATGTATTTAATATACACAGGCTAGGATTAGTAAAAATCTGTGAGAAAATCAATAAAGGAGAACCCGAAGTAGGGAGAAGTAGGGAGAAGTAGGGAGAAGTAAAGGGGCCCTTCTCTTCTAAGAATATATGACTGCGTCACAGCGATCCCAAAACGTGGGAGTTGGCGGCCCCCACCATAGATGCCTCGAGCTCATTGTGTCTTCCTCATTCAACCAACCTATGGCAGTCGAACGAGGAAGAAGCCATAAGCTGGTGGGGTCTATGGTGGGGGCCGCCAGCTTCCACGTTCTGGGATCACTGCTGCGTCACGAGAAACATTGACTGTCAATTGGTAAAGAAAAATATAAAAGATGCCTGCAACAAGAGCGAGCAGTTAATTCTTCGTCTGGTTCGTCACTTTAATTTTCCTTCGAAATTATCACCGGTCTCGCGACAATAGTACAGTGCGGTTTCTTTAATCTAACTCCGAGAATCTCCTAGTTTGAGATCATAAAAATCGACCGGGACAATTTAAAATCCAAGTTCTCGTTATAGATCATTGTAAAGATCTTTGGATTGTACAATAGATAAGGATCGTCGCCTTTACGGAAAATACCTGTGCGGACTACATCTCCGTATCTTTTCATACCTTGTGGGAGCAATCATTTCATCGCAGCTTGCACTGGTGTGAAAATAGATTACACAGGTCTACATGGTTTTGTTATGGAGTAGCTGAGGTACATTTCCGAAGTAATTTTGGGCGCAGAAACCGATCCTGGGCTCAGAATTCCTCCATCACGTCAGGTTTTCGAGTAATCCTAACCTAAAAGTGCCAAAAACACGGTTTTTCGCTATATTTGAGCATCGATAACTTCGCAAATTTTTATTATTTTTCAAAAATGAGAAAACCTTCAAAAAGAACCACTTTTCAGCTTTCCATTTTACTATTTATATGTATTATTTTATTTTTCTAACTGGAGATATCGCCGATTAAAAAAAAAAATTGCAGGTTTTACAATGACCGACATATGGCGGGAAAAAATGATAGGACGTCAAATTTGTTTTTTCATTCTTATTTCTGATGAACGAGACATAATATGAACAAGAGATTATTGTCGATAGGTAGGGATCTGCTATTCCAAACTCAAGTACGCCATAACCTCAAATGCAATTACATCAAACCCACGAGAGGTAGGGCGCTGCTATTCAAAACCCAAGTACGCTGCAACCCCATAACCTCAAACGCAATAACATCAAACCCACGACAGGTAGGGTTCTGCATTCTGCAATCTTATAGAAATTGGGACCAATGAGTGAAATAGGAGAGTTTGCTGTAGTTTATCATTCATGTGACTAGAGAGCGGAAAAAAGCCAACCATATATGTCCAAATCTGTTTAAATGAAATCAGCTGAGAAGCAAGATTAATTTTGAGGACATTTGGCAAGTCACTTCATTGGTTGGTTGGTCTTCTGTCATCGTCGATTTTTCTTTCAGCTAGTGTTGTAACTCAAAAAGTTATTGACCGATTTGTCTGAAATTTTGAGAGGCTTTTCTTTACATTATTATCGGAAGGATAAACCTAAAATTTCAGATATTTTGCGTTAATAAAATACTTTTTGGGGGTAAAAAATGTCAAAAAAATAGTCCAAAATTTCAACTTATTTTTTAAGGCTTGTTTTATATTGAATTTTATGTTTTTTTTAGTGTTATAGGTTTATTCTTCCCGTTAATATGTAATAAAAAGAAAGAAATTTCATTTTTTTGTTTCGGATCAATGGTTAATGTGTGATAAATATAGCACCTGTGGATCTCGCGCCGAATACGAAAGACGAAAAATTATCCTGAGCCGCCATTTTGGAAAAAAAAAAATTTTATACTTTAGAAAGGTTAAATAAAGTTATGTTAAAAATTTAAAACAATAAAATTATTTTATCACCTTCAAAAACATTTTTAAAATGTGACTGATTTTGAGGCGTTTACATGGACTTCCCCCCTTAATCCGTGCGTCCCTTTCGAAAATTAATCAGGACGATCCAGGCGTTTACCCGACATTTAATCCAAAACTATCTGTGGTACAATTCCAATCCAACCGAATCCGTGCGGAAATTAAAAAATTCAATTGCAATGAATCCGAATTAGATTCAGAATAGCTGTTATTGATATAAGAAAAGGGTACAGAACAGGGCGAATTAGGACGGAAAAAACTTTTTTAATCCGGAACTTGCATTCGTGTCACTAGTTTTCATAAGAGATTTACAATCTTGAATTTATTAGTTATTATAGTGTGAACGAACCAATTTTCGAGGAATTAGTTACCTCAACAACCTTAACCTTAATTAGTCACCGGGGGTGAAATTCACCCCAAAAAATTTTCGAGCTTGTCGTAGTCCCTAAATGGCCTAAATTGGCCTTGGAGTGCCATCTGCTGTTAGTTTTCCCTAACAAGTTTTTTCGTGAAAAACACGAACTTTCTGGTTACCTTAACTTCACCGATTTTTAAAAATATTTAAACAATAAATTTTGGTTAAAAAAACTACAAGATCATCTTTTTCAATCCTTAAATAATACCTAGCAATTTTTAATAGATTTTTAGGATTCATTGTTGAATCAGGATATCAGTTTTTCGACGCTGGGGTGAAATTCACCCAGTGTGACTATTATGCGATTTTACTGAAGTGTGACTAATTAGGGTTAATATTTCCACTCTTAAAAAATAGAACATCTAAGTAGTTCAAAACTATCTGTTTGGAAAGGAAATTAATGAAGCTTTCATTTTTCCTAAGAATTTAATCCAAAAATGTAAACTGCGTTATGAAGAAATAAATCGAAGTTAAAGATATAAAAAACCCCATTTCTTGAGTCACAGGAACCATGTGCTCGATTTTCTGGAACCATTTCTCGAGTTTACTATTACATGGCGAAAAGATTCACAAATCCATAAAAGGATCGGGGCAGTGTTGCCATGCATCGATATAATATGAGGGTGGATCCGTGTTTGAAGACAGTTGGCATTGCTGAAGGAAGGTGGCATTACCATCGTGTACTGCCATCTTTCAAATGATGTCATACAAAATTCCAGATTGATTCATAGGTTAGTTTTGCCTTAACAGACATTTATATTAAACGTTTTTGGTCTTTTTCGATACAATAGAAAAAGAGCAATATCGATCCGTAATTCGCTTTTTATTTTTGGATGGAAGAAAACGCAAAGAAATTAAAGCGAAGTTTGATGCTGTCTATGGGGACCTTTCACCATCTATGACAACCGTGAGATATTGATTCAACAAATTCAAGCGTGGCCGTTCATCTGTTTTTGGTGAGGAGCGCCCAGGCCGCCTGGCAGACGTAGTTACTGCGGAAATCATTAAAAAGGCTCACGACATGATTCTTGCTTATCGCCGGACGAAAATGCGCGAAGTAACAGAAGCGGCAGTCGTTTCGTACGGAACGGCAATCAAAATTTGACATGCTAAGTTAAAAATGAGAAAATTGTTTTTGCGTCGAGTCGTCACCGCCGATGAAACCTGGATCCATTACTATACGCCAAAGATCGAGCGATAGTCAAAACAATGGATTTTTCCAGGCGAATCTGCTCCAAAGAAGACAAAGGCGGACCCATCGGCCGGAAAACTCATGGCTACGATTTGTTGGGATTCGAAGGAAATGATCCTCATGGAATTTTTGGAGAAAAAACGCACAATCACGGGATAGTACTACAATGAATTATTGGACCGATTCGATAAGAAATTGAAAGAGACACGGCCCTATTTTGGAATCATCGCGGCCAAATTCCATGAATCGCGCTACGAACTGCTGCCGCATCCACCGCTCGTCCGTTTGGCTCTCTGTGGCTTCTTTATGCTCCCCAGCATGAGAACGTAGCTCGCGGGGAAAAAAATCAGCTCAAACGAGAAGATAATCGTCGAGACAGAAGCCTATCTTAACGAGTTTGATAAATCGGATTTTTTAGAAAGTTTGAAGAAATGTCTGGGACGTTGAAAAAAGTGTATCACCCTTAAAGAAGATTACGTTGAAAAATAAAATTTTGTGAAAAACTTACGTCTTCATTCTTAACATGGTTACTTATTGATCCACACTTGTACCTAACCGATTCCAAGTGCCGGGAAAACGATTATCTAAAAATCACGAGTCCACCAACTTAACACAAATCAAACTACCTACAACCCTTAAGAGAGGCTCAGCTTCGAATTTTGAATAAAAAGAATGACACAATCTTAACGGGCTCAATAGACTGGATTCAAGAAGAACTCGTTAATAAACTACTCAGCAGTGATCAATTATAACTAGTCATTATTATTCCGATCTCCATGGTGCTTATTAATGATCAATATCGTATCAAAATAAACGTTTTTAACCCAATTATTTTCTTTTTTTACTGACTTTATCCTCATCCCTTAGAGAGGATCCTTCTGATGCTTACATACAAGGAAGAAATCGTTTACTAGACACATCGAAATATGCCAAGAAATATGCATTGTACGACAGAAATGTCCACAAGAAAATCTTTCCATTTTCGAAGGGGAGAAGCGGCTCCTTAAAAATTTACCTCAAACTCCATATGCTGGGGTAAATTCAAATTTGAATCTTCAGTTTCTGACACGAATTGAAAAAAGTAATTTGAATAAAACTTACTTATTTTTTAATGGAAAATCAAAATTTGCAATAAAAACTAGTTTCCCATTTGAAATTTAAACTCTCACCCCCCTCCCCCTAGGGCGTTGGGAAATTTTTGCTGAGCCGCTTTTTCGCCTCGAAAATAAAAAGTCTTTATTGCACATATTTGTTCCGTACGATGCGAATTTCTTCAGATATTTCGATCTCTCAAGATAAAAAACTCACCCTGTATATTCAACTGTAAAGAAAGATCTTCTTTTACAGTGCAGAATTTGTTTATCTCAATATAAAAAAAATTAAGATACACCATAATATTGCTATATTTCATATTTACAATATTATTTGATATTAATCTGAAAAAATAACTTGCACGTATTGACAAATGGTACTGGGTAAAAATTTCCCAAGTGAGCCCATGATTTTCGATGCTATGACAAAAATAAAAAAAACTCTGAAATATAATCTACTCAGTAGTTGATAATTGCCACGTGAAATATTTTCAAGAAGCGATATTTGTTTATTGACAATAAAAGTTTGAAAATTATTGTACCCTTTGAATAAAAAATAATTTTCTCCTTATCTATTCATGGAAAATTGATAAAAATTTGAGAGGATAGTCAAAAACAGATGCAACGAACAATGGAATTCCCCAAATTGTCCTAATGTTATTTATTGCTACTTTTTTCTGTTTTTTCATAAACAAATGCTGATTTGACCCTGTTCTGCACAAGATAAATCAAAATTTTTTACATCAAAAGAAGCTCTAAACGCTAAAGATTCTAAAACCGTTTAAACATTTTTGTGCTCGTTTTTTGGGTTGATGAAAAATAATATTGTTTAGCGCGCTACGCGAGCTGTGATCTTCGCTCGTGCGGCTCGTTTACAGGCGTATCTTTGCACGCCTGACATATGAACTTTTATGCTGATCCGAACTTGTCAATGCTTCGATTACGGAAATACCCATTAGGAAGTGCTAATTACACTCGAGATTCCCTATAACGAAATTCCCTGTAACGTAACCTCTCTGTAACAAGCGCGTCACGCCTCCCTATAACGAGCAGACGATCGACCCCTCTTCCCCCACTACTACGGAATGAAGCGCGCTCGAATTTGAAAAAGTAATCAATGAGTTTGATGGCTTTTATCACAAATTAATGAGAAAATTATTTGTCAATTATTGAAAAATTACTTGATAGTGTAATTTTACAGTATTTGAAATAAAAAAGTTTATATTTAATTTTTCCAATCTGGAGTTTTCAATATTTTGAAGTAAAGTCGGTTATCGAACATTAAAATTGCATAATTTTTTTTTTGAAATTTTGATATTTCTGGCAAATTTCCCAATTTTTCTTCCCATTTTCTGAATCTGTCAAAATTTCCATTTTTGTATACATTGGCAAGACTTTTCTTTTTTTCTAAAAATATTAAAAAATACACCTGATATAAGCATAAATATTTTGATTATTATATTATTATATTTTTAGTATTTTGAGTACATACCGTCAAATAAGTTAATTCCATCTTCAATACTCACAGAAATCTTTTTTATACCGTTTTAACTATGTAAATATATTATTCACATAGCCTCACTGACAGACGGACTGCGCGCATTATATAATGCGCATAACAGCGCTTAGCAACAATTAGGATATGGAGGGGATCCCTCTCGCGTTTGTTACAGAGAGGTTTGCGATGCTCGAGCTTTTCGTTACAGGGAATCTCGAGTGTATACGCTAATATTGACATGAGACAGAGGGTAGACGGAATTGCCTAATTTTTATTTCTTTTAATTTTTATAAAAATACACTGAATGAAAGAAATACAGGATAGAGACATAATTGTGATTTCATGATCTATATTCTATTGGAGATTTACCGAAAACCTGGGTTCGTTTGTATTCTATATGCCTATATGGGTATTCCAACCATATGAATCACCATAGCAACGAAATAATTGTTTATCCGTCAAATATATTTTGTTGAATCACATAAGACCTCTTTTTGTCATTTGAATAATTATACCGTCCCTTAATGAAACGCAAAGATACGCCTGTAAACGAGCCCCACGAGCGAATACCACAGCTCGCGCAGCGTGATGCTGAAAAATATTATTTATCATCAGCCCAAAGAACAAACATAAAAATGTTTAAGGGGGGAGATACCTCTAGAACTTTCAAAAAATTAAAAAAAAATTTTTTTTTTGCTCAAATCGATTGAAAAACTATTCAAAAATATAATCCCAAAGTTCTATTGGTCTACTCCAAATATTTCGGTAGAAAGAGGTCCCAGAACCACTTTGAGGCTCGTTTTCTCGAAACTAACTTTTTGTATCCGGCCGTCAAGATTGCGAGCAAACTATTCAACCGATTTGCTTGAATGAAACGGTATTTTATAGATAATTCTATATTCAAGTGCGTGGTAGGGCGCTTTTTCGAGAAAAATAGTATTTCTACATTTTCATGTCAAAAAACACGGGTAAAAATGGCACTTTTTCACGAAACGCATGAAAATATACCCAATTTTTCGAAATTCTCAAAACCCCCCTGCTATGCACTCGATAAAAGCTTCCCGATTTATAAAAAATTTTCTTTTATCGTTTCAGGTGAAAAACCTAGCCAGGAAGTTGACGGCCGCAAAAAATATTAGCAGCAACGCTATCGACGGGATTCGTCATATTTCCGCCATTTTGTATTTTTCTATCATGAAAAAATTGTTTTTTGAAATTAAATAATGCCTTCTAATATATGCAAAAAATCCGGACTTGCTTCGTTTTCATTCTCCCAGAATAAAATTGGAAAAAACTGCTTTTTTCAAGGGTTCTAGAGGTATCTCCCCCCTTAAACGGTTTTAGAATCTTTAACGTTTAGAGTTTCTTTTGATGTAAAAAATTTTGATTTATCGTGTGTAGAACAGGGTCAAATCAGCATTTGTTTATAAAAAAAAAAAAAACAAAAAAAAGTAGCAACAAATAACATTAGGACAATTTTGGGAATTTCATTGTTCGCTGCATTTGTTCTAAACTATTCTCTCAAATTTTCATCAATTTTCCATGAATAGATAAGGAGAAAATTATTTTTTATTCAAAGGGTACAAAAATTTTCAAACTTTTATTGTCAAGAAAAAAATATGGCTTTTTGAAAATGTTTCACGTGGCAATTGTCAACTACTGAGTAGATTATATTTTAGAGTTTATTTTTTATTTTTGTCTTAGGATCGAAAATCATGGGCTCACTTGGGAAATTTTTACCTTACTGGCTTGATTCTCCTATTTGGTACAAAATGAAAGACTTCTTCAGCAAATTGTCCTGCACTAAAATGATGAAAGGGTTAGTGTTACATAAATCTAACATACTGTACAGGAAGGGTTTCCATGGAAGCGATTACTTATTAGCTTCAGGTGCATTTCGATCGGTATAACGAGGACCGAGGGTCCTTGTGTCGAAGCGGTGATTAGAGGGTGGTTCACAGATGCATGGATAGGTGGCTGGTTGGTTAATTTTCAATTACCTGAAACGTTGAGGTGGTTTGAGGCGCACAGAACGACGCGAACGGATTATTATTCCCGGGGATCGGGCCACTGGATCACAGCGTCCGTGATCCAGATAACCGCGTACCTGCGTTCACCTGCCGGACAATCCACTCGCTTGCTGATCAACTTGCTGATTGAATATAGCCGCTCGTGGTCCAAGCAATTAATTCGAATATGTTAGTGATAGCAAATCTGACAGCTCACGCATTCGCCAATAAAAAATACTATTATAAAATTTAACTTTTATTCGCTCTGTAAATCTAAATTGATTAAAAGAACTACTACCTAAAATAGTGCTTAATCAATTTCCAATTGATTTCATGACCAGTTTTACTAATAGCAAGCAGTTTTCTACATTCATCATTTCAAACAGTACTTTTTTACTAGTTCACCAGTTTCACAATTACTTTATTAAAAATTTCTTTCAATAACTAATATTTTTCTACCAAATCACTGGTCAATGGTAAATAGATAAATTGTTAACAAATAAACTAGTAGCAATTGTACAAGTACTAATTAAATAAGTAGAAATGCGTAATATAGAAATCTATTCACAATTTAGCACTTTTTCAATAAGTAGTTTTTTATTTTTTCAAATTTAGGAAGTAAATTTAAATAGTGAAAAATAATAAACAATTTAAGATGCAATCAGACATCTTTCATTGATTTAAAGTCATGAATACTGAAAATGACTGATTTAATAGCAAAAACGGGGTCACTGATTTAAATTCAGTCAAATTTCCATTGATTCAAATTTAAAGAGTTAGGAAAATGTAACATTGATTTCAAGTTATTTTTAATTTGACTGATTACCAAATAAATTAGTAGAAAACTACTTATTATTTGTAACATTGCTTACTAAAGAAATGCTTAATCGATTTAATAAGTATTTTAATATCAATCAGTAAACATTTTACTACATTTAAATCAGTGATCCATTTTGGACTGCAAATCAATAATTTTTTATTAAAATGAGTAAAAATTGCTGGTTTCGTAGCCTAAAGTGCGTCACTGATATAATTTTAGACAAATTTACACTGATTCAAATTTGGAAAAAAAAAATTTTCTCTTGATTCAGATTTAAAGAACACATAACTTCCTATTATGAAATCAGTCAAAAGTGGGTCAGTAAAACAAACAAATTATAATTTTAAGAAATTATTCAGTGGATTTTGCTGGTTATAGAGTTAATTTTTACCATTTGATCAGTAATATTTGTTGCTGATTTGTTACAGTAATTTATAATGGAAATCGTTACTGATTTGTCAGTCACCCACTTTTCGTTGATTTAAGTTTTGGAGAGTGTAAAAAAAATCATATAAAGTATGGAGAATTTTTGGGACACATGAGAAAAAATGAAAATAATATGATCAATAAATTTTAACACGAGGAAGACGTTTGTTCTTGTAACATGTAGAGTTTAATTAATAAGTACGTCGTTAAATGAAGCACATAGAAATCATAGCGGATGCAACTCAGTAATTTCAGGAAACGTGAGGTTCATCTCTATGGGGTACTAAGCATGTATATAGAAGAGAAAACCACAACATGGAGACATAATTACGCTGTACGAAATAGCGTCGCTTGATTGTACTAAGTTCTATTAACTCTGAGGTGTTTATATAACCTTGTGTAACAACGACAAATTTAACGACGCTGATTGAGTTTCCTTTCATTGAGAAGCCACTGAATTTGTAAATATAAATTGAAACTACTAAAATATTTCAGTTAATGGTACCACAGATACAATAATTTTTATTTTTATTTACAATTACAGAATTGTTTACCCAGTGAACTAGGTAAGACCCTTTAATATATGATAAAAAAATTGAACTATTTTTACATTTGAAACTACATGTTCATAAATTTGAATTAATCATTCATCACCGAATAGCAGTAATAATTGACTGATTACGCAGCTAGAATTTGATAACTGATTTCAATCCAGTAAGATTATGCCTGATTATTTATGTAGAGTAATTTATCTTTTATTTGAATTGACAGAACAATCAATCCTGTTCATTTTTACTGTTCTGTTTTATTACAAATTTAATTCAGAAAATTGCCTGTCTCTCGCAGTTGAAGGAAAGTGAGGGAAACTGTGAGAAAATAAACACGAGCCTCTTTCCATCTCGTTAGTAACCTAACGCTTTTTTTAACCACTAGTTAGCATTAGTCTTTCATTTTCATTAAAAAATTGTATTTGAATCTCATTTTCCATTAAATTATTACAAAACATGTATATTTTGTTACCTCAAAATTAACGAAATAAAATTTTAACTTGATTATCCTTTTCTCTACAGAAACAATTTATGCTTCATCAGGCATTCGTAAAAGGAAATAAAGTAGAAAATAAAAATTTAAAAAGCTGCTCTAGGGAAAGCTGAATGGCTTCCGCTGATCAGATTCTGGAAAAATTTTACATAAAACAAATTGCGAAACCAGTTATGATTTTACACATTTCGCTATGACTACAGTATATTTATAAAATATATATTTAATGGTAGCATGAGATATGATAAAAACACCATCTATGCCACTTTGTGCGAAATATAAGTATTTAAAATATTATACAAAATAACATTTTTTATGTATTCTAGTCGAGTTCATTCAATCAAATCAATTCTTACGTCGTTAAATCAACTCTTTTTCTGAATTCAAACTTTGTTAAGGGTTGACAGATAATTTCACGTGAGTAATCCTTGCAGAATCTCGGGCATGGGAGTGAAACCAGATTAGAAATAAATGAGAAGAAACATGGCGGTCAAAGCATATGCGAGCCCCTACTTTTTCTAGGAATTTTAAAGTGCTCCTCCACTCCTTTCGCCCCTTTGCCCAAATTATTTCTGAAAGAGAATTTTGATACACCTAAAGCAAATTAATTTAAAAATCGCAAAAACTTTGAACTATCTGGAAGGATTGTAAAGCCTTAATATACTTGAACAAAAAGGATACATATTGTTAAAAGCGTTCCTTGAAGGACGTAAATAATTATTTGCAAATAATTCTCGTGAGGTCAAAATACTGTCAGCAAATTAAAGACTTAACCTCCAACAGTAATAAAAATCAAGGACCCGATTGTATACGATTGGGGACGACTGAGAAAGAAGTGAACTTATTCATGCAAACAATTCAAAAACACGATTGAGAACGTTTCAAGATTTTGTTATATTCTTTTTAATTGTGTTCAATCTGGAAGATTCAATTTCTGGAAGAGATTCGCTTAGCTCGCCAAGAGAATAGTCTTCTTCTTCTTCTTGTGGCTTCTTGCTGAGTCTAGCAAATAGCTATAACATAACACATTAATTTCTTATCATAAATATTTACGAAGTCCAAATAAAATCACTGGCGAGGCGGAGAAAATTTGCACACAGCATCCAAGCAGCAAAAGAGAAGCTTCAGGTTCAGTGATCCCGCAAGTAGAGCCAAGCAGTAACTGTCTATGGGGATAGATAGGACAATCAAACTACAAGGCATAACAAGATCAAATAGACAAAAAGCATTTAGATAATTAGGTCGCTAAATTGGAGAAATCTTCCTAGCTCTCCCGCAGCCTCAGGATTCGGAGCAAAGATTAAATCCCCCAAATCAGACTGCTCGGGAGGTCTTCCCGGAAAGCGCTCTGCTAAGAAGCGAAAAACCTTGTTCTAGCCTCAGAAAGAATCATAAATTCGTTGACTAAATGCGTAAGGTCCTTCAGCTCTGCACCACAGCCACATCTCACATCCAGATCCCATCCCATTCTCCTGTATTGAGTCCCGATGCACACATGTGCAGACCCCAGGCGAATAATTAGGCTGATATAGCCCCTAGAGAACTTATAATCCATGAACCATGGTCTAGGAATTTTAAAGGAAACTCTGTCAAAATATCTGCTAAGGTTAACCGCAGAGTCCACATATGGTCAAAGAAAGCTACACCAGAACTTGAAATCCCGCTTAAGGACAGAAAAGAGATTCTCATAGGGAACCCCAGAATAGACCACAAAAGGGAGCCATGAAGCCGATCTGGGCACATAATCAGCCTGCTCGTTTCCCTCAATACCAGAGTGTGATGCTATCCAGACAAATCCCACTGAGTAGCCACGTTCCTGGATGAAAGAAACAGGGTGTAAGATTTTAAAAACATAAGGGGACGTCTGGGAGGAAAAAAGTTTGTACCGCAAGTGATACATCGCGTACATCGAGTCCGTAAACACCGTAGTAGAAGACAGACTCATCCGATAGACATATTTGAGAGCGCAAAAAAATGGAGTAAAACTCGGCCGACAAGACACAGGTGAAGTTAAGAGGCGAATCCCGAACATAAAGTTCATGGAGGAGACACAAAAGCCAGCAACCACCCTCTCAGACAGAATCATGAGCTCCGTCAATGTAGAAAAAGACAGAATTCGAATACCTGGCTCCAGGCAGTCTATTGAACTCAAGTACCGGATCCACAGCACCATTTACTTCCCGAACAGTCTCGAAATCGAGTGAGACAAAGATGGTGAGCTCTGCCCATGTGCAGTCAAAATACAAGCGGCGAATTATACGGAAACAGACATCCGAAACACCACGGACACCTTTATAGGCAGTCAGTAGCTCACATCTCTAAGGATTTATCCTAAAGCCCTCTCGGTTAGATCTCTCTGATAATCGGCTTAATCTGGGGATCAGGGGACTGCCTCGGAAAGAAACGTTGCGAAGAAACATCAGAACTCATAAACAATCTCAACTACTACTAAGTATCAAGATGAAATTGGCAGAAAAGACCCTTAAATAATAAGTTAAGAATAAAAGGTTACTTTTCTAGGATCCAAGACACTGCGGAGGGTCAGGCGGGCCAGCTCCAAAGCCAATGCGAGAACTAAAAGACACAGGGAGCCCTCCAAGGCGCCAAAATCCGGCTCCAGGGGACAACTGAGGACAAGCAAAGTCCTAGGACCACAAGAACCGAGTCGGATGCAGACGAAAGCGAGACGAAGGCAGAGAGACCCAGGTCAATCTCACGCAGAGCCGAAGGTGGATCACTCAAAGAGATACGTTCCATATCAGCCTCAAGTCGGTGACCCAGCTTCAGAAGTCTGCGCTCCCGCAGGCCCAGCTCCACCTCACCGAATTCACAGAAGTTTCAATAATAATACTCATTGACCTTAAACTCATACTGATATACCGGGCACTCCCAAGAAAAAGCCACGTGATCACCACAACAGTTGGAGCCAAAGGCAGAGGTTAGCCTGTCAGGGCAGGAGTCTGTGCGATGCTGCTCCGGGCAGAATGCACCGATGGGCTGCGAACTGCGGCATTGGTTAGAGACGTGCCGAAATCTCTGGCAGGTGAAACATCGTCTGGGTGATGAAATAGCCTGGGCCAATGGATAAGAATAGCCCAACAGGCGAATATTACGAGGTACGCGGGCCACTGCCATAGTGAATTCGGTGTTGGTATAAATAGAGCCATTCTCGTTTGTTCTCCTCCTAACAGCCATTGAGACGTCACGAAGATCCGGATTCAACATCTGAACAATATCTACAGCCGAGTATCTAGGATACACAGGGCTTGTGAATGCCTTCTGGCGGCATAAGAGCTTAAAGCCACTACACATGAGGGGCTGCGAACGAACTAGGATTTTAGCATCTTTCTGGCCTTACAGTAGAATCTTGACCTGATTTATTCCGTTGTAAAATATAGTTGTACCACCACGAATGACGAGGTTAATACATTCACCGAAAGCAAGATTTTATGTGTGCATGCGTAAAAAAAGCTCATGCTAACAAGGATACAGGCAGATCCGGCCATGAATACCAGAGAGAGTAAATAGAGGTCATGTAAGTAAACACTAATTCTACCTCAATTCCTAACATGCGCAGGTAGCAAAAATGTTAGCCAAGTAAAATAATCCTTACATCTCTCCAAATGTTTCCTTCTGAATTTATTCCATAGGTATTCCAGGATATTAACTTATGATTATGCTTGCTTCCAATAAAGAACATAAGAAATGCAGTAAAATCACCTGTTAGGTTTTGAGTATAAAAGAAGCACACAATATGGCGATAAAGGGAGCCAAAAGCGCGCTAGGCCGAATAAGCAGTTAGACGCCACACAGTAATAAAAAACAACAAAAGCAATTATGCTACAAGGCATCAAGCCAACTTTGCACATCGAAATTCTATGCATGATATATATAACACGCCCGTGTATTACTCACTCGCACCCGCACTAGTTAACAGCCAAGAACCGTATGTCCCACAATAAGTCCACTAATATAGGAGAAAAGGGGAACGAATTATAATGTTTGCTATCAACAAGTGGTGGCCTATTGTCGCTACCGATGTTATTTTCAAACTGTTGTAACCATAGCAACCATATCATTGCCAGTTGAAATAATACAGCCGATGCTCATTTTACTCAACTACCGTTCGAAGCACCTCAAGCGTCGGTGATATATTTATACATTTCAGGTTAACCCACTGATATTCACTTTGGGTGTATTGGGTATTTATCAAATTCATTTTACCCGACTAGGATTCAATAAATGTTCAAATGTCCTTAAGTCCCAAGTTTAATCGACAGAGTTGAGTAAAATTATTTCAACTATTTTTCTCCGTGTAATAGTACAGTATTTAACTGTTCATTGTGATTATATTTAAAAATTCTTGTTGTATTTTTATGCTCATTTTCACTTTTTTAAGTACCCTCCTAAAATACATGGTAGTGGCCGCACTGTGGTATGTCCGAAAGAATATTGTGAATAGGCTATTCAAGCCATATCACACTAGCGACTGCGGCCGGCGTTGTGAGTTGTGATCGCCACTGCGACTGGGCTTATCAGAATAAAGAAGTCGGCGCTGCGGCCCCTATAGCTAAACAGATATTTTCAGAGTTGCGAAGTAGTCTTAGCCAATCATAACGCAGCATTTTCTTCCGCATCGATCACTGGGTAGAGCTTCATTAACCAGGCCGTGCAAACCTAATGGAAAGGTGGTGGACCGTTAGCAACTAGCGCCGCGTACAGCACTGCACATGAACTACCGTTATGTGTGCACGCGTTAGTGCATATACATGCATACGTAGGTTCTTTAAATGTGTTACAAAGAATATATTCAAATAAAATTAAAAGGAAATTGAAGATTTAGCGCAAAATTGTGAAAATTTAATTCAAGAGTGAGAAGTTATGTTGATATCAACTCACTCTTTAATTACATTTACACAATTTTGCCTTAAATCATGGTTTTCTCGTCATAAATAAAAATCAAAAATATCTATAATTTGTATTTTTATTTTCAGAAAATATAGTTGCTTAGCACATTTTGCGTTGATTTTTGTACTACAAGATAATCGAACACTTTGTGGGGTCGAGATAGCTCTCTTCGGTGTTGTGTGAAAGTCTTCTCCAAATACATCCTTGCTGCTTCCTGCTTCTGGGATATCTTCTGATTCTTTTTTCTGGAATATAGATTAAAAGCATTTAATTTATATGAATATTTGAAATTTATTTCGTAGGTATTTTATAAAATAAATAGAATTAAATTTTATAAAATAAAACTCCAGTCACATGTTTCGCGAAATTGTGGTGGGAATTTCTGACATTGTGGAATTCGTATTGGCAATTCTCAGCTATTTTGTCATAAATAATCCTTTGTAATTTTATACTATATATGTACTTGCATCTACATCTTCAGTAACATTTAGACAGAAGTACACTGCCGGTCGAAATTATTTGTTCACTTGTTGTTTCAGCTATTCCTAAAGTGTCTTAATTTTTATAATAACAAGTTGAAATTTTTTTCCCTATCATAAAATAAAAGTTAATAAAATTTTGCAAATAACAAATAAAACAAAATAAAAAATAATAAAATAAACTAAATAACAAAATTGAAGAAATTTTTTTTTTCACAGAAAAATTTCTTCAATTTATATTGGAAAATACCATCTAGGTTTAAATAACGTTGGATTAATTCTAAATCAGAGGTTGATAAGGTCGATATAGTAGAGTTCCGTTGTCACGTACAGTGATACACTCTTCTAATGATCGACATAATCGACTGAAATGATTTAGAAAAATCAGAAAAAATAACAAAATGTTAATTTTATAAAAAAATATTTCAAAAAACTTGAAATTTCAATCATTCTGAAAAATATTAACAACTCTGAAATTAATTAAGATTTTTAAAAGTTTTTTGTCTCATTTAAATGGTAGGTTTTCATAGTATTTTGCTAACTAATCAAGATATTTTCAGATTTTTTTTCCTGGATTCTACCCGGCGTCAAAAATGATACAAAAAGGTCATAAAATTTTAAAAATGTGTAGCTACTTACAAGAAATTTTTAAAAACCAATGTGTATCATATTTTAATAAAATTTATAGATTACTGTCTTCATTTGAAAATTTTCGACATGTTTGTACCATGTTTGACCCCAGGGTAGAATCCAGAAGAAAAATTCTAAAAATATCTTGATAAGTTAACAAAATACTATGAAGAGTAACCTTCAAAATAAGACCAGAAACGTTTAAAGGTCTTAATTAATTTCAGTGTTATTAATATTTATTCAAAGAGATCGAAATTTGACGTTTTTTGCAATATATTCTTATAAAATTATCATTTTGCCTTCAACTTGGGCTCACTAGATGCAAAATTTAAATAATTATAAAAATTAAGACACTTTAAGAATAGCTAACACAGCAGGTGAATAAATAATTTTGACCGGTAGTGTATATACTACTTTTTTAGTTTGGTATCTCAAAATTACGTGCTAGAATTTTATT